>CM033473.1:31793915-32360819 GCA_019447015.1 Hymenochirus boettgeri | reverse complement strand
ACCAATAGTAACTAGTCTTTCCAGGGTTTAATTTGTATATAAATGTCATTCATATCACCAATAGTAACATAATCTTTCCAGGGTTTATATTTGTATATAAATGTCAGTCATATCACCAATAGTAACATAGTCTTTCCAGGGTTTATATTTGTATTAAATTCATTCATATCACCAATAGTAACATAGTCTTTCCAGGGTTTATATTTGTATATAATGTCGTCATATCACCAATAGTAACATAGTCTTTCCAGGGTTTATATTTGTAATAAGTCTTCATATCACCAATAGTAACATAGTCTTTCCAGGGTTTTATTTGTAATAAATGTCGTTCATATCACCATAGTAAACATAGTCTTTCCAGGGTTTATATTTGATTAAATGTCAGTTCATATCACCAATAGTAACATAGTCTTTCCAGGGTTTAATTTGTATATAAATGTCATTCAATCACCAATAGTAACATAGTCTTTCCAGGGTTTATATTTGTATATAAATGTCCTTCATATCCCCAATAGTAACATGTCTTTCCAGGGTTTATATTTGTATATAAATGTCATTCATATCACCAATAGTAACATAATCTTTACGGGTTTATATTTGTATATAAATGTCATTCATATCACCAATAGTAACATAATCTTTCCAGGGTTTATATTTGTATATAAATGTCATTCATATCACCAATAGTAACAAGTCTTTCCAGGGTTATATTGTATAAATGTCTTCATATCACCAATAGTAACAAGTCTTTCCAGGGTTTATATTTGTATATAAATTCGTTCATATCACCAATAGTAACACGTCTTTCCAGGGTTTATATTTGTATATAAATGTCGTTCATATACCAATAGTAACACAGTCTTTCCAGGGTTTATATTTGTATATAAATGTCGTTCATATCACCAATAGTACACAGTCTTTCCAGGGTTTATATATGTATATAAATGTCATTCATATCACCAATAGTAACAAGTCTTTAGGGTTATATTTGTATATAAATGTCTTTCATATCCCAATAGTAACACAGTCTTTCCAGTGTTTATTTGTTATATAAATGTCATTCATATCCCAATAGTAACATAGTGTTTCCAGGGTTTATATTGTATATAAATGTCATTCATATCCCCAATAGTACATAGTGTTTCCAGGGTTTATATTTGTATATAAATGTCATTCATATCACCAATAGTGAACATAGTCTTTCCAGGGTTTTATATTGTATATAAATGTCATTATCCCCAATAGTAACATAGTGTTCCAGGGTTTATATTTGTATATAAATGTCATTCATATCACCAATAGTAACATAGTCTTTCCAGGGTTTATATTGTATATAAAGTCATCATATCACCAATAGTAACATAGTCTTTCCCGGGGTTTATATTTGTATATAAATGTCATTCATATCCCCAATAGTAAACTAGTTTTCCAGGGTTTATATTTGTATATAAATTCATTCATATCACCAATAGTAACATAGTGTTTCCGGGTTTTTTGTATATGAATGTCATTCATATCACCAATAGTAACATAGTCTTTCCAGGGTTTATATTTGTATATAATGTCATTCATATCACAATAGTAACATAGGTCTTTCCAGGGTTTATATTTGTAATAAATTGTCATTCATATCACCAATAGTAACATAGTGTTTCCAGGGTTTATATTTGTATATAAATGTCTTCATATCACCAATAGTAACATAGTCTTTCCAGGGTGTTATATTTGTATATAAATGTCATTCATATCACAATAGACATAGTCTTTCCAGGGTTTATATTTGGATATAAATGTCATTCATATCACCAATAGTAACATAGTCTTTCCAGGGTTTAATTTGTATATAAATGTCATTCATATCCCAATAGTAACATATCTTTCCAGGGTTTATATTTGTATATAAATGTCATTCATATCCCCAATAGTAACATAGTCTTCCAGGGTTTATATTTGTATATAAATGTCATTCATATCACCCAATAGTAACATAGTTTCCAGGGTTTATATTGTATATAAATGTCTTCATATCACCAATAGTAAACATAGTTTTCCAGGGTGTTATATTTGTATATAAATGTCATTCATATCACAATATAACATAGTCTTTCCAGGGTTTATATTTGATATAAATGTTCATTCAGATAACCCAATAGTTAAAAAAAATAGTCTTTCCAGGGTTTATATTTGTATATAAATGTCATTCATATCCCCAATAGTAACATAGTGTTTCCAGGGTTTATATTTGTATATAAATGTCATTCATATCCCCAATAGTAACATAGTGTTTCCAGGGTTTATCGTTCCGGGTTTATTTATCTATAATGTGATTCAATCACCAATAGTAAATAGTCTTTCCGGGTTTATTTTGTATATAATGTCTTCATATCACCAATAGTACCAAGTCTTTCCAGGGTTTATATTTGTATATAAATGTCATTCCTTCACAATATAACTGCAGTCTTTCCAGGGTTTATATTTGTATATAAATGTCATTCATATCACCAATAGTAACATAGTATTTACAGGGTTTATATTTAAAACCTTCCAGGAGCAAATTGTGATTGTTGACCTTAAAGTGTATGTATACTGAAAAAATGACTTTGCATCATCTATAAATAAATACATGTAAGTAGCACTTACTCTGAGGTGTGTGTGTTGCTGCATGCCTTCAATACAATACTTGTTTTGCTCAGGCTCTGACCACTGACCTGACAATTTTCCCACATACCAACTGTTAAAACTGCACACAGCATACAGCACACAAACTGTCAAACCATTCCAGCTACAACAAAACTGCTTACAGAAATACTGAAACGTAAGATGTTTCAGATTGGATATCTAATGAAATAGGGGGTAGATCAACAAAAAAATAGTACAATGATAGTTGGGATGAATTATATTTTCCACTGATAGACAATTAAAAAAAAAAATTCCAGTGTACATGCCCTTATGGGCACAGCCACACTGCGCCGCACATACAATTACACATGCAATTGCATGTGCATGTGCGTTTCCCTGCGTTTGCGCATGTGCAATTGCATTTTACAAACGGAAACAAAATCACATGCGTTGCCGCAATTGCAATGTTAGCAAAAATCGAAGGCGCGAGTGCAAACATAAAAAAATTGCGCTACTGAGGCCTAGCCCTTAGGAAAATGCCTGGTTCCCTCTGTTAAAGAAGCAGTTGGTCTGGGTGTGCAGCTCTCTGAGTTATGTAGCCGTTCATTATGCTGTTGCTGTGTCACTGAAGTGCACTCTGTATCTGTGTTGTTGAAGTCGGGCAGCACACAGAGCCCAGGCCCTTTATCTGAGTTACTGAATTGGGAAATTACACTCTGCAAGTGATGTGCAGGCTTTTTATTGGTCAAACTGGACTTCATGGGCATCGGCCCTTTCAGAGGGCATCACCGTTATGTTGAGTCATTCAGGGGTGTGGCTGTGTGGTGAGCACATACATACATACATACAGAGATACAGAGATACATACATATATACAAACATACATACATACATACAAGATTTCTGCTTTATATAGTAGATGATGGAGCCTACCTAATGCTTGGCATAACTCTCTTCAAGGTCACATGATCTCCAATTTGGATTTCTTCCCATGAATCCTGCATATATGCAAAATTTAAGAAAGAAATATTAATGGAAAATCCAGGAACAGGGGGGAAAAAAACTTAAGGGCATGTCCACCCCATTTACTAAGTTTTGCTGTAGTGTAGGGCTCCCTCCCCCATCCCCAACCGCCATAGTACTTTTTGCAGAAACTCCCCCTGAATTGTACTTAACTTCCCTCTTTCCTCCAACATTCTATCATGGCCCTCTGCTTGCATGAAACTGCAAGCAGGGGGCCAAACCGGCAGCTGTGTCCGTGATTGGCTGAGAGGCAGCCAATCACGGACGCGGCTTCCGGCTATCCAGTATGTAGCAGGAAAGAGGTACAGTTCAGGGAAGTTTCTGCAACAATTACTATGGCGGTTGGGGCTGGGGGAGGGAGCCCTACACTACAGAAAAGGGGATTTAAGCTAGCGGGAAGGGGGAGGAAAATGGGTGGGAGAGGGTGGGAGAGGGAGGGAGAGGGAGGGTGGGAGTGCAGTGCGCATGGCAAAATTCTCCCAGAGGAGACACAGGGGGCAGAGTCCTATATGGACTCTGCCAGGCTCCTGGTGGACAGTTTTTGGGACTTTGGAGGGACATTACAGTAGAACCATTTGGAGATGGGATGTGAGGTAAGGATTTTATTACACTACACAGTGGGGCCAGTAGTGGGTTAAATTATAGTTTTGGGGGTGGACATGCCCTTTAAGACTAATTTATATGATGGTAGTTTATCATTTATTATAGGTTTTTTTGTCAATAAACCATAATATTTTGTGTTAAAGGGCATGTCCACCCTTAATAAAAACTTTTAGCATACAATAGAATACAGCCCCCCAGCCCCAACACCTATAAAAATAATTTCAGAAAGTGCCCAGATGTTTACTTATCTTCCCTCTCTCCTCTGACGCCCGGCCTTCTGCTTGCGAGACACTGCAAGCAGGGGGCGGGATCGGCAGCCGCGTCCATGATTGGCTGAGAGGCAGCCAATCACGGACGCGGCTGCCGGCTTCTCAGAATGCCTGGGGAACGAGGGAAGGTAAGTACAGTTCTGGGGACTTTCTAAAATAATTTTTATGCGGTTGGGGCTGGGGGAACATATTTTATTATGTGGCCAAGGGGTTTTATGGTAGGGGGAGGGATAGCAAAACAGGAGGGAGAGGGAGGGGGAGGGAGGGGGAGGGAGGGGGAGAAGGGCTGCAGTACGCATGCCAAACTTCTCCCGGAGTTATGGACTATATGGACTCTGCTCTCCTCCTCGTGGGCCGTTTTTGGGACTTTCTGGGGGGACTACAGGAGAACCAGATGGAGCTGGGATGTGAGGTAAGGATTTTACTACACTACATGGTGGGGCCATTAGTGGGGGGGATTATAGTTTTAGGGGTGGACATGCCCTTTAATTTTGGTGTTTCATGGTTGCTAGTTTAGTGAATACCTCGCCATCTGATGGGTTTAAAATGCATTACACAAGCTAAGTGCAGAGCCAGAGAGACGTCAGTAGACTGTCTCAATAAATTATTACAGGGACAGGTCGGCACCTCCTATTACAAAATCGTGTCGATGTCTCACCTTACATACAGGTGGTGCTATGAGAACACTAACAATTGAAAAACTATGTAATAGAGCAGGTAGCACAGACATTACCTGCCCTAAACTAAAGATACTCAAATTAGCACTGCATCAATAAAGGGACACTAATAAAAAATGGCAATCAAAGCACATAAGTAAACCAAGCTCACAGGAATAGCCAAACTAAAGTTGTATTTTAGACAAACACATAATAACAAAACAATAACCAAAGTCCCATCTAGAAAACCCCCCCCACAGTCACCCACGATATCAGCAGCAGATGAGAGCAATAGATTAGATATGCACCCACAGCAGCGTACCGGCACCCACAGCAGCAACAGAGAGAGTTTGAGTAAGGAGAAGCAATGGTGGATTCCAGCGTGGTTCACAGGAAGTGTAAACCGGAAGTAACGAACGCAGATGTGGTAACCGGGGAACCTCTGTAGGAAGAACTTCGACCGTAGGATTGGACTTAAGATTGGTAACACGGAGGACGGTAACTATGCATCATGGAAGTAGTTGTGTGGATTACAATTGTGTTTCAGATCGGGAACTGTGATCAAGGATATTGTGCATTCAGCTAAGCACAGGATTTATCTACATAGTACCTATATTCAAGTAACTGTTTGGACGGTGCTGTCACGTATGCATATCTAATCTATTGCTCTCATCTGCTGCTGATATCGTGGGTGACTGTGGGGGGGTTTTCTACATGGGACTTTGGTTATTGTTTTGTTATTATGTGTTTGTCTAAAATACAACTTTAGTTTGGCTATTCCTGTGAGCTTGGTTTACTTATGTGCTTTGATTGCCATTTTTTATTAGTGTCCCTTTATTGATGCAGTGCTAATTTGAGTATCTTTAGTTTAGGGCAGGTAACGTCTGTGCTAGCTGCTCTATTACATAGTTTTTCAATTGTTAGACTGTCTCAATAAAGCCTGGCTCAAAACAGCTTTTCTAATTACAGAGTAGTTAAGTCCGGGCTGCAAATGATGCAGCATGTTTAGTTTTACTGGTGACTACAAAATCAAAGAATATAACTACATGGAACCAAATGGGAAAACTCACAAGTATTACATTTTCCTTATATATAAAACATTTTCTTGGGTGCATGTCCACCCTTAAAACAAAAAACTTGTCGGGTATCTGCCCACAACCCCAAATGCTATTTTACACAGTTTATTACATGGATTTGTAACCAGATATTTAATGATAAGTTCCATTCTCCTCTACCAAAGGTATCTGCCTTAAGCATGTGCAGAGGAGGCAGCAGGTGAAACAGTCAGTCAATTGGTTATGATGTCAGCAGTGCTTGAGAAAGGACGTTGGTACGAAACTTTATTACAATAAAGTCTACTACTTTCACAGCATCCAGTCTGAGCCTTTTATATGCTACAGACATCATTTTACTTACCTGGAATTGTGTGTGGATTGGAGGAACCATTCGGTGTAGCATATAGGAACTTCTCCTGCTACCGTTATAAAGGGTCCCTACCCCTACATTTATGATGTCAGCAGTCACAGCCTTGAATGACTGCATGAAGGGAGGAGCCAGCATATTCTGCCAGAATGGGAACAATAATTATCATAAAATATCTAGTTAGTAATGCAGGTAATAAAGTGCAAAATATATCAGTTGAGGTTGGGAGCAGGTAACTAATATTGGCCATTATTTTCTCGACATGCCCTTTAGATCTCCAATGGACACACTAGACTGGAAAATAAAAATGTGTTCCTTATTAATGCCACTAGATGGCAGTGTCGACAAGGGTTTGTGGTTTCTAAGAGGGCGATGTAATAAAAGTTCTTCTGGCTCATTTTCTCAGAGCCGCTATCACTCTGGGTAATTGCTCCTTGCACTATTCAATATCGTGTTTGCGAATCTGGGTAAATCCCGGTAAGTGATTTACCCACTGCAGGATTTTAACATCAGCTATTTGCTGGCATTAAAATCCAGAGCTAAAACGCTAAATAGCGCAAGTGCGATATTAAATCGCAAGCATCGGATGCACAGGTGATTTTTGCGTAACCTGCGTATCCGACACTTATATGGATTTAAAGTTGCGCCAGCCGGTAGCGAACCGGTTAGGGCAACTTTAACTCCATATATTTGCCCAGCGAGTCTGGAAATTGCCTCCCTTATCGATAATAATGGTGCTAATTCTGCCCCAACTAATCAGATGTTATTTACCATTTGAAAACTAACATCTGACTGGTTGGCACAAAATTAGCCCCATTTTTACCAATAAAAACATCGCCCTGTAAGTATTTTACTAATAGGTAACATTTTATGGATAACTGACATTATTTTCTCTCAAAATTCTACATAAATCTTAGCTTTGTCATTTGCACTTATTGCCCATGAACCAAAAAGGGGCAATATTGATACGTATGATCCATTTTACCTCTTCATGGGCACTGCATCCGGAAATCAAAATATTAGGGCGAAAATTGCGAAATGTCACTTTTTCCTCTAGTCTGGCATTCAAATCATCCACCGAAGCTTGAGAAAGCAGGAGAATGGGGCTCAGTTCGGGGTATGCCACCTAGAAAGCAGAAACAACAGGTGGACGCCATGTAACCGAAACGTCATAGAAACATATTAAACCATATTACATATAAAGATTTACGACCCCATTGAGGTTTGTTCCACAGAAAGACTAATGGATATTTTATAGGTTTCAACACAAAAATTATATGTCAAGTCTCCAATTCATCCCTAATTACATATTGGTTCTTGGTATTGGATGATTTCTACATCTTTTTCACCTTTATATGGTTAAGGAGAAGTAAAGTGTAATAATAACTTAAGCCGATTCTCCATGTAATGAACCATTATATTTAAATATCATGTATGTCATGTATTTCACTGTGTTTCCTCCTTTTTCATAGTTTTTGCACCATTTACCAGTACCAAAAATTACCAGGAGCAGTTCTTGGTCCCACCGCTGTGCATTTATAGGTTTGATCTATTCAGCATTAAATGATGAATATACCCTATAAATAATATGTTTTCTGTTGGTGCACATAAATACTCTATGTGCTGTGATTGGCTGTTATAACCATATCCTCTCCAAAAGCTGCTGAGGGCGTGAAGTGTCCCACTTAAAGGGCACCTCTCATAGAAAGTTTTGCTGTAGTGTAGTGGACCCTTTCCCACCCCCAACCTCCATATTTGTTTGTTAAAAAAAAAAAAAAAGGATCAGAAAAGTACTGGCTGAGCTTTGTTCCCCCGGCATTCAAACCTGGCCCTCTGCTTGCAGGAAATTGGGGCCAGACCAGCAGCTGCGTCCATGATTGGCTGAGAGGCAGACAATCACGGTCGTGGCTGCCAGCAGTGCAGAACGGTGGGGGAACGAGGCTCTGTATGTACATTTTGGATTCTTTTTTTTACAAATACGCCATTTGGGGGTGGGATGGGGTCCACTACATTACAGAAAAAAATCAATGCTAGAGCACAGGGCAGCAAACAGGGATTGGGAGGGAGGGAAGGGCTGCAGTGAGCAAGCCAGAAACCTCTCAGAGGAAAGTTATGAGGCGGAAACGTTTCCCCTCCCAGCCAGGCTCCTGCTCTTCATTTTCTAGGACTTTGAGCAGACATTACAGGAGAACCATTTGGAGCAGAGAGGTATGGGAAGGATTTTTAAACACTACACAGTGGGGCCAGTAATGGTGGACATGTCTTTTAAAGCTAATGGAGATAATATTACAGTTGGACACAGGTGTGGTCTCAGATCAAACGCAGGAGAATCCTTTGGGTGGTTTTGTCTGGGGCTCCATAGAATAATGGTAGATATGATAGTACATAATAGTAGATGCAATAGTTTTATTGCACACGTGCAGTGGTCTTATCCAAATGCAATTATGCAAACTTTTTAATTGAACTTGTCCTTTAATAGGTGAAAAAATACAAAGACGAGTATTTAAAAGGGCATGTTCACCACTCCCAAACCCCGATAGTTAGAAAGCTGACCAGTGTAAGATTAACGTTCTATGCAGCAAAATGTTATTCTCCCTTTCCCTCTGCCTCTCATATGGTTTCCACCTCCCCTCTAAGCTCTTTTACAAGCTCATACATGTTCAGAGGAGGCAGCTAAGGGAATGTCATTCAGTCATTGGCTGTGATGTCAACTCTCACAACTATGATTGACAGCTGCTAACTGGAAGCAGAAAGAGGGGAAAAGAACATCAGTCAACATGTCAGGTGAGTGTTTTTATCTTCTCAAACTGTGTATAAGGGTTAACTTTATCCTCAAATGTGTTAACATGCGGTGGTCAGTGTCAGCTTTCTTTATGTCAAGTAGAGGGAGCAAATAGGATTGTGGCTTGTATGCTCATCTAGCCAAACGATCTTGATACATGAGTATCAGGCCTGGTAAGACTTTATACAGATGATGGAGCTCTAGAGATTGACTAAAGATGTAACATATGTTTGTAGTTATGTATTGGTCTATATACAAGGATGTCTTTATCTCTCTCCAAGTTCCTTTACATTATTACATGACCAGGTGGGGAGATTCCGGAATTGTTGCCATTTCATTAAGGGGGAAATGAATACAGAGCAGAAACCAGGGATTTCCAATTAAATCAAAGGCATTCAGAACACCCAGAACCCCAATTCGTAGGGTAGGAGAACCCATGACATCCATGTTACCCAACATGCCCTAAGTTCTCTAAATCTGTCTCTAAGAACTTCAACTCCCAACATAAATCCTCTTTACCCAGACTCACCTTATCATTCTCGGTATACAAAACGTATTCCCTATTTGGGTTACGATGCTTCATGTTGTCCTCAAACTGCAGCAAGCGATAAGGATGTTTGCTCTTGGTGACTCTAGCAATCCACTGAGAGGCTTCGTCTCCACAGTCTCTCCCCTCCACCAAGTGACCCAAAACCCTGAAGAAGAAATAAAATTGACAGTGTGAAGGCAATTTATGCATTTATTGTTGTGGATATGAGGCTAATGGTTTACTACAGCCCGTATTATTAGATAGGGCTAATGGGCTACTATTGGCCACTTGTTGTAGTAGTCACGTATAGTATAAGATTTGCTAATGCGTTGCCTTTTGTAGATCTGTAAGAGTGCAGGAGAACGCTACTGAATATGTTAGTGCTATATAAATCTACAAAAATAATAATAATAACAACCTATCACATGGAGTGTGTAAGGAGGAATGCAGGGTTCTCATAGGCTGGACTCCGCAAACTTATCAGTCTGTCTCTTCTCTTCTTCCATGGTCATTGCAAAGTTGAGGAGATAAATACTAAGAGATATAAACTTACAAGTTCCTATTAAATTGAATGCCATTTGTTTACCTACCTGGTAGTGACTATTTCATTGGTAGAAGGAAGCTTTAAAGGGATGCTAAGGTTATCCATTTCAGGCGCACTAAGGGTTAAAAAGCCATTATCACAAGATGAATTAATAAGGACCAGTTTTGGCTCGTGCCGAGCAGAAACAACTGTTTTCTCCTCATTTGAAACAGCCCAGTATCTACAATAAAACATTTCAATGAATCAGTGCAGCCCAGATACAGTAGATCAACTTCTTTTATTATATTGTCCAATTACAGTTATAGGTCTATACCAATTGAAAGGTCCATGTGCCATTTCTTAGACTTTGGATCCAAAATATTCATAACAAATTGGTTCTTTATCGTCTCAATGGCTCAATTGCCATATATCTATGCTGGCCTAGAGAGCTACGATAATAGTGTACACCCAGCTGTCAATCAATTGTGTGGTAACAAATGGGCGGTGTTTTTAGGCCAAATATTGCACAAAGATCTTCTGAACACAAGGAAGGGTCTGTTATATCAACATCATTCCACGGGCAAGTAAAATTCCCAGGCTGATATTTCTACCAGATTGAATTCAGTTGTGATCCCCATAACTGGTATTTTGGTTGTTTGGGTTGAAATATCGTCTACAAGGACAACCATCATTTTTCTACTGATTTTTCATTAAAATCAGGTAAAATTTGATTGGACGTGGAGGAACACATGATCCTCAATAGACGTCGCATCTAGTCATACCAAAATACTGACAGTACCACTTTAAATCCTATCAAATAGACTACTAATAAGGATTACCCATGGGCTGTCTGTCTGTACACAGCCTTAAAGGCAAAGTATTTTTAGAAAATAGAAGGCAATAATTACTGTATCAATGTATAAAATGTATATAAGGCAGGCGTTAGATGGGCCACTAATTTCCACTGATTCAATCAACTGGATATCTACAGAAATAAGGGACATGTGTATTAACAGACTGCTCAATTTTCAACCAATCACATCTGTGGCTCATAATCTTTAACCTTTCCACTAAATCTTTATCACTGGGATATAAAAAGAGAAATCACAAGACAATTAGCAAGTACAGAAGGTTTTACAAGCTACAAGGCTGCAGGCGATGGAGATCCAGATTGTCTTCTAATATCCTTATGTTGGGGGGGAACATTGTTATAACCCTAGATTCTGTGTCAAGTCATGTGATACTAATGACATAAACAAGCATCATTAATAAGGAAATAATTTACAGGATATAGGAGATCAGGTACACACAGTAACGATAAAGCCCCGTTACCGTTGGATCCGACAATATCGGGGCTTTATCATTATGTGTCTACGTTCATTTCCCGAACGAGCGCGCGGCCGCCGAACGATCGGGTCGGCCGAACGCTCGTTCGGGAAAGGCCGAAAATTTCCATCGGCCGCGCTAGACTCCATATAGAGGAGTCTAGCGCGGCCGATGGAAACACACAGTCCCGAGTGTTCTCCAATGGAGATTGCTCGGGACTGTGTGTATGCAGATCTTTGAAAGAAATCTGGACTGTGTGTACCTAGCTTAACTTGTAACCTACCTGAAAATCTGTTACCATTCTTTGATTTCTATCTTTTTTCTCATTATCTATGCACCAGGAATGTACTAGTTTTATTATCCAATTAAAAATGTGCAAAAAAGGGGGGTGCATTGGGCCTAATTGAACACAGCACACAGCTAGACCACAAGCAATTCAAACATGAGCTTCAGAACCATTTACAGTAACGGAACAGACCGTTTGGTTGAATGTATATCCCAAGTGGTGGCCTTAGAAAATTCAAGTATTTCTGGATGTACTTGGTTTATTCATTTAAACTCTTTGGTGCTCCCAACAGGTTTTGTGCAGTACTACATGTTTCTTTCAACATATTTCATTTCTACTTTTTTACAGCATTGCTTTAAAGGGCAAGTTGCACACACCTGCTTACCGTAACTCTAAATCCTGCCCTTCCATCTCCACCACCCCCTCCCAGTGTTGGCTGATCCCCAAGCAGAAAGGCTTTTTTTCGGTGATTATTTGGGAAATGCTATTTAATAGGATGAGTATGTAAAGTAGCTTTTATTTAAAGAAGGCTCTGCTGGTGTGGAGAACATGACTGTGTTAGTTACCTGTCTCGGAGAGGACCATTTCTCAGGCCATGGACTGAGCACTCTGCCTCCATTATGGGGACCCCCTTACATGACTTGATAGGGTAGACCACTAGTTGCATCACTTCTCCAACTTTCTGCAGTTTCCTCTTCCATTTTCTCTTCACTTTAAAGATCCAGGTTACTACTGCAGCCACACCTAATCCAGCCAAACAAGCTAGGAAAGCACGCTGGACAGAAATGTCTCCCATGGTATACACCAGGCCTTTCAGCAGCTCCTGTACAATGTGCCCTCTCTATAAGGGAAAACCAGATCAGCAAAGCTAGAAATGTGTCCAACTTCCTGACGTATATTCAGCTGTGATCCCGCTCGCCCAATCACCTTCCTTCTCTATTAACTAGATTTATGTCTCCCTCATTAAACATTATACCCCCCTGACAAACCTACAGGAAATAACAAAATCCAAATCCATGGAATAAACCCTCATTGTAATCACTAACCTGCTAAACGTCATTAATATTTCCACTACAGTAATAGGAATAGGGATGTTGGAATTTAAAGGGCTGTACTGGAAAAAAATGTTTTTTTTATATTTCCCATTACTGGAAACTATAATTCTTCCCAACTATCACTGTACTGTTTTTTGTTGATCTGTCCCTTATGTCTGTTGTATTCAGTTAGATCAACTGGACTTAAAGTTTAGTTCTTGAAGACGTTTCGCTAGTCATCTGAATGGCTTGTACAAGAATCTATTGGCAATATAAGTACCCTGGAAAGTCCCAGTTAGCATATGACAGCCAGGTGTTAGGGACCTTCTGAATGCAAGGTGTGGATGCATTGGGGCTAAGGGGTGTTATCGAAAAAGCCCAGGGTAAGGTGTCAAAACAGCACTGTACATGGCAGTTGGTGTCGAACCCCCCACCTCTATCCAGGGTTGGTTTCTTTATTTTCACATAAATGGCCTCCTTGACACCTCTTTTGAACCAGTAATGTTCCTTTGCCAAAATTTGACGGGTCAGGAAAAAGGACATACCTTTGAAGATTGTAATGTCAACATCTTGGCAAACGAACATGGCTGGTTCAAGAGAGGTGTCAAGGAGGCCAATTATGTGAAAATAAAGAAACCAAGCCTAAATAGAGGTGGGGGGGTTCAACACCAACTGTCTGCCATGTATAATGCTATTTTGAAACCTTACCATGGGCAGTTTTGATAACACCTCTTAGCTGCAATGTATCCACGTCTTGCATTCAGAAGGTCCCTAACACCTAGGTGTCATATGCTAATTGGGACTTTCAAGGGTACTTCTATTACCAACAGATTCTCGTAGAAGTCATTCTGAATTGAGAGATACAGTCGGATGACTAGTGAAACGTCTTCAAGAATGAGATGAGCAGATCTGTCCCTTATTTCAGTAGATATCCAATCTGAACCATCTTAGCTGTCAATCAAGTGTCTTTTTATCATACACTCTTTTTTTATGTGCAGTTTTGTTGTACCTAAAATAGTGACAGTTGAAATTTGTGAATTGCATGAGGGGAAAGTCCTCCTCCCATTGCTGGTTCAAAGTGATTACTGAGCATGCTTGAAAGTGGGGGGGGGGATAGTTAGGCTGAGCAAAACAAGTACTGTATTAAAGACTTGCAGCAACACACACATGTGCTACTTACATGTATTCATTTATCGCCCTTTAAGTTTCTAATTCTTTTGGGGCCCCAAGCATCCAGCCTTGCCCAGGGGCCACATAACCCTATATCAGCCCTTCAGTGTAATCTAATACAAAGCTGATTCTTGTACAAATTTACATTTATTGTGTCTGGATTTATAATATTCTCATTCGTTTTGTATGTTTACTCCTGGTTTTATTTAGACTTTGAAACCTCCCCTGGGGAAATTAAATCAGATAAGTAACAAATTCATTGGGATTAGCTGGAGAATTAACTTTGTTCCACGTCATTAAAATTAAATTTTATCTACTGATTAATCTAAAAGACTGAAAAGACCATTTACATGGTGATTTACCTGCATTTACACAGTAAAGGCTCGATGTGTACGAACGAACCTTTCGCCGAGAATCGGCCTGTGTGTAGGCGATTTTTCGTTCATTCGGGGATCGTTGAACATCAAACTTGGCGGAGCTCCGAACGACCATCTGTTTCAGCCGATAAAGCGCCTACACTCAGGCGATTAACGACCAAAACGTTTGTTCGTACACATCGTGCGTCATGGGGTGTGTACGAGCCTTAACTGAGGCTGTATAAAGACATACGTCCATCTAGTCCAACCTTAATACCCTACCCATAATGTCTGTCTAACAGTTACACAGTAACATAGTATTGGAGGTTGTATAAAGACATACGTCCATCTAGTCCAACCTTTATACCCTACCCATAATGTCTGTATAACAGTTACATAGTAACATAGTATTGGAGGTTGTGTAAAGATATACGTCCATCTAATCCAACCATAATACCCTACCCATAATGTCTGTCTAACAGTTACACAGTAAAATAGTATTGGAGGTTGTATAAAGACATATGTCCATCTAGTCCATCCTTTATACCCTACCCATAATGTCTGTATAACAGTTACACAGTAACATAATATTGGTGGTTGTATAAAGACATACGTCCATCTAGTCCAACCTTTATACCCTACCCATAATGTCTGTATAACAGTTACACGTAACATAATATTGGTGGTTGTATAAAGACATACGTCCATCATCCACCTTTATACCCTACCCATAATGTCTGTATAACAGTTACACAGTAACATAGTATTGGAGGTTGTATAAAGACATACGTCCATCTAGTCCAATCCTTTATACCCTACCCATAATGTCTGTATAACAGTTACACAGTAACATAATATTGGTGTTGTATAAGACATACGTCCATCTAGTCCAACCTTTACCCTACCCATAATTCTGTATAACAGTTACATAGTAACGTGTATTGGTGGTTTGTATAAAGACTATACGTCCATCTAGTCCAACCTTTATACCCTACCCATAATGTCTGTCTAACAGTTACATAGTAACGTATATTTGGTGGTTGTATAAAGACATACGTCCATCTAGTCCAACCTTTTATACCCTACCCATAATGTCTGTGTAACAGTTACTAGTAACGTAATATTGGTGGTTGTATAAAGACATATACGTCCATCTAGTCCAACCTTTATACCCTACCCATAATGTCTGTATAACAGTTACACAGTAACATAATATTGGTGGTTGTATAAAGACATATCCATCTAGTCCAACCTTTATACCCTACCCATAATGTCTGTATAACAGTTACACATAGAAAAAACAAGAAAGTCCCTGTTAATTATAAAAAGCCTATCCTAGCAAATCTATGTAACACAACAAAAAGAAGTAAGAGGATATCTATGGCTAAAATATATAAATTTATTTATCAATAAGTAAAAAGATCAGATATATGATCACAATTATATCAATATTTACGTATAATACAATCATAATAAACAAATACCAAACCCCCTAATCCGCATCCTAACACAGTCTTAAAGTCACAATAAAATCACAGTGTGAGTCAACGATACTTATCAGTCAAATCAATGGGTAGAAGTCCGTGCACGGTTCCATGTCAAAGGTCCTAGGTATCGAGGCTACAAAACATCAAGTATCATATCATTCTGTGGGAGCAAGAAAAAGTGGGGTGACTAGCACCCAAACGCGTTTCGCATATAGCTTTATCAATGGCGCTAGCTGCCGTCCGTGTGAGGTCGGTTATAAAGTATCTGTTTACCAATCAACACACAAACTCATGTCATGTTTAAGACAAATCACATCGCCCAGATCTCGCGATCATAACGTCATTGTCAGTATAACCAATCAAAGGCAGTATATCGTATAGATCGACTATTTTAAACTTGTCATATATATTACCATCATTAATAAATGCAGCAGATAGAACATAGGTACACAATACTAAACATATACATTACAGTGGGATTATACTTCATTCGGACATAATGAAATGCAATGCAAATAAGAGCTCCGGAGCTCGAGTACAGTCACCCATAGTGGTGCCTGAAAATACTCATTCAGTAGCCATCAGGGTGATGGTGATTGAAAAATGTAGAAAGAAGAAGGGAGTGGGGTACCCGATACGTAACAAAACTGGATTGCCCCCGCATGGAATATGAATATGGATGTATCGTATCGGAACAATATATCACAAGAAAAGATCCAGTACACCCCAAAAAGTTAATGCTAGTCACGATAACAATAAGGTCCAGAAATAATACACCCAGATCCAACGGTAGGCAATCGAAGGAATCATCTCATAAATGTGTCCAATATGTATCCACTATCTGATCACTAGATGGTCACTGGTGAAACTTCCTGTAATGTCCAATCATCTGTGCGGAATACATCGCTTGAATGGTATAAATAAGCAAAACCTAATCAGTCCATATATAGGCGAAGAATCAATCAATGAGAATATTCAGATATATAGACTCGTGTCATCATTCCGGATGTATCCCAAACGATGTGGAAGCAAGGTGGATGACAGCTCCCAAATCATCAGGAACAATGCTATAGATGAAGGAGCCTACACCTTAAGGCAAGAAAGATACAGGTAGTGAATATAAATAAATTAAATATATGAGGTAAAGTTCATCTCTTCATTCAAACCGGCTGGCTGGACCGTATTAAGATTAAAAATATGTCTGGTCTCAGTGCGTAATAATACGTTATCTATGTCGCCACCTCTGATATTTAATGATACCTTTTGTAGCCCCATACATTTCAGTCCTGTTTTTTGCACTGATGATATTTTAAGAATGTGTAGCTACACTTGTGAGAGGAGTGTCATTCAGTCGTGGGCGACCCGCTAATCTGATATTAGAAAGGTGACTAGAAAGTCTCTGTTTAGTAATTGTCTCGTTTTTCCTATATTGATCAGGTTGCAGGGACAAATAAGGGCATACACTACGTTCTGAGATTTACAGTTGAAATAGTTTTTTCACATGTACTTTAAGTTATTTGAGGTGCTGTAAAGAGTTTTCTTGAGTCCATATATTGACAACAGGTGCACTCTCCACAGGCATAGGTACCTATCAGTTTCTCACCTCTCTGTAGTGTCACTGGTTCTCTCACAAAGTGACTCTGGACAAGTTTGTCACGGAGATTAGCACTTCTCCTGGCCGTTACCTGTGGAAAGTCCATAATAAACTGTTTAAGGGTGTTGTCATTAGTTAACAGGTGCCAGTTCTTTTTAAGGACTTTCTTGGTTTCTGGCCAGCAATCATTATATTGAGTAATAAACCTCACATTGTTACCTGTGTGGTCAGCGTGTGTTCTCGGTTGAAGAAGCTCTGCCTGTGTACGGCGTGCGGCTGCAAATCACACAGGTAACAATGTGAGGTTTATTACTCAATATAATGATTGCTGGCCAGAAACCAACATGACATGACTTGACACATGACATGAGTTTGTGTGTTGATTGGTAAACAGATACTTTATAACCGACCTCACACGGACGACAGCTAGCGCCATTGATAAAGCTATATGCGAAACGCGTTTGGGTGCTAGTCACCCCACTTTTTCTTGCTCCACAGACTGATATGATACTTGATGTTTTGTAGCCTCGATACCTAGGACCTTTGACATGGAACCGTGCACGGACTTCTACCCATTGATTTGACTGATAAGTATCGTTGACTCACACTGTGATTATTATTGTGACTTAAAGACTGTGTTAGGATGCGGATTTAGGGGGTTTGGTATTTGTATTTATTATGATTGTATTATACGTAAATATTGATATACTTGTGATCATATATCTGATCTTTTTACTTATTTGATAAATAAATTTATATATTTTAGCCATAGATATCCTCTATACTTCTTTTGTGTTTGTTAACAGTTACACAGTAACATAGTATTGGAGGTTGTATAAAGACATACGTCCATCTAGTCCATCCTTTATACCCTACCCATAATGTCTGTATAACAGTTACACAGTAACAAATATTGGTGGTTGTATAAAGACATACGTCCATCTAGTCCAACCTTTATACCCTACCCATAATTCTGTATAACAGTTACATAGTAACGTAGTATTGGTGGTTGTATAAAGACATATACGTCCATCTAGTCCAACCTTTATACCCTACCCATAATGTCTGTCTAACAGTTACATAGTAACGTAAATTGTGTGGTTGTATAAAGACATACGTCCATCTGTCCAACCTTTATACCCTACCCATAATGTCTGTGTAACAGTTACATAGTAACGTAATATTGGTGGTTGTATAAAGACATATACGTCCATCTAGTCCAACCTTTATACCCTACCATAATGTCTGTGTAACAGTTACATAGTAACATAATACTGTGGTTGTATAAAGACATATACGTCCATCTAGTCCAACCTTTATACCCTACCCATAATGTCTGTGTAACAGTTACATAGTAACATAATATTGGTGGTTGTATAAAGACATATACGTCCATCTAGTCCAACCTTTATACCCTACCCATAATGTCTGTGTAACAGTTACATAGTAACATAATATTGGTGGTTGTATAAAGACATATACATCCATCTAGTCCAACCTTTATACCCTACCCTACTGTCTGTAAAACGTTCATAGTAACATAATATTGGTGGTTGTATAAAGACATATACGTCCATCTAGTCCAACCTTAATACCCTACTCATAATGTCTGTATAACAGTTACATAGTAACATAATATTGTGGTTGTAAAAGACATATACGTCCATCTAGTCCAACCTTTATACCCTACCCATAATGTCTGTATAACAGTTTACATAGTAACATAATATTGGTGGTTGTATAAGACATATACGTCCATCTAGTCCACCTTTATACCCTACCCATAATGTCTGTATAACAGTTACATAGTAACATAATATTGGTGGTTGTATAAAGACATATACGTCCATCTAGTCCAACCTTTATACCCTACCCATAATGTCTGTATAACAGTTACATAGTAACATAATATTGGTGGTTGTATAAAGACATATACGTCCATCTAGTCCAACCTTTATACCCTACCCATATGGTCTGTATACAGTTACATAGTAACATAATATTGGTGGTGTATAAAGACATATACGTCCATCTAGTCCAACCTAATACCCTACTCATAATGTCTGTATAACATTTACATATTAACATAACATGTGGTGTTTGTATAAAGACATATATGTCCATCTAGTCCAACCTTTATACCCTACCCATAATGTCTGTATAACAGTTACATAGTAACATAATATTGGAGGTTGTGTAAAGACATACGTCCATCTAGTCCAACCTTTATACCCTACCCATAATGTCTAACAGTTACAAAGTAACATAGTAGTGAAAGATGTGTAAAGACTTCCGTCCATCTAGTCCAACCTTAATACCCTACCCATAATGTCTGTCTAATAGTTACACAGTAACATAGTATTGGAGGTTGTGTAAAGACATACGTCCATCTAGTCCAACCTTTTTATCCTACCCATAATGTCTAACAGTTACAAAGTAACATAGTAGTGGAAGTTGTATAAAGACATATGTCTATTAAGTTCAACCTTTATTATACCCTACCCATAATGTCTGTCTAAAATTTATATAGTAACATAGTATTGGAGGTTGTATAAAGACATACGTCCATCTAGTCCAACCTTTATACCCTACCCATAATGTCTGTCTAACAGTAACATAGTATTGGAGGTTGTATAAAGACATACGTCCATCTAGTCCAACCTTTATATCCTACCCATAATGTCTGTCTAACAGTAACATAGTATTGGAGGTTGTATAAAGACATACGTCCATCTAGTCCAACCTTTATATCCTACCCATAATGTCTGTCTAACAGTAACATAGTATTGGAGGTTGTATAAAGACATACATCTATCTAGTCCAACCTTTATACCCTACCCATAATGTCTGTCTAACAGTAACATAGTATTGGAGGTTGTATAAAGACATACGTCCATCTAGTCCAACCTTTATATCCACCTAACCCATATGTCTGTCTAACAGTAACATAGTATTGGAGGTTGTATAAAGACATACATCCATCTAGTCCAACCTTTATACTCTCTTTATACTTTTTTAAATGCTGGCAGAGCAATTCTCCTCATCAGTATGATGTGTAAGTAAAGAAAAGAAAGGAAACAGAAAAGAAACAAGTTTCGTTGAAAACTTTACAGTTTATTCCTGATACATGTATCATATAAAAATGTGAAAAAATGAAAATAAATGCATTTATGATATATTTTCAGTGCTTTATTGAATAAAAAAAATCCAAATTAAAATACACCAACTCCAACTTTTGGAGTTCTTTACTGATTTATGTGATGCTATAGGTCTGGTTGTACTTTAGTGTCTCAACGCGTTTAACTGATTTATTTCAGCTTTCTCAAGAGTCTGTGTGTGTTCCTCTATTTTTTTAAATGGGAACTGTGGTCTCCAAAAAAGTTTATTTCAAACGAAAGGTTCCTACCTTTAAAATAAGCCATCAACCACCTCTCTTCATATCTTGGGCTGTGCAGCACGTAGAGAGGTGGTTGATGGCTCATTTTAAATGTAGGAACCTCTCGTTTAAAATAAACTTGTTTGGAGACCACAGTTCCCATTAAAACAGAGAACACTGACCAGAAAGTTAGGGGGTGGGAGGTTCTGAATCTGCGGACACAAATACTAGTTCCTCCTTCTAATCTGCGGTTGGCACATGCTCAGTGCAGGAGAATGCAGAAGAAACCAGGAAGAGATCAAGTTACAGTGACTGAAGGAGGACTGAAGGAGAAGGGGGAGGGGTAACAGCGCAGCCCACAGCAGGGAGTATGTAAGGTGTGTCATTTTTTTGTCTTTATTAATGCCTCCCACACAGGGAGGGACTGTCACATGATTTCAGAGCAGGAAGTGATGCTGCTACCCTATCACACATAAAAATGTAAATATCTTCAAAACGATATAACAAAAATAATGAAAGTAAATTGCAAAAATTTTAGGAACAATTCCTGTCAGTTTACCTAAAAGTCACTTTTGGACCACAGTTACCCTTTATATATATATATATATATTATAAAAAAAAAAATATTAATAATATATATATATATATATATATATATGGCTGTAGTAGTGGCTGAATGACCTCATGTGTTCCATGCAGCACGCGTTGCACTCTATATATCTATAAATAATGAAAGTAAATTGCAAAAATATTTAGGAAAGCAATTCCTGTCAGTTTACCTTAAGTCACTTTTGGACCACAGTTACCCTTTATATATATATAATATAATATATATATATTATATATATATATATATATATCATATGGTGATGTCTGCACTCAGTCTTTTCCTTTTTTCTTTTTATATATATTTGGGTGGGTGCTTCAAGGAAAACAGATGCCTCAGGTCTGTACATACAAAAACCAAAAAAAAGTAAGAGGTTCCGAGCACTCCTTCTCACACGTAAAGTTTTATTAACGTTTCGGTGCTTCACGAGCACCTTCATCAGAACAATGTGGCACACAGTGCTTCAAACTTATAATCCCAAAACACACTCTTAGTGCCGCCCCTTCAGTGTAACCATGTGACTGAATGTTTAACCCTTTGTATTTCTCTCCATTTGACTGTCCTCACAATTGTGCATCCATGCTTCAAAGTGCTGTTAGTGCAATCCATTTTCAAAGTGTTATGATACAATCTCTTCATAAAAATACATCATATAATATACGTTTTAATATTTAGCGTATATTATATGATGAATTTTTATGAAAGAGATTGTATCATAACACTTTGAAAATGGATTGCACTAACAGCACTTTGAAGCATGGATGCACATTGTGAGACAGTCAAATGGAGATGAACATACAAAGGGTTAAACATTCAGTCACATGGTTACACTGAAGGGGCGGCACTAAGAGTGTGTTGTATCTTATATATATATTTATATATTTATATATATATATTTATAAGGTACTATTGGTCTGTAGTATGTGGCTTAATGACTCCTGTGTTCCATGCCCCACGTTGCCACTCTAGTCTGGTTTTGTGTATTAGATTATCCTCCACAGACATGTGTTATTTGTGGGTTGGGTCTGGCAGAATCTCTACTTTGATCCCCTATTGCTGGAATAACGATAGGGCTAATAAAACATCTTATATTAAAGGACAATTATACTCACCTTTTCCCCGATCCACTGCAGCATAGTACCCAGGTGAGGACCTAAAATCGCTAAGTCCTCACCCTGGGTTCTTTCTCTAACTCCTGCACTACTTACCGCAAATCTGCTTCGGCGATCCAGACTGTTCCACCTCTCTCCTACTGTCAGTGACAGATCCGAGGCAGCCAATTGGAAGACACGCCTCCTTGCAGAGCGTATCTTCCTATTGGCTGCCTCGCATCTGTCATTGAAGCAGGAAGAGCGGAGGAACGGAGCGATCGGCGAAGCAGATTTGGGGTAAGTAGTGCAGGAGTTAAGAAAGAACCCATGGTGGGACACTTAGCGATTTTAGGTCCTCACCCTGGTACTATGCAGCTATGGAGGAAGTGGAGCAGGGTGAGGTGAGTATACTTGTCCTTTAATATATCTATTTTAAGCTGCAAACCAAAAACTTCACACTGGATGTCACTACACTACAGGATTTGATGACACGCACCTAATGGTGACCATACATGCAACAATCTTAATTGCCACAATATCGTGATATTCCTGCTTCATACGAATTTGTCTGATCCTGCATGGAAGATCTTAGTTTTGTAACATAAACGATCATATTGTTTATTTAATCCTTATTTACATATCTCATTCCTATTTCATACATACCCATAAATGACAGCACAGTTGCTAAAGGTGGCATACACACAACGATAATGGGTAAATCCTGTTCCCGTCCGACTGGAGTTGGTAGTTTGGTATTACGTGGCATTATGGGAGCGTCGGAACATTTCTCTCGGTTGGTATGAACTCCCTTTACTTTAAGTTAAGGAGAGGCAATCCAATGCGTACTGTGTATGGCCGCTGTGTATGGCTGCATGGGGATTGGTCAGTCCGTGTGTGCGGTTCCCACAGCAGGTGTGGCTGACAGATACCAATGTGATCAGACACCAATGTGATCTGTTGGCTCACATGCTATGGAAATCGCATGTGTATTAACTTAACCTTAACTATCAGTATTATCGAATTTCACATGCAGTTAATATGGTTATTAGCGACCATTACATAACAATGCTTTTATAAATCACCCTTTTCCATTAATAACCAGGAATTCTCATTATTATTTAGTTGCAGCCCAATTTTAAAGCTCTTTTAATGAACTTGCCAGTACCAACACGCCAGGTTCCCCAGTCTCATGTAAAGAAACCTTTCCTACATCCAATCGTGACTGTCCCGCCCGCGCCCATTTATTTGCCATCAAATGTCAGTTGTAAAAGAAAATTGGGAAAGGCGGTTCCAGACAATTGATTGGAATTGGTCAGGAGGTTGAGTTCTAATGAATGGGCACCTTTACCTACAGTTGAGATTGCTGCTCTTAGCCCCTGGCCAATGGGAAGAGCACTTTTGCAAGAAGCCAGGAGTGAAGACACGCATTTGAGGCCCTTACCCTGGGTACATCTAATGGAGAGGGGGCAGTTTGGGGGGGTTTTAGTTTTAAAATGAATCACATGCAGCACAACAAGGGGGAATTCTCAGTTCTTATGTTTCATCCAGCTAATTCACATTCTATTAGTGCGACTGAACTGGAACAGATTGAAATCTCCAAACATCTCCAGGCATAATGCTGGAAAATCCCCTTTCAACCCTCCATCAAGCCTAAGAAAAACTGAAACTGGACGGCAGGTACAGGGGATAATTTGAAATATCAGGCAGTTTGGTCTTTGTCGACCGTGATAAGGATTGTCATTGGCCTTTACCAATAATGACCCTTTATAATACCGGCCATGGTTCAATCTATTTTCTATTTAATAATCTTCATTTTTATTCTGATGGATTCAAGAAATGAATATCGAGTGATCTGATTGAACCAATCACATGGAGTGAGCGTAAAATATTAGCATGGCAAACCGAAGGTGTTTTGCAAGACCATTTCTGCCCCTAGATGGCACTATATTACTAATTGTAACAATGAATGCTGGTTTACTATAAGGTTTTAAAGGAGTTTTCTGATAAATAGCTCTTTTTGCTTGGGATTTAATCACACGGTAATGTGAGACATATTAATTACAGCTGTTTATACATTCCTCCTCCTCCAGTAAGGTTTAAATATAAATTCCAGGAGGGGATAAAGCTATTTAGGGCCAACAAATACTGTCATTTCCACTAATTCCAGACACCGTTCAGTAATTAGTACAGCAGTCACCTTCCGTTTCATTAGTAGCACAGGCCCTTACCAGACTCCTCTTCACCTGGCCTCCTCTTCACTAGAGATGGAGTTTAAAGTCAAGTTAAAACGGACTCAGACTTCTCCAACATCCCTGATTTCTCGGACTTTCGATCTTTCCGAGCTTTCGATAACTATCAACATTCGTTGTCGAGAATTATCGAATTTACGAGCTTTCACTAACTCTTGAATGAATCGTTCGCTAACCCTCGAAAGTATTTTGTTTTCACACCACCCTTGAGAGTATCGTTCGATTTCGGTAACTCTCGATAACCCTTGAATGTAGCTTGCGCAAAACCCGACAATTGCCTGCTCGTGTTTAGGAAGTGTTTTAAACAAGTTTTGGTGACAGTGACATGTTCCCCAGGTTGCCACAGCCATTTTACAGTAAGTTACCACTGTTAGTTTAGCTGTAAATCACTCACCCGGACTTTTTTCAAACTATCACCTCTCCATTGACTTAATGGGTCCGAATTCGAACTTTCGAATCTTTACTTTCTCTACTTGGTCTCCTCTTCACCTTGACTACTCTTAACCTGGCCTCCTCTTCACCTGGCCTCCTTTTCACCTTGACTACTCTTCACCTGGCTCCTCTTTCACCTTGAACACCTCTTAACCTGCCTCCTCTCATCACTGGCCTCTCTTCCTTTTCACCTGACTACCTTCACCTGGCCTCCTCTCACCTTGACTCTTTACCGGCCTCCTCTCACTGCCTACTCTTCTACTGGCCTACTCTTCACCCTGGCCACTCTTCACCTGCCTACTCTTCAACCTTGACTACTCTTCACCTGGCCTACTCTTCACCTTGACTACTTTTAACTGGCCTCCTCTTCACCTTGACTACTCTTAACCAGGCCTCCTCTCTTCACCTTGACTACTCTTCACCTGGCTTCCTCTTCACCTTGACTATTCTTCTCTCACCTGGCCTCCTCTTCACCTTGACTACCCTCACCTGGGTTCCTCTTCACCTTGACTACTCTTAACCCTCCTCTTCATTTTGACTACTTTTCACCTGGCCTCCTCTTCACCTTGACTACTCTTCACCTGGCTTTCCTCTTCACCTTGACTACTCTTCACCTGGCTTCCTCCTCTCACCTTAACTACTCTTCACCTGGAGTTTGTGTTCCCTCCTGCATATCCGTGAATTTACCCACATGGATATCACTAATGTTACAAGTGGTACAATTGCTGGTGTAGTGCAGACCAGAAAAGTGTTCATACAGCAGGTCACTGTCTATTCTTATACATATCACTAAAAACCCAGTTTCTTTGTTCTATTACCATGTACCACATATGGGCTAAATCAAGACTACAGGTCTGGTGTTTTCCGATTCCTTTAAAACCACTTCTATGGTGATGTGTCAAGACTTCGGCTGGGTACGACAAAGGGATATTTTGTCCCAACCAATGTTCACTCTACGAGAAAGCACTCGGCCAAGGAAAAATGACTGACAGTTGCGCAATAGTGCCCGTGCCCGACAGTTCGTGCACTGATCGTATGGTTCCCGTAGGATTTACCAACACGTCAATTGCCTGTTAGTCCAATCCGGTCGAATGGCAAGCCCGACATCGGAATTAAGCCTGCACAAATTTCACAACCCAAACAACCAATACAAACACGGAAGTATCGTCCTTTTGGGACAAAAAATCTGCCCGTGTTGTACCCAGCCTTAGATCTCCCTTTATTGGGTCTAGTCTAAGGCCCATTTGTAAACCCAATATGGGTGAAGTGATGTGGTTCCACTTTTTATTTCTTGTTAACTGGAGACAGATCAGACAGGCACTGACTTGGCCGCTTACATAGCTCTTCTCCTCCCCATGCCCCCCTTGGCCAGACTCAACCCCTGGCCCATCCAGATACTCAAACCCCTGGCCCATCCAGACCTCAACCCCCACGCAACCCAGCCACCCGACTCCTTGGCTGTTGTGTACTGACGGTCTAACTGAATACCAGATATATCTTTTTGATTTTGTTATTTTGAATCATGTCACTGACTGGTTCCTTTTAATGACTTGGAAACACACAGCAGTTATAATAGAAACTTACTTTTAATGGATATTGGCACATATCCAAGATGGGATACTATAATAACTGATTCTGGAATTAAATGACAGAATGCTATAATAAAGCTTGGCACACACATTACAGATAATCTGGTCATTTTTCAGTACTGTAGGTTACATGCAAAATGACCATTAGCGATGCCGAAAACACTTAGCATTGGCGTTGGTTATTATGGGCGGAAAACTTTCCCCTGGTCTTTCCAATGCTCTGGTACTGTGTGTACCCACATCTATGAAACACAGAATCGGTACTGTGTGCACCCAGCATATCACTATAACAGTACCAGCCAGCTAGAATTCATTATATCTAGCAAGCGTTAAGCTAGGTACTCAGATTACACAAAAGCCTGATATCATCGGATCTGACGGTATTGGGGCTTTTCGTCACTGTGTGGCGCCGCTTTCCCAAATGAGAGGTGTCTCCCTATAGGAAAACCCCCGAATGTTCTCACTATGCTGTGTAATATGATGTGTATATGCTGTGTGGTATATGTGTGTATGATGTGTGTATGCCGTGTGTATGCTGTGTGTATGATGTGTATATGCTGTGTTATATGATGTGTGTCACTGCTGTGTGTATGATGTGTTGTATGCTGCGTATATGATGTGTATATGATATGATGTATATATGCTGTTGTGTATATGCTGTTGATGAATGTGTGTCGATGCTGTGCGTATATGATTGTGTAATATGATGTATGTAATGAATGTGTATTGCTGTGTTAGATGTGTATATGCTGTGTGTGTGCTGTGTATATATGGTAGATGTGTATATGATGTTGTGTATCTGATGTGTATATGTGTGTATGCGGCTGTAGTATATTGTATATATGTGGTATATGCTGTGTATTATGTGTATAAATGTGTATATGCTGTGTATACTGTTTATAATGCTGTGTATATATGTGTATATGATGTGTAATGCTGTGTAATGATTGCTGAGTATGGTGTATATGATGTGTAGTATGATGTGTATATGCTGTGGTATAGTGATGTGTATATGTGTATATGCTGTGTATATGCTGTGTAACTAAGAATGTGTAATATGCTGTGTATATGCAGGTGTATATGCTGTGTATATGGTGTATACCTGTGTATATGATGTGTATATGATGTGTATATGCTGTGTATATTGAACTGTGTACTTATGCTGTGTGTATATGACTGTTATCTGTGTATATGATGTTGTGTATATGCTGATTATATAATGACTGTGTATAAGATGTGTATATTGCTGAGTATGATGTGTATATGGTTGATATGCTTGTGTATATGCGTGTATATGAGTGTGGTATATGCTGTTTATATATGTTTAATATGCTGTATATGCTGTGTATATGATGTGTATATATGATGTGTATATGCTGTGTATATGATGTGTATATGCTTTGTATAGATTTTTTGTAAAGTTAATGAAAAAAAAATTTGTTATGTGTGTATTGCTGTTTATAATAGATGTGTATATGAATGTGTATATGCTGTGTATATATTGTATTGCTGTTTATGCTGAGTATATGCTGAGTTATGCTGTTATATGTGTATAGAATGTGTATAGCTGTGTATAAGATGTTATATGCTGGTTATTGTGTATTGAAGTTGTATTGCTTGTATGTGTGTATATGCTGTGTATATGCTGTGTATTGCTGTTAATGTGTATATGCTGTGTATATGCTGTGTATATGATGTGTATATGATGTGTATTGATTGTGTAATCTGTGTATATCCTGTGTATATGCTGTGTATATGATTTGTTATATGCTGTTTATAAGATGTGTAGTGCTGTGTATATGATGTGTATATGAGTTTATATGATGGTAATGCTGGTATAAGATGTGTATATGCGTGTATATGATGTGTATATCTGTGTATATGATGTGTAATATGAATGTGTAATATGATGTGTATAGTGTGTAAGCGTGTAGGCTGTGTATATGTGTGTATCTGTGTGTATATGGTGTATATGTGTGTATATGGAATTTTTATATGCTGTGTATAAGATCTGTATATGCGGTGATAGAGCGTGTGTGTAATGATGGTATTGCTGTGTATATGCTGTTTATATCCTGTGTATATCCTGTGCATATGCTGTGTATAAGTTTTATATGCTGAGTATATGCTGGTATATCTGTTATAGCTTGATAATGCTGAGTCATTGGTATATCTGAGTATATGCTGAGTATATGCTGAGTATATCTGGTTTGTATAATAGCTGATATGCTATATATGTATAATGCTGTTATATTGAATAATATTTATGCTGTTTATAAGATGTATTGCTTTGTATATGCTGGTATATGCTGTGTAATGCTGTGTAAGCTGTGTATATGCTGTTTATATGCTGTGGTATATGCTGTGTATATGATTTTTATCTAATGTTATACTGTGCATAGGAGAACGCTCGGGTCGGTGTGTATCCCTGATCTGCACATCCTTCTGTCATCTTTCAAAAATCGTCCGTTGTACCCACGTTATCGGATAGCCATGGATGTTTTCAGTCTATACCACATTCCAGTTCCAGACACTTGCAGTCGCCAAATCGATCAAAAATTTTGCGCCGTTTTTTGGGCTATAAAGCCTCTTCATGGTGTCTTTAAATAGCCTCAAAGGTCGCAACTTACCACCCGCTTTTTGCATCAATATATTAATGGTCTAAACTGTTATACTGCGGAAAGAGCATAGGTGCAAGCATTATGATCTTCTTCATAGGATTAACCACATACTATAACAGTAATAACTTCAGTGTAACTGGCAGATGGACTAAGTCTATGCAATTATTTGGTGTATAACCTAACAACCACTGTGGGTTTGTGTGGTCGCTTTATTAAAACATACACAACTGTAATTTTAAGTACACAACGTTTGATCCTACTGTGGAATTCAATCACCACGTTGGGGGTGTAGACAAAGGGTTTGAATATAATCCACAATAAAGAGATAATAAATTCTGTATTACTGATACTAAAAACATCTGGAGACATTCGGATTTCTGTTCCCGTTTTTTTTCCGATCGACCTCTCGAAGAAAAAAAACAAAGATCGGGCCAGGCAACTCGAGCTGTTCTTCCGACCAGACTTCCGATGTTTCCCTTAATTGGAAATCCGATCGGAAGAAAGTCGTGGTGTGTAGGTAGGCTTGAAGGTCTTGGTTTACATGGGATGCTGCCAAAAACACAGATGACAGCCTTATTGGGTGGCACATTGTACAAAATATATGAAGCTTTATCGTCGGGCACACATGAACAAGTAAAACGCCCAAACATAGGTGCACAAACTCCCACTTCCTGCGCTGTTTCGAAACTGCCTGGGCCACTGTGCGCTGTCTCTCAGTTCAGGTACAACTCACAACACGTAACGTCTGTAAATAATACTGTTGGCATAATAGATTTTACATTAATATAATATCTATGTAGTGGTAGTGTATGGCCAATATATTTAGGTACCACATGGCCATATTGTGACTGGCCGACCTTTATTTTTAAATGGGTAAACCAAATCGAGTTGAAGTTCGATCATACATAATGTAACACTTCGGTGATCATGTGATCTTCTAACTGGACTGCACAATTGGTATTGTTAACATAATGGAAGCGGCCATCCAGTTTGACATGCATCAACCTGAAATATCGGCTTGTGTGTATCCATCTAATGCTGCCAGCAGGACCTGTAGGATCGCATTTTCCAACATTCCTGCATACGTTCCCCACCTATTTCCCATATTTCAGTCCGCAAAAAAGAAACAGGCCAGGCCATTCCTTGTGCCGCGTGAATGTAGGGAAAAATGTCCGAGGTCTAAAGTATAGTCATGGTAACCATTAAAGCTCCGATATTCCTGTACCCTACGCTACTGATCACTACCTGCTTCGGATATGAATGTGCAATATGTTAGTCCTATTGGTGTAAATCAGCCCAAAATTTTCAGGACTCTGCCTAAAGGGTAATTCCATCAATTTACATTACACTTTCTTTCTTACGTCTTACTGAAGACAGAGGTAACATGCACTATTTCTTACCTCCCGTTCTTCAGTGATCTTGTCAGGAGATAGGCGAGAACTTCCTACCGCGACCCGCCGCAGCACCATCTCAATTCTCTGACAGTCCGGTCCATGTCGGCAGGCTACTGCCAACCGTGTCGGAGTCTCTCTGCAGTGCTGGGCGGGTCCGCAGGTAAGTTTCTCCTGAAAGATTTACTGAAGACGGGAGTAACAGATAGGTGCATTTACCTTCCCCCCTGTTCTTCAGTAGACAGTAAGAAAGAAAGTTGTACAAATGGATGGACTACCCTGTAAAGGACTTTAACCTAAACGCCTCAAAACAAACATTGAATCAGAAGGAAGAGCACCTTGATAAACCATTATCTGTGTCTCACCTCCATTGTAGATACGGTTTTGGAAATTCCCATTTCTAAAATGGAAAAAGATGAGGTACCTGTAAGGATTCATGCAACTCAGTTTTTGGAAATTGTCTTTTCTGTTTATTGGCACACGTTTCGGACAACCCGTGATCCTTTATCAAGTGTTGATTTACCATTTCCTAACATGTTTGGTGTAATCAAAAAGTTTATTTATAAATAAATAATTACGAAAAAATTCTGAAAAGAAACCATACCAAGGATAACATCACCACCCCCTGCACACAGTCGGACACATTAACACCTAATCTTCTGATATTGACCTCCCATATTGTACCGCGTGTGTTGGGGATGCCGCCCGTGAACGCAAGGATGTGTACGAACGTAGCCATCTTCGGCAGATAATCTGGCCGTGTATGAGCACTTTATCAGCACGAACGGCTGCTTCTTTCAGAGACTCGTGCCCGGCGGACATCGGGTCCATGGATCCAAACAAGCGCCCGTTTCTCGAGTCATAAACGTGCCTCATTACCGTGCCGATTATCGTCTGAAATGCCGTTTCGACACAGGTCTGTGTACAAACCTTTAAAGGACACATTTCAACATCACACCACTGAAGGAAACCCTTTTGAATGATCCTCTTATTTAACACTAAACAACTGGTTAAATAGTGGACTCAGATTTCCTCAGCCACTATCAGGAATTGTTTAGTCATTCCACTTCCCCCCCGTCCCTGACTGCTTGTAACCTTGTCGTGTTCTAATTACTTTCACTACTTGTGTCCTATTACATGCCATCAGTGTTTACTTTGTTTATTGCTTTACGCTCATCAGTTCCCCTATAGCTAATCCTTGTTTTTACTATTCTAACATGATAGGAAAAATCTTTCCAAAAACTTTACAACTCTAAAACTTTAAGATGTGTGCTGTACCCTTTGTTACTTGTACTGCTTGACCTGAGGAAAAGGTATATCTCCAAACCTTCTGTAGACTGACTGTTAAGCTACGTAAGTGCCCACAGTGGCCAATAAAGGCCTGGTTTTGATCTTGGACGATCAGGCTATAGCGGATCTGTGTGGACCTAGTTTTCCCTCAACGAGGCATGCGGACAAGTGGTTGTTCCAGAAAATAAACGGAAATTTCCCTCAGCCGCGGTATTCTCCTATAGTGCGAGCTGCCGAGGGAAACACCAGTCCCGAGCGTTCTCCCTAATGTCTGTGTTATAGATGTGTATATGCGGTGGTATATATGTGTACTATGTCTGTGTATAGGCTGTGTATATGATGTGTATATTCTGTTTAATGCGTGTATATGCTGTGTATGCTGTGTATAATGCTGTGTATATGCTGTTCTATGCTTGTGTATAGCTGTGTATTTTGCCTTGTATATGCATGTGTATAGCTTTGGTATAACGCTATATGCGTGGTATAGATGTGGTATATACTGCGTATTCATGCTGTAATATGCTGTGTATATGATGGTGTATATGATTGTGTATATTCTGTGTATATGCTGTGTAAGTTGGAGACAGTTTTGGGACTGTGTGTATCCATGTTTTTTTGGCAAATGACAGAAACAATGCAGATCCCCTGACTCCATCTTTCAAAATCTTTGATTTCCAATTAAACAAAGGCGTCAGAACACCCAGAAACCCCCAATTCGTAGGGTGAAGGAGAACCATGACATCCTGTTACCCAACATGGCCTATTTCTCTAAATCTGTCTCTATAAGAACTTCACTCCCAACATAATCCCTTTTACCCCAGACTCACCTTATCATTCTCGGTATACAAACGTATTCCCTATTTGGGTTCGATGCTTCATGTTGTCCTCAAACTGCAGGCAAGCGATAAGGATGTTTGCCTCTTGGTGACTCTAGCAATCCACTGAGAGGCCTTCGTCTCCACAGCTCTCCCCTCCACCAGTGACCCAAAACCCTGAGAAGAAATAAAATTGACAGTGTGAAGGCAATTTAGCATTTATTGTTGTGGGATATAGGCTAATGGTTTACAACAGCCCGTATTATTAGATAGGGCTAATGGCTAACTATTGGCCACTTGTTGTAGTAGCACGTATAGTATAAGATTTGCTAATGCGTTGCCTTTTGTAGATCTGTAGAGTGCAGGAGAAACGCTACTGAATATGTTAGTGCTATATAAATCTACACAAAATAATAATAATAACAACCTATCACATGGAGTGTTGTAAGGATGCAGGGTTCTTCATAGCTGGCACTCCGCAAACTTATCATTCTGTCCTCTTCTCTCCTTCCATGGTCATTGCAAAGTTGAGGAGATAAATACTAAGAGATATAAACTTACAAGTTCCTATAAATGGAATGCCATTTGTTACCTACCTGGTAGTGACTATTTCATTTCATTGGTAGAAGGAAGCTTTAAAGGGATGCTAAGGTTATCCATTTCAGCAGGCGCACTAAGGGTTAAAAGCCATTATCACAAGATGAATTAATAAGACCAGTTTTGGCTCGTGCCGAGCAGAAACCTGTTTTTCTCTCTCATTTGAAACAGCCCAGTATCTACAATAAAACATTTCATGAATCAGTGCAGCCCAGATACAGTAGATCAACTTCTTTTATTATATTGGTCCAATTACATTTATAGGTCTATACCAATTGAAAGGTCCATGTGCCATTTCTTAGACTTTGGATCCAAATATTCATAAACAATTGGTTCTTTATCGTCTCAATGGCTCAATTGCCATATATCTATGCTGGCCTAGAGAGCTACGATAATAGTGTACACCCCAGCTGTCAATCATTGTGTGTGTACAAATGGGCGGTGTTTTTAGGCCAAATATTGCACAAGATCTTCTGAACACAAGGAAGGGTCTGTTATATCAACATCATTCCACGGGCAAGTAAAATTCCCAGGCTGATATTTCTACCAGATTGAATTCAGTTGTGATCCCCTAACTGGTATTTTGGTTGTTTGGGTTGAAATATCGTCTACAAGGACAACCATCATTTTTCTACTGATTTTTCATTAAATCAGGTAAAATTTGATTGGACGTGGAGGAACACATGATCCTCAATAGACGTCGCATCTAGTCATACCAAATACTGACAGTACCACTTTAAAATCCTATCAAATAGACTACTAATAAGGATTACCCATGGGCTGTCCTGTCTGTACACAGCCTTAAGCCAAAGTATTTTTAGAAAATAGAAGGCAATAATTACTGTATCAATGTAAATGTATATAAGGCAGGCGTTAGAGGGCCACTAATTTCCACTGATTCAATCAACTGGATATCTACAGAAATAGGGACATGTGTATTAACAGACTGCTCAATTTTCAACCAATCACATCTGGGGCTCATATCTTTAACCTTTCCACTAAATCTTTATCACTGGATATAAAAAGAGAATCACAAGACAATTAGCATTACAGAAGGTTTTAACAAGCTACAAGGCTGCAGGCGATGGAGATCCAGATTTCTTCTAATATCCTTATGTTGGGGGGAACATTGTTATAACCCTAGATTCTGTGTCAAGTCTGTGATACTAATGAACATAACAAGCATCATTATAAGGAATAATTTACAGGATTAGAGTATCAACCCACAAACGATAAAGCCCCGTTACGTTGGATCCGACAATATCGGGGCTTTATCATTATGTGTCTAGTTCATTTCCCAACGAACGCCGCCGCCGAACGATCGGGTCGCCGAACGCTCGTTCGGGAAAGGCCGAAAATTTCCATCGGCCGCGCTAGACTCCATATAGAGAAGTCTAGCGCGGCCGTGGAAAACACACAGTCCCGAGTTTTCTCCAATGGTAATTGCTCGGGACTGTGTGTATGCAGATCTTTGAAAGAAATCTGGACTTGTGTGTACCTAGCTTAACTTGTAACCTCCCTGAAAATCTGTTACCATTCTTTGATTTCTATCTTTTTTCTCATTATCTATGCACCAGGAATGTATAGTTTTATTATCCAATTAAAATGTGCAAAAAAGGGGGGGTGCATTGGCCTAATTGACACAAGCACACAGCTAGACCACAAGCAATTCAAACATGAGCTTCAGAACCATTTACAGTAACGGAACAGACCGTTTGGTTGAATGATATCCCAAGTGGTGGCCTTAGAAAATCAAGTATTTCTGGATGTACTTGGTTTATTCATTTAACTCTTTGGTGCTCCCAACAGGTTTTTGTGTGCAGTAACTACATGTTTCTTTCAACTATTTCATTTCTCTACTTTTTACAGCATTGCTTTAAAGGGCAAGTTGCACACACCTGCTTACCGTAACTCTAAATCCTGCCCTTCCATCTCCACCACCCCCTCCCAGTGTTGGCTGATCCCCAGCAGAAAGGCTTTTTTTTCGGTGATTATTTGGGAAATGCATTTAATAGGATGAGTAGTGTAAGTAGCTTTATTTAAAGAAGGCTCTGCTGGTGTGGAGAACATGACTGTGTTTAGTTTACCTGTCTCGGAGAGGACCATTTCTCAGGCCATGGACTGAGCACTCTGCCTCCATTATGGGGCCCCCCTTACATGACTTGATAGGGTAGACCACTAGTTGCATCATTTCTCCAACTTCTGTCTGTTTCCTCTTCCATTTTTTCTCTTCACTTTAAAGATCCAGGTTCACTACTGCAGCCACACCTAATCCACGCCAAACAAGCTAGGAAAGCACGCTGGACAGAAATGTCTCCCATGGTATACACCAGCCTTTCAGCAGCTCCTGTAACAATGTGCCCTCTCTATAAGGGAAAACCAATCACAAGCTAGAAATGTGTCCAACTTCCTGACGTATATTCCGCTGTGATCCCGCTCGCCCAATCACCTTCCTTCTCTATTAACTAGATTTATGTCTCCTCCATAAACATTATACCCCCTGACAAACCTACAGGAAATAACAAAATCCAAATCCATGGAATAAACCCTCATTGTAATCACTAACCTGCTAAACGTCATTAATATTTCCACTACAGTATATGAATAGGGATTTTTGGAATTTAAAGGGCTGTACTGGAAAAAAATGTTTTTTTTATATTTCCCATTACTGGAACTATAATTCTTCCCAACTATCACTGTACTTTTTTTGTTGATCTGTCCCTTATGTCTGTGTATTAGTTAGATCAACTGGACTTAAAGTTTAGTTCTTGAAGACGTTTCGCTAGTCATCTGAATGCTTGTACAAGAATCTATTGGCAATATAAGTACCCTGGAAAGTCCCAGTTAGCATATGACACCAGGTGTTAGGGACCTTCTGAATGCAAGGTGTGGATGCATTGGGGCTAAGGGGTGTTATCGAAAAAGCCCAGGGTAAGGTGTCAAAACGCACTGTACATGGCAGTTGGTTCGAACCCCCCACCTCTATCCAGGGTTGGTTTTCTTTATTTTCACATAAATGGCCTCCTTGACACCTCTTTTGAACCAGTAATGTTCCTTTGCCAAAATTTGACGGGTCAGGAAAAAGGACATACCTTTGAAGATTGTAATGTCAACATCTGGCAAACGAACATGGCTGGTTCAGATGAGGTGTCAAGGAGGCCAATTATGTGAAAATAAGAAACCAAGCCTAATAGAGGTGGGGGTTTCAACACCAACTGTCTGCCATGTATAATGCTATTTTGAAACCTTACCATGGGCAGTTTTGATAACACCTCTTAGCTGCAATGTATCCACGTCTGGCATTCAGAAGGTCCCTAACACCTAGGTGTCATATGCTAATTGGGACTTTCAAGGTACTTCTATTACCAACGATTCTCGTAGAAGTCATTCTGAATTGAGAGATACGTCGGATGACTAGTGAAACGTCTTCAAGAATGAGATGAGCAGATCTGTCCCTTATTTCAGTAGATATCCAATCTGAACCATCTTAGCTGTCAATCAAGTGTCTTTTTATCATACACTCTTTTTTATGTGCATTTTTGTGTACCTAAAATAGTGACAGTTGAAATTTGTGAATGTCATGAGGGGAAAGTCCTCCTCCCATTGCTGTTCAAAGTGATTACTGAGCATGCTTGAAAGTGGGGGGGGGGTAGTTAGCTGAGCAAAACAAGTACTGTATAAAGACTTGCAGCAACACCACATTGTGCTACTTACATGTATTCATTTAATACTCCCTTTAGTTTCTAATTCTTTTTGGGGCCCCAAGCATCCAGCCTTGCCCAGGGGCCACATACCCTATATCAGCCCTTCAGTGTAATCTAATACAAAGCTGATTCTTGTACAAATTTACATTTATTGTGTCTGGATTTAATATTCCTCATCGTTTTGTATGTTTACTCCTGGTTTTTATTTAGACTTTAAACCTCCCCTGGGGAAATTAAATCAGATAAGTACCAAATTCATTGGGATGCTGGAGAATTAACTTTGTTCCACGTCATTAAATTAATATTTTATCTACTGATTAATCTAAAGACTGAAAAGACCATTTAATGGTGATTACCTGCATTACACAGTAAAGCTCGATGTGTACGACGAACCTTTCGCCGAGAATCGGCCGTGTGTGTAGGCGATTTTTCGTTCATTCGGGATCGTTGAACATCAAACTTGGCGGAGCTCCGAACGACCATCTGTTTCAGCCGATAAAAGCGCCTACACTCAGGCGATTAACGACAAAACGTTTGTTCGTACACATCGTGCGTCATGGGTGTTGTACGAGCCTTAACTGAGGCTGTATAAAGACATACTTCCATCTAGTCCAACCTAAAATACCCTACCCCCCATAATGTCTGGTTCTAACAGTTACACAGTAACATAGTATTGGAGGTTGTATAAAGAACATACGTCCATCTAGTCCAACCTTTATACCTCCCCTAATGTCTGTATAACAGTTACATAGTAACATAGTATTGGAGGTTGTGTAAAGTATATACGTCCATCTAATCCAACCATAATACCCTCCCATATGTCTGTCAACAGTTACACAGTAAAATAGTATTGGAGTTTGTATAAAGACATATGTCCATCTAGTCCATCCTTTATACCCTACCCATAATGTCTGTATAACAGTTACACAGTAACATATATTGGTGGTTGTATAAAGACATACGTCCATCTAGTCCAACCTTTATACCCTACCCTAATGTCTGTATAACAGTTACACAGTAACATAAATGGTGGTTGTATAGACAATACGTCCATCTAGTCCAACCTTTATACCCTACCCATAATGTCTGTATACCAGTTACACAGAACATAGTATTGGAGGTTGTATAAAGACATACGTCCATCTAGTCCATCCTTTATACCCTACCCATAATGTCTGTATAACAGTTACACAGTAACATAATATTGGTGGTTGTATAAGACATACGTCCATCTATCCAACCTTTATACCCCTACCCATAATTCTGTTAAAGTTACATAGTACGTAGTATTGGTGGTTGTATAAGACATATACGTCCATCTAGTCCAACCTTTATACCCTACCCATAATGTCTGTCTAACGTTACATAGTAACGTAATTTGGTGGTTGTATAAGACATACGTCGCACCTGGTAGTGCATACTTAAGACTACTCTGTAATCTTTATACTTACACGACATACTATGGTTTTGAAATACGACTTTAAACGTCCATCTAGTCCAACCTTTATACCCTACCCCATAAGTCTTCTGTAAACAGTTTACACAGTAACTAATATTGGTGGTTGTATAAGACATAACTCCATCTAGTCCACCTTTATCCCCTACCCATAATGTCTGTATACAGTACACAGTAATAGAAAACATACATCTAGTAATACCCTACCCTAATGTCTATAACAGTTACACAGTAGAAAAAACAAAAAGTCCCTGTTAATTATAAAAAGCCTATCCTGCAAATCTATGTAAACAAAACACAAAAGAAGTATAGAGGATATCTATGGCTAAAAATATATAAATTTATTTATCAATAATTAAAAAGATCAGATATATGATCACAAGTATATCAATATTTACGTATAATACAATCATAATAAATACAAATACCAAACCCCCTAAATCCGCATCCAACACAGTCTTTAAGTCACATATAATCACAGTGTGAGTCAACGATACTTATCGTTCAAATCAATGGGTAGAAGTCCGTGCACGGTTCCATGTCAAAGGTCCTGGTACCGCGGCTACAAACATCAAGTTCATATCAGTTGTGGGAGCAGAAAGTGGGGTGACTAGCACCAAACGCGTTTCGGCATATAGCTTTATCAATGGCGCTAGCTGTCGTCCGTGTGGTCGGTTATAAAGTATCTGTTTACCAATCAACACACAACCTCATGTCATGTGTTAAGACAAATCACATCGCCCAGATCTCGCGATCATAACGTCATTGTCAGTATAACCAATCAAAGCAGTATATCGTATAGATCGACATATTTAAACTTGTCATATATAGTAACATATTAATAAATGCAGCAGATAGAACATAGGTACACAATACTAAACATATACATTACAGTGTGGATTATACTTCATTCGGACATAATGAATTGCAATGCAAATAAGACTCCGGACTCGAGTACAGTCACCCATAGTGTGCCTGAAAATACTCATTCAGTAGCCATCAGGGTGATGGTGATTGAAAAATGTAGAAAGAAGAAGGAGTGGGGTACCCGATACGTAACAAAACTGGATTGCCGCCCCCGCATGAATATGAAATATGGATGTATCGTATCGGAACAATAATATCACAGAGAAAAGATCCAGTACACCCCAAAAAGTTAGCTAGTCACGATAACATAAGGTCCAGAACATATACCCAGATCCAACGTAGGCAATCGAAGGAATCATCTCATAAATGTGTCCAATAGGTATCCACTATCTGATCACTAGATGGTCACTGGTGAAACTTCCTGTAATGTCCAATCATCTGTGCGGAATACATCGCTTGAATGGTATAAATAAGCAAAACCTATCAGTCCATTATAGCGAAGAATCAATCAATGAGAATATTCAGATATATAGACTCGTGTCATCATTCCGGATGTATCCCAAACATGTGGAAGCAAGGTGATGACAGCTCCCCAATCACATCAGAACAAGCTATAGTGAAGGAGCCTACACCTTAAGGCAAGAAAGATACAGGTAGTGAATATAATAAATTAAATATATGAGGTAAAGTTCATCTCTTCATTCAAACCGGCTGGCTGGACCGTATTAAGATTAAAAATATGTCTGGTCTCAGTGCGTAATAATCGTTATCTATGTCGCCACTCTGATTTAATGATACCTTTTGTAGCCCCATACTTTTCAGTCCTGTTGTTTTGCACTGATGATATTTTAAGAATGTGTAGCTACACTTGTGAGAGGAGTGTCATTCAGTCGTGGGCGACCCGCTAATCTGATATAAGGTGACTAGAAAGTCTCTGTTTAATAGTATTTGTCTCGTTTTTCCTATATTGATCAGGTTGCAGGGACAAATAGGGCATACACTACGTTCTGAAGTTACAGTTGAAATATTTTTTCACATGTCCTTTTAAAGTTATTTGAGGTGCTGTAAAGAGTTTTCTTGAGTCCATATATTGACCACGAGGTCACTCTCCACAGGCATAGGTACCTATCAGTTTCTCACCCTCTGTAGTGTCACTGGTTCTCTCACAAAGTGACTCCGGACAAGTTTGTCACGGAGATTAGCACTTCTCCTGGCCGTTACCTGTGGAAAGTCCATAATAAACTGTTTAAGGGTGTTGTCATTAGTTAACAGGTGCCAGTTCTTTTTAAGGACTTTCTTGGTTTCTGGCCAGCAATCATTATATTGAGTAATAAACCTCACATTAACATTGTTACCTTGTGATTGCAGCCGCACGCCGTACACAGGCAGAGCTTCTTCAACAAGAGAACACCACGCTGACCACACAGGTAACAATGTGAGGTTTATTACTCAATATAATGATTGCTGGCCAGAAACCAAGAAAGTCCTTAAAAAGAACTGGCACCTGTTACACTAAGACAACACCCTTAAACAGTTATTATGGACTTTCCCCAGGTAACGGCCAGGAGAAGTGCTTATCTCCGTGACAAACTTGTCCAGAGTCACTTTTGTGAGAGAACCAGTGACACTACAGAGAGGTGAGAAACTGATAGGTACCTATGCCTGTGGAGAGTGCACCTGTTTGTCAATATATGGACTCAAGAAAAACTCTTACAGGCACCTCAATAACTTTAAAAGTACATGTGAAAAAACTATTTCAACTGTAATCTCAGAACGTAGGTATGCCCTTATTTGTCCCTGCAACCTGATCAATATAGGAAAAACGAGACAATTACTACTAAACAGAGACTTTCTAGTCACCTTTCTAATATCAGATTAGCGGGTCGCCCACGACTGAATGACACTCCTCTCACAAGTGTAGCTACACATTCTTAAAAATATCAGTGCAAAACAACAGGACTGAAAATGTATGAGGGCTACAAAAGGTATATTAAATATCAGAGTGGCGACAATAGATAACGTTTTACGCACTGAGACCAGACATATTTTTAATCTTAATACGGTCCAGCCAGCCGGTTTGAATGAAGAGATGAACTTACCTCATATATTTAATTTATTATATTCACTACCTGTATCTTTCTTGCCTTAAGGTGTAGGCTCCTTCTCTATAGCATTGTTCTGATGATTTGGGAGCTGTCATCCACCTTGCTTCCACATGTTTGGGATACATCCGGAATGATGACACAGAGTCTATATATCTGAATATTCTCATTGATTGATTCTTCGCTATATTGGACTGATTAGGTTTTGCTTATTTATACCATTCAAGCGATGTATTCCGCACAGATGATTGGACATTACAGGAAGTTTCACCAGTGACCATCTAGTGATCAGATAGTGGATACATATTGGACACATTTATGAGATGATTCCTTCGATTGCCACCGTTGGATCTGGGTATTATGTTCTGGACCTTATTGTTATCGTGACTAGCATTACTTTTTGGGGTGTACTGGATCTTTTCTCTGTGATATTATTGTTCCGATACGATACATCCATATTCATTTTCCATGCGGGGGCAACTCCAGTTTTGTTACGTATCGGGTACCCCACTCCTTCTTCTTTCTACATTTTTCAATCACCATCACCCTGATGGCTACTGAATGAGTATTTTCAGGCACACTATGGGGTGACTGTACTCGAGCTCCGGAGCTCTTATTTGCATTGCATTTCTTATGTCCGAATGAAGTATAATCCCACTGTAATGTATATGTTTAGTATTGTGTACCTATGTTCTATCTGCTGCATTTATTAATATGTGTACTATATTGACAAGTTTAAATATGTCGATCTATACGATATACTGCCTTGATTGGTTATACTGACAATGACGTTATGATCGCGAGATCTGGGCGATGTGATTTGTCTTAACACATGACATGAGTTGTGTGTTGATTGTAAACAGATACTTTATAACCGACCTCCACGGACGACAGCTAGCGCCATTGATAAAGCTATATGCGAAACGCGTTTGGGTGCTAGTCACCCCACTTTTCTTGCTCCCACAGACTGATATGAACTTGTATGTTTGTAGCCGCGATACCTAGGACCTTTGACATGGAACCTGCACGGACTTCTACCCATTGATTTGACTGATAAGTATCGTTGACTCACACTGTGATTATTATGTGACTTAAAGACTGTGTTAGGATGCGGATTTGGGTTTGGTATTTGTATTTATTATGATTGTATTATACGTAAATATTGATATATTGTGATCATATATCTGATCTTTTTACTTTATTGAAAATAAATTTAGATATTTTTAGCCATAGATATCCCTATACTTCTTTGTGTTTGTTTACATAGATTTGCTAGGATAGGCTTTTTATAATTAACAGGGACTTTCTTGTTTTTTCTACTGTGTAACTGTTATACAGACATTATGGGTAGGGTATAAAGGTTGGACTAGATGGATGTATGTCTTTTACAACCACCAATATATGTTACTGTGTAACTGTTATACAGACATTATGGGTAGGGTATAAAGGTTGGACTAGATGGACGTATATGTCTTTATACAACCACCAATATTAAGTTGACTAATGTAACTGTTACACAGACATTATGGGTAGGGTATAAAGTTGGACTAGATGGACGTATGTCTTATACAACCACCAATATTACGTTACTATGTAACTGTTAGACAGACATTATGGGTAGGGTATAAAGGTTGGACTAGATGGACGTATATGTCTTTATACAACCACCAATACTACGTTACTATGTAACTGTTAAAGAATTATGGGTAGGGTATAAAGGTTGGACTAGATGGACGTATGTCTTTATAACAAACCACATATTATGTTACTGTGTAACTGTTATACAGACATTATGGGTAGGGTATAAAGGATGGACTAGATGGACGTATGTCTTTATACAACCTCCAATACTATGTTACTGTGTAACTGTATACAGACATTATGGGTAGGGTATAAAGGTTGGACTAGATGGACGTATGTCTTTATACAACCACCAATATTATGTTACTGTGTAACTGTTATACAGACATTATGGTAGGGTATAAAGGTTGGACTAGATGGACGTATGTCTTTATACAACCACCAATATTATGTTACTGTGTAACTGTTATACAGACATTATGGTAGGGTATAAAGGATGGACTAGATGGACATATGTCTTTATACAACCTCCAATACTATTTTAAAACTGTGTAACTGTAGACATACTATGGGTAGTGGTATTATGGTTGGATTAGATGGACGTATATCTTTACTACAAACCTCCAATTACTATGTTACTATGTAACTGTTATACAGACATATGGGTAGGGTATAAAGGTTGGACTAGATGGACGTATGTCTTTATTACAACCTCCAATACTATGTTACTGTGTAACTGTTAGACCAGACATTATGGGTAGGGTATTAAGGTTGGACTAGATGGACGTATGTCTTTATACAGCCTCAGTTAAGGCTCGTACACACCCATGACGCACGATGTGTACGAACAAACGTTTTGGTCGTTAATCGCCTGAGTGTAGGCGCTTTATCGGCTGAAACAGATGGTCGTTCGGAGCTCCGCCAAGTTTGATGTTCAACGATCCCCGAATGAACGAAAAATCGCCTACACACAGGCCGATTCTCGGCGAAAGGTTCGTTCGTACACCGAGCTTTACTGTGTAAATGCAGGTAATACCATGTAAATGGTCTTTTCAGTCTTTAGATTAATCATAGATAAAATTTATTAATTTTATGACGTGGAACAAAGTTAATTCTCCAGCTAATCCCAATGAATTTGTTACTTATCTGATTTAATTTCCCCAGGGGAGGTTTCAAAGTCTAAATAAAAACCAGGAGTAAACATACAAAACGAATGAGAATATTATAATCCAGACACAATAAATGTAAATTTGTACAAGAATCAGCTTTGTATTAGATTACACTGAAGGGCTGATATAGGTTTTATGTGGCCCCTGGGCAAGGCTGGATGCTTGGGGCCCCAAAAGAATTAGAACTTAAGGCGATAAAATGAATACATGTAAGTAGCACATGTGGTGTTGCTGCAAGTCTTTAATACAGTACTTGTTTTGCTCAGCAGCACTATCCCCCCCCCCCCCCACTTTCAAAGCATGCTCAGTAATCACTTTGAACCGCAATGGGAGGAGGACTTTCCCCTCATGCAATTCACAAATTTCAACTGTCACTATTTTAGGTACAACAAACTGCACATAAAAAAGAGTGTATGATAAAAAGACACTTGATTGACAGCTAAGATGGTTCAGATTGGATATCTACTGAAATAAGGGACAGATCTGCTCATCTCATTCTTGAAGACGTTTCACTAGTCATCCGACTGATCTCTCAATTCAGAATGACTTCTACGAGAATCTGTTGGTAATAGAAGTACCTTGAAAGCCCAATTAGCATATGACACCTAGGTGTTAGGGACCTTCTGAATGCAAGCGAGTGGATACATTGCAGCTAAGAGGTGTTATCAAAACTGCCCATGGTAAGGTTTCAAAATAGCATTATACATGGCAGACAGTTGGTGTTGAACCCCCCACCTCTATTTAGGCTTGGTTCTTCTTATTTTCACATATTGGCCTCCTTGACACCTCTTGAACCAGCCATGTTCGTTTGCCAAGATGTTGACAATTACAATCTTCAAAGGTATGTCCTTTTTCCTGACCCGTCAAATTTTGGCAAAGGAACATTACTGGTTCAAAAGAGGTGTCAAGGAGGCCATTTATGTGAAAATAAAGAAACCAACCCTGGATAGAGGTGGGGGGTTCGACACCAACTGCCATGTACAGTGCTGTTTTGACACCTTACCCTGGGCTTTTTCGATAACACCCCTTAGCCCCAATGCATCCACACCTTGCATTCAGAAGGTCCCTAACACCTGGCTGTCATATGCTAACTGGGACTTTCCAGGGTACTTATATTGCCAATAGATTCTTGTACAAGCATTCAGATGACTAGCGAAACGTCTTCAAGAACTAAACTTTAAGTCCAGTTGATCTAACTGAATACAACAGACATAAGGGACAGATCAACAAAAAACATACAGTGATAGTTGGGAAGAATTATAGTTTCCAGTAATGGGAAATATAAAAAAAACATTTTTTTCCAGTACAGCCCTTTAAATTCCAACAAATCCCTATTCATATTACTGTAGTGGAAATATTAATGACGTTTAGCAGGTTAGTGATTACAATGAGGGTTTATCCATGGATTTGGATTTTGTTATTTCCTGTAGGTTTGTCAGGGGGTATAATGTTTAATGAGGGGACATAAATCTAGTTAATAGAGAAGGAAGGTGATTGGGCGAGCGGGATCACAGCGGAATATACGTCAGGAAGTTGGACACATTTCTAGCTTGTCTGATCTGTTTTCCCTTATAGAGAGGGCACATTGTTACAGGAGCTGCTGAAAGGCTGGTGTATACCATGGGAGACATTTCTGTCCAGCGTGCTTTCTAGCTTGTTTGGCGTGGATTAGGTGTGGCTGCAGTAGTAACCTGGATCTTTAAAGTGAAGAGAAAATGGAAGAGGAAACGCAGAAAGTTGGGAGAAGTGATGCAACTAGTGGTCTACCCTATCAAGTCATGTAAGGGGGTCCCCATAATGGAGGCAGAGTGCTCAGTCCATGGCCTGAGAAATGGTCCTCTCCGAGACAGGTAAACTAACACAGTCATGTTCTCCACACCAGCAGAGCCTTCTTTAAATAAAGCTACTTTACACTACTCATCCTATTAAATGCTTTCCCAAATAATCACCGACAAAAAAAGCCTTTCTGCTGGGGATCAGCCAACACTGGGAGGGGGTGGTGGAGATGGAAGGGCAGGGATTTAGAGTTACGGTAAGCAGGTGTGTGCAACTTGCCCTTTAAAGCAATGCTGTAAAAAGTAGAAATGAAATATTTGAAAGAAACATGTAGTACTGCACAAAAACCTGTTGGGAGCACCAAAGAGTTTAAATGAATAAACCAAGTACATCCAGAAATACTTGAATTTTCTAAGGCCACCACTTGGGATATACATTCAACCAAACGGTCTGTTCCGTTACTGTAAATGGTTCTGAAGCTCATGTTTGAATTGCTTGTGGTCTAGCTGTGTGCTTGTGTTCAATTAGGCCAATGCACCCCCCTTTTTTGCACATTTAATTGGATAATAAAACTATTACATTCCTGGTGCATAGATAATGAGAAAAAAGATAGAAATCAAAGAATGGTAACAGATTTTCAGGTAGGTTACAAGTTAAGCTAGGTACAACACAGTCCAGATTTCTTTCAAAATCTGCATACACACAGTCCCGAGCAATTCTCCATTGGAGAACACTCGGGACTGTGTTTTTCCACTCGGCCGCGCTAGACTTCTCTATATGGAGTCTAGCGCGGCCGATGGAAATTTTCGGCCTTTCCCGAACGAGCGTTCGGCGACCCGATCGTTCGGCGGCCGCGCGCTCGTTCGGAAATGAACGTAGACACATAATGATAAAGCCCCGTATATTGTCGGATCCAACGTAACGGGGCTTTATCGTTACTGTGTGTACTGACTTCCTATATCCTGTAAATTATTCCTTATATGATGCTTGTTATTCATTAGTACACAGTGACTTGACACAGAATCTAGGGTTATAACAATGTTCCCCCCCCATAAGGATATTAGAAGACAATCTGGATCTCCATCGCCTGCAGCCTTGTAGCTTGTAAAACCTTCTGTACTTGCTAATTGTCTTGTGATTTCTCTTTTATATCCAGTGATAAAGATTTAGTGGAAAGGTTAAAGATTATGAGCCACAGATGTGATTGGTTGAAAATTGAGCAGTCTGTTAATACACATGTCCCTTATTCTGTAGATATCCAGTTGATTGAATCAGTGGAAATTAGTGCCCTCTAACGCCTGCCTATATACATTTATACATTGACTACAGTAATTATTGCCTTCTATTTTCTAAAAATACTTTGCCTTTAAGGCTGTGTACAGACAGACAGCCCATGGGTAATCCTTATTAGTAGTCTATTTGATAGGATTTAAAGTGGTACTGTCAGTATTTGGTATGACTAGATGCGACGTCTATTGAGGATCATGTGTTCCTCCACGTCCAATCAAATTTTACCTGATTTTAATGAAAAATCAGTTAGAAAAATGATGGTTGTCCTTGTAGACGATATTTCAACCCAAACAACCAAAATACCAGTTAGGGGATCACAACTGAATTCAATCTGGTAGAAATATCAGCCTGGGAATTTTACTTGCCCGTGGAATGATGTTGATATAACAGACCCTTCCTTGTGTTCAGAAGATCTTGTGCAATATTTGGCCTAAAAACACCGCCCATTTGTTACCACACAATGATTGACAGCTGGGTGTACACTATTATCGTAGCTCTCTAGGCCAGCATAGATATATGGCAATTGAGCCATTGAGACGATAAAGAACCAATTTGTTATGAATATTTGGATCCAAAGTCTAAGAAATGGCACATGGACCTTTCAATTGGTATAGACCTATAATGTAATTGGACAATATAATAAAAGAAGTTGATCTACTGTATCTGGGCTGCACTATTCATTGAAATGTTTTATGTAGATACTGGGCTGTTTCAATGAGGAGAAAACAGTGTTTCTGCTCGGCACGAGCCAAAACTGGTCCTTATTATTCATCTTGTGATAATGGCTTTTAACCCTTAGTGCGCCTGAAAATGGATAACCTAGCATCCCTTTTAAGCTTCCTTCTCCTACCAATGAAATAGTCACTACCAGGTAGGTAAACAATGGCATTCAATTTAATAGGAACTTGTAAGTTTATATCTCTTAGTATTTATCTCCTCAACTTTGCAATGACCATGGAAGAAGAGAAGAGACAGATGATAAGTTTGCGGAGTCCAGCCTATGAGAACCCTGCATTCCTCCTTACACACACTCCATGTGATAGGTTGTTATTATTATTTATTTTTGTAGATTTATATAGCACTAACATATTCAGTAGCGTTCTCCTGCACTCTTCAGATCTACAAAAGGCAACGCATTAGCAAATCTTATACTATACGTGCTACTACAACAAGTGGCCAATAGTAGCCATTAGCCCTATCTAATAATACGGGCTGTAGTAAACCATTAGCCTCATATCCCACAACAATAAATGCATAAATTGCCTTCACACTGTCTCAATTTTATTTCTTCTTCTCAGGGTTTTGGGTCACTTGGTGGAGGGGAGAGACTGTGGAGACGAAGCCTCTCAGTGGATTGCTAGAGTCACCAAGAGCAAACATCCTTATCGCTTGCTGCAGTTTGAGGACAACATGAAGCATCGTAACCCAAATAGGGAATACGTTTTGTATACCGAGATGATAAGGTGAGTCTGGGTAAAGAGATTATGTTGGGAGTTGAAGTTCTTAGAGACAGATTTAGAGAACTTAGGGCCTGTTGGGTAACATGGATGTCATGGGTTCTCCTACCCTACGAATTGGGGTTCTGGGTGTTCTGAATGCCTTTGATTTAATTGGAAATCCCTGGTTGTCTGCTCTGTATTCATTTCCCCCTTAATGAAATGGCAACAATTCCTCCGAATCTCCCCACCGGTCATGTAATAATGTAAAGGAAACTTGGAGAGAGATAAAGACATCCTTGTAATATAGAACCAATACATAACTCAAAACATATGTTACATCTTAGTCATCTCTAGAGCTCCATCATCTGTATAAAGTCTTACCAGGCCTGATACTCATGTATCAAGATCGTTTGGCTAGATGAGCATACAGCCAAATCCTATTTGCTCCCTCTACTTGACCATAAAGAAAGCTGACACTGACCACCCATGTTAACACATTGAGGATAAAGTTACCCTTATACACGTTTGAGAAGATTAAAAACACTCACCTGACATGTTGACTGATGTTCTTTTCCCTCTTTCTGCTTCCAGTTAGCAGCTGTCAATCATAGTTGTGAGAGTTGACATCACAGCCAATGACTGAATGACATTCCCTTAGCTGCCTCCTCTGAACATGTATGAGCTTGTAAAAGAGCTTAGGGGGAGGTGGAAACCATATGAGAGGCAGAGGGGAAAGGGAGAATAACATTTGACTGCATAGAACGTTAATCTTACATGGTCAGCTTTCTAACTATCGGGGTTTGGGAGTGGTGAACATGCCCTTTTAAAATACTCGTCTTTGTATTTTTTCACCTATTAAAGGACAAGTTCAATTAAAAAGTTTGCATAATTGCAATTTGGATAAGACCCACTGCACGTGTGCAATAAAACTATTGCATCTACTATTATGTACTATCATATCTACCATTATTCTATGGAGCCCCAGACAAACCAACCACCCAAAGGATTCTCCCTGCTTTGATCTGAGACCACACCTGTGTCCAACTGTAAATTATCTCCCTAGCTTTAAAAAGACATTCCACCTTACTCTGGCCCCAACAACTGGCCTTACTACTGGCCCTACTTTACTGGCCCCACCACTGTGTAAAGTGTTTTACAAAAAAAAAAAAATCCTACACTGGCCCCCATGTGGTAGTGTTTAAACAAAAAACAAAAAAAAAAAATCCTTCCAGTATACCTCTCTGCTTCCTGCCTCTGCCCTCTCTGCTTACCCCTCTCTGCCTCTCTGCTGCTTCCAAATGTTCTCCTGTAATGTCTGCTTCTGCTCAAAAAAGTCCCCCTAAAAAATGAAGTACGCAGAGCCGGGCCTGGCTGGGCGGGGACTTTTTCCCCCCCGCCTCATAACTTCCTCTGACGAGGTTTTCTTTCTGGCTTTGCTCACTGCATGCCCGACTGAAGCTATTTTCTATGTAAAATGTATGTCATATAGAGATAGGCATAAACACGAAAGTCCCTGTTAATAATAAAAAGCCTATCCTAGCAAATCAATGTAAACAAACACAAAAGAAGTATAGAGGATATCTATGGCTAAAATATATAAATTTATTTATCAAATAAGTAAAAAGATCAGATATATGATCACAAGTATATCAATATTTACGTGTAATACAATCATAATAAATGCAAATACCAAACCCCCTTACTCCGCATCCTAACACAGTCTTAAAGTCACAAAATTAATCACAGTGTGAGTCAACGATACTTATCAGTCAAATCAATGGGTAGAAATCCGTGCACGGTTCCATGTCAAAGGTCCTAGGTATCGAGGCTACAAAACACCAAGTATCATATCAGTCTGTGGGAGCAAGAGAAAGTGGGGTGACTAGCACCCAAACGCGTTTCGCATATAGCTTTATCAATGGCGCTAGCTGTCGTCCGTGTGAGGTCGGTTATAAAGTATCTGTTTACCAATCAACACACAAACTCATATCACGTGTTAAGACAAATCACATCGCCCAGATCTCGAACGTCATTGTCAGTATAACCAATCAGAGGCAGTATAAATCGACCTATTTAAACTTGTCATATATAGTATACATATTAATGAATGCAGCAAATAGAACATAGGTACACAGTACTAAACATTGCAGTAGAATTATACTAAGTTCGGACATAATGGTCATCCACCTTGCTTCCACATGTTTGGGATACATCCGGAATGATGACACAGAGTCTATATATCTGAATATTCTCATTGATTGATTCTTCGCTCTATTGGACTGATTAGGTTTTGCTTATTTATACCATTCAAGCGATGTATTCCGCACAGATGATTGGACATTACAGGAAGTTTCACCAGTGACCATCTAGTGATCAGATAGTGGATACATATTGGACACATTTATGAGATGATTCCTTCGATTGCCTACCGTTGGATCTGGGTATTATGTTCTGGACCTTATTGTTATCGTGACTAGCATTACTTTTTGGGGTGTACTGGATCTTTTCTCTGTGATATATTGTTCCGATACGATACATCCATATTCATTTTCCATGCGGGGGCACTCCAGTTTTGTTACGTATCGGGTACCCCACTCCTTCTTCTTTCTACATTTTTCAATCACCATCACCCTGATGGCTACTGAATGAGTATTTTCAGGCACCACTATGGGGTGACTGTACTCGAGCTCCGGAGCTCTTATTTGCATTGCATTTCTTATGTCCGAATGAAGTAAATCCCACTGTAATGTATATGTTTAGTATTGTGTACCTATGTTCTATCTGCTGCATTTATTAATATGTGTACTATATATGACAAGTTTAAATATTCGATCTATACGATATACTGCCTTGATTGGTTATACTGACAATGACGTTATGATCGCGAGATCTGGGCGATGTGATTTGTCTTAACACATGACATGAGTTTGTGTTGATTGTAAACAGATACTTTATAACCGACCTCCACGGACGACAGCTAGCGCCATTGATAAAGCTATATGCGAAACGCGTTGGGTGCTAGTCACCCCACTTTTTCTTGCTCCCACAGACTGATATGAACTTGATGTTTTGTAGCCTCGATACCTAGGACCTTTGACATGGAACCTGCACGGACTTCTACCCATTGATTTGGACTGATAAGTATCGTTGACTCACACTGTGATTATTATTGTGACTTAAAGACTGTGTTAGGATGCGGATTTAGGGGTTTGGTATTTGTATTTATTATGATTGTATTATACGTAAATATTGATATACTTGTGATCATATATCTGATCTTTTTACTTATTGAAAATAAATTTAATATTTTTAGCCATAGATATCCTCTATACTTCTTTGTGTTTGTTTACATAGATTTGCTAGGATAGGCTTTTTATAATTAACAGGGACTTTCTTGTTTTTTCTACTGTGTAACTGTTATACAGACATTATGGGTAGGGTATAAAGGTTGGACTAGATGGATGTATGTCTTTATACAACCACCAATATTATGTTACTGTGTAACTGTTATACAGACATTATGGGTAGGGTATAAAGGTTGGACTAGATGGACGTATATGTCTTTATACAACCACCAATATTAGTTACTATGTAACTGTTACACAGACATTATGGGTAGGGTATAAAGTTGGACTAGATGGACGTATGTCTTATACAACCACCAATATTACGTTACTATGTAACTGTTAGACAGACATTATGGGTAGGGTATAAAGGTTGGACTAGATGGACGTATATGTCTTATACAACCACCAATACTACGTTACTATGTAACTGTTAAAGAATTATGGGTAGGGTATAAAGGTTGGACTAGATGGACGTATGTCTTTATACAAACCACATATTATGTTACTGTGTAACTGTTATACAGACATTATGGGTAGGGTATAAAGGATGGACTAGATGGACGTATGTCTTTATACAACCTCCAATACTATGTTACTGTGTAACTGTTATACAGACATTATGGGTAGGGTATAAAGGTTGGACTAGATGGACGTATGTCTTTATACAACCACCAATATTATGTTACTGTGTAACTGTTAACAGACATTATGGTAGGGTATAAAGGTTGGACTAGATGGACGTATGTCTTTATACAACCACCAATATTATGTTTCTGTGTAACTGTTATACAGACATTATGGGTAGGGTATAAAGGATGGACTAGATGGACATATGTCTTTATACAACCTCCAATACTATTTTACTGTGTAACTGTTAGACAACTATGGGTATGGTATTATGGTTGGATTAGATGGACGTATATCTTTACACAACCTCCAATACTATGTTACTATGTAACTGTTATACAGACATTATGGGTAGGTATAAAGGTTGGACTAGATGGACGTATGTCTTTATTACAACCTCCAATACTATGTTACTGTGTAACTGTTAGACAGACATTATGGGTAGGGTATTAAGGTTGGACTAGATGGACGTATGTCTTTATACAGCCTCAGTTAAGGCTCGTACACACCCCATGACGCACGATGTGTACGAACAAACGTTTTGGTCGTTAATCGCCTGAGTGTAGGCGCTTTATCGGCTGAAACAGATGGTCGTTCGGAGCTCCGCCAAGTTTGATGTTCAACGATCCCCGAATGAACGAAAAATCGCCTACACACAGGCCGATTCTCGGCGAAAGGTTCGTTCGTACACATCGAGCCTTTACTGTGTAAATGCAGGTAATCACCATGTAAATGGTCTTTTCAGTCTTTTAGATTAATCAGTAGATAAAATTTATTAATTTTATGACGTGGAACAAAGTTAATTCTCCAGCTAATCCCAATGAATTTGTTACTTATCTGATTTAATTTCCCCAGGGGAGGTTTCAAAGTCTAAATAAAACCAGGAGTAAACATACAAAACGAATGAGAATATTATAATCCAGACACAATAAATGTAAATTGTACAAGAATCAGCTTTGTATTAGATTACACTGAAGGGCTGATATAGGGTTTTATGTGGCCCCTGGGCAAGGCTGGATGCTTGGGGCCCCAAAAGAATTAGAAACTTAAGGCGATAAAATGAATACATGTAAGTAGCACATGTGTGTGTTGCTGCAAGTCTTTAATACAGTACTTGTTTTGCTCAGCCATAACTATCCCCCCCCCCCCACTTTCAAGCATGCTCAGTAATCACTTTGAACCAGCAATGGGAGGAGGACTTTCCCCTCATGCAATTCACAAATTTCAACTGTCACTATTTTAGGTACAACAAAACTGCACATAAAAAAAGAGTGTATGATAAAAAGACACTTGATTGACAGCTAAGATGGTTCAGATTGGATATCTACTGAAATAAGGGACAGATCTGCTCATCTCATTCTTGAAGACGTTTCACTAGTCATCCGACTGTATCTCTCAATTCAGAATGACTTCTACGAGAATCTGTTGGTAATAGAAGTACCCTTGAAAGTCCCAATTAGCATATGACACCTAGGTGTTAGGACCTTCTGAATGCAAGCGATGGATACATTGCAGCTAAGAGGTGTTATCAAAACTGCCCATGGTAAGGTTTCAAATAGCATTATACATGGCAGACAGTTGGTGTTGAACCCCCCACCTCTATTTAGGCTTGGTTTCTTTTATTTTCACATAATTGGCCTCCTTGACACCTCTTGAACCAGCCATGTTCGTTTGCCAAGATGTTGACATTACAATCTTCAAAGGTATGTCCTTTTTCCTGACCCGTCAAATTTTGGCAAAGGAACATTACTGGTTCAAAAGAGGTGTCAAGGAGGCCATTTATGTGAAAATAAAGAAACCAACCCTGGATAGAGGTGGGGGGTTCGACACCAACTGCCATGTACAGTGCTGTTTTGACACCTTACCCTGGGCTTTTTCGATAACACCCCTTAGCCCCAGCATCCACACCTTGCATTCAGAAGGTCCCTAACACCTGGCTGTCATATGCTAACTGGGACTTTCCAGGGTACTTATATTGCCAATAGATTCTTGTACAAGCCTTCAGATGACTAGCGAAACGTCTTCAAGAACTAAACTTTAGTCAGTTGATCTAACTGAATACAACAGACATAAGGGACAGATCAACAAAAAACAGTACAGTGATAGTTGGGAAGAATTATAGTTTCCAGTAATGGGAAATATAAAAAAAACATTTTTTTCCAGTACAGCCCTTTAAATTCCAACATCCCTATTCCTATTATGTAGTGGAAATATTAATGACGTTTAGCAGGTTAGTGATTACAATGAGGGTTTATTCCATGGATTTGGATTTTGTTATTTCCTGTAGGTTTGTCAGGGGGTATAATGTTTAATAGGGAGACATAAATCTAGTTAATAGAGAAGGAAGGTGATTGGGCGAGCGGGATCACAGCTGAATATCGTCAGGAAGTTGGACACATTTCTAGCTTTGCTGATCTGTTTTCCCTTATAGAGAGGGCACATTGTTACAGGAGCTGCTGAAAGGCCTGGTGTATACCATGGGAGACATTTCTGTCCAGCGTGCTTTCTAGCTTGTTTGGCTGGATTAGGTGTGGCTGCAGTAGTAACCTGGATCTTTAAAGTGAAGAGAAAATGGAAGAGGAAACTGCAGAAAGTTGGAGAAGTGATGCAACTAGTGGTCTACCCTATCAAGTCATGTAAGGGGGTCCCCATAATGGAGGCAGAGTGCTCAGTCCATGGCCTGAGAAATGGTCCTCTCCGAGACAGGTAACTAACACAGTCATGTTCTCCACACCAGCAGAGCCTTCTTTAAATAAAGCTACTTTAACTACTCATCCTATTAAATGCTTTCCCAAATAATCACGACAAAAAAAGCCTTTCTGCTTGGGGATCAGCCAACACGGGAGGGGGTGGTGGAGATGGAAGGGCAGGATTTAGAGTTACGGTAAGCAGGTGTGTGCAACTTGCCCTTTAAAGCAATGCTGTAAAAAGTAGAAATGAAATATTTGAAAGAAACATGTAGTACTGCACAAAACACTGTTGGGAGCACCAAAGAGTTTAAATGAATAAACCAAGTACATCCAGAAATACTTGAATTTTCTAAGGCCACCACTTGGGATATACATTCAACCAAACGGTCTGTTCCGTTACTGTAAATGGTTCTGAACTCATGTTTGAATTGCTTGTGGTCTAGCTGTGTGCTGTGTTCAATTAGGCCCATGCACCCCCCTTTTTTGCACATTTTAATTGGATAATAAAACTAGTACATTCCTGGTGCATAGATAATGAGAAAAAAGATAGAAATCAAAGAATGGTAACAGATTTTCAGGTAGGTTACAAGTTAAGCTAGGTACACACAGTCCAGATTTCTTTCAAAATCTGCTACACACAGTCCCGAGCAATCTCCATTGGAGAACACTCGGGACTGTGTTTTTCCATCGGCCGCGCTAGACTCTCTATATGGAGTCTAGCGCGGCCGATGGAAATTTTCGGCCTTTCCCGAACGAGCGTTCGGCGACCCGATCGTTCGGCGGCCGCGCGCTCGTTCGGAAATGAACGTAGACACATAATGATAAAGCCCCGATATTGTCGGATCCAACGTAACGGGGCTTTATCGTTACTGTGTGTACCTGACTCCTATATCCTGTAAATTATTTCCTTATATGATGCTTGTTATGTCATTAGTATCACATGACTTGACACAGAATCTAGGGTTATAACAATGTTCCCCCCCCATAAGGATATTAGAAGACAATCTGGATCTCCATCGCCTGCAGCCTTGTAGCTTGTAAAACCTTCTGTACTTGCTAATTGTCTTGTGATTTCTCTTTTATATCCCAGTGATAAAGATTTAGTGGAAAGGTTAAAGATTATGAGCCACAGATGTGATTGGTTGAAAATTGAGCAGTCTGTTAATACACATGTCCCTTATTCTGTAGATATCCAGTTGATTGAATCAGTGGAAATTAGTGCCCATCTAACGCCTGCCTATATACATTTTATACATTGATACAGTAATTATTGCCTTCTATTTTCTAAAAATACTTTGCCTTTAAGGCTGTGTACAGACAGACAGCCCATGGGTATCCTTATTAGTAGTCTATTTGATAGGATTTAAAGTGGTACTGTCAGTATTTGGTATGACTAGATGCGACGTCTATTGAGGATCATGTGTTCCTCCACGTCCAATCAAATTTTACCTGATTTTAATGAAAAATCAGTAGAAAAATGATGGTTGTCCTTGTAGACGATATTTCAACCCAAACAACCAAAATACCAGTTAGGGGATCACAACTGAATTCAATCTGGTAGAAATATCAGCCTGGGAATTTTACTTGCCCGTGGAATGATGTTGATATAACAGACCCTTCCTTGTGTTCAGAAGATCTTGTGCAATATTTGGCCTAAAAACACCGCCCATTTGTTACCACACAATGATTGACAGCTGGGTGTACACTATTATCGTAGCTCTCTAGGCCAGCATAGATATATGGCAATTGAGCCATTGAGACGATAAAGAACCAATTTGTTATGAATATTTTGGATCCAAAGTCTAAGAAATGGCACATGGACCTTTCAATTGGTATAGACCTATAACTGTAATTGGACAATATAATAAAAGAAGTTGATCTACTGTATCTGGGCTGCACTATTCATTGAAATGTTTTATTGTAGATACTGGGCTGTTTCAAATGAGGAGAAAACAGTTGTTTCTGCTCGGCACGAGCCAAAACTGGTCCTTATTAATTCATCTTGTGATAATGGCTTTTTAACCCTTAGTGCGCCTGAAATGGATAACCTAGCATCCCTTTAAGCTTCCTTCTCCACCAATGAAATAGTCACTACCGGTAGGTAAACAATGGCATTCAATTTAATAGGAACTTGTAAGTTTATATCTCTTAGTATTTATCTCCTCAACTTTGCAATGACCATGGAAGAAGAGAAGAGACAGACTGATAAGTTTGCGGAGTCCAGCCTATGAGAACCCTGCATTCCTCCTTACACACTCCATGTGATAGGTTGTTATTATTATTTATTTTTGTAGATTTATATAGCACTAACATATTCAGTAGCGTTCTCCTGCACTCTTCAGATCTACAAAAGGCAACGCATTAGCAAATCTTATACTATACGTGACTACTACAACAAGTGGCCAATAGTAGCCCATTAGCCCTATCTAATAATACGGGCTGTAGTAAACCATTAGCCTCATATCCACAACAATAAATGCATAAATTGCCTTCACACTGTCGTCAATTTTATTTCTTCTTCAGGGTTTTGGGTCACTTGGTGGAGGGGAGAGACTGTGGAGACGAAGCCTCTCAGTGGATTGCTAAAGTCACCAAGAGCAAACATCCTTATCGCTTGCTGCAGTTTGAGGACAACATGAAGCATCGTAACCCAAATAGGGAATACGTTTTGTATACCGAGATGATAAGGTGAGTCTGGGTAAAGAGATTTATGTTGGGAGTTGAAGTTCTTAGAGACAGATTTAGAGAACTTAGGGCATGTTGGGTAACATGGATGTCATGGGTTCTCCTACCCTACGAATTGGGGTTCTGGGTGTTCTGAATGCCTTTGATTTAATTGGAAATCCCTGGTTCTGCTCTGTATTCATTCCCCCTTAATGAAATGGCAACAATTCCTCCGGAATCTCCCCACCTGGTCATGTAATAATGTAAAGGAACTTGGAGAGAGATAAAGACATCCTTGTATATAGACCAATACATAACTACAAAACATATGTTCATCTTTAGTCATCTCTAGAGCTCCATCATCTGTATAAAGTCTTACCAGGCCTGATACTCATGTATCAAGATCGTTTGGCTAGATGAGCATACAAGCCACAATCCTATTTGCTCCCTCTACTTGACATAAAGAAAGCTGACACTGACCACCCATGTTAACACATTTGAGGATAAAGTTAACCCTTATACACAGTTTGAGAAGATAAAAACACTCACCTGACATGTTGACTGATGTTCTTTTCCCCTCTTTCTGCTTCCAGTTAGCAGCTGTCAATCATAGTTGTGAGAGTTGACATCACAGCCAATGACTGAATGACATTCCCTTAGCTGCCTCCTCTGAACATGTATGAGCTTGTAAAAGAGCTTAGGGGGAGGTGGAAACCATATGAGAGGCAGAGGGAAAGGGAGAATAACATTTTACTGCATAGAACGTTAATCTTACACTGGTCAGCTTTCTAACTATCGGGGTTTGGGAGTGGTGAACATGCCCTTTTAAAATACTCGTCTTTGTATTTTTTCACCTATTAAAGGACAAGTTCAATTAAAAAGTTTGCATAATTGCATTTGGATAAGACCCACTGCACGTGTGCAATAAAACTATTGCCATCTACTATTATGTACTATCATATCTACCATTATTCTATGGAGCCCCAGACAAACCACCCCAAAGGATTCTCCTGCTTTGATCTGAGCCACACCTGTGTCCAACTGTAATATTATCTCCTAGCTTTAAAAGAACATGTCCACCTTACTCTGGCCCCAACAACTGGCCTTACTACTGGCCCTACTTTACTGGCCCCACCACTGTGTAAAGTGTTTTACAAAAAAAAAAAAATCCTACACTGGCCCCCATGTGGTAGTGTTTAAACAAAAAACAAAAAAAAAAAATCCTTCCAGTATACCTCTCTGCTTCCTGCCTCTGCCCTCTCTGCTTACCCCTCTCTGCCTCTCTGCTGCTTCCAAATGTTCTCCTGTAATGTCTGCTTCTGCTCAAAAAAGTCCCCCTAAAAAATGAAGTACGCAGAGCCGGGCCTGGCTGGGCGGGGACTTTTTCCCCCCCGCCTCATAACTTCCTCTGACGAGGTTTTCTTTCTGGCTTTGCTCACTGCATGCCCGACACATGACATGAGTTTGTGTGTTGATTGGTAAACAGATACTTTATAACCGACCTCACACGGACGACAGCTAGCGCCATTGATAAAGCTATATGCGAAACGCGTTTGGGTGCTAGTCACCCCACTTTTTCTTGCTCCCACAGACTGATATGATACTTGATGTTTTGTAGCCTCGATACCTAGGACCTTTGACATGGAACCGTGCACGGACTTCTACCCATTGATTTGACTGATAAGTATCGTTGACTCACACTGTGATTATTATTGTGACTTAAAGACTGTGTTAGGATGCGGATTTAGGGGGTTTGGTATTTGTATTTATTATGATTGTATTATACGTAAATATTGATATACTTGTGATCATATATCTGATCTTTTTACTTATTTGATAAATAAATTTATATATTTTAGCCATAGATATCCTCTATACTTCTTTTGTGTTTGTTTACATAGATTTGCTAGGATAGGCTTTTTATAATTAACAGGGACTTTCTTGTTTTTTCTACTGTGTAACTGTTATACAGACATTATGGGTAGGGTATAAAGGTTGGACTAGATGGATGTATGTCTTTTACAACCACCAATATATGTTACTGTGTAACTGTTATACAGACATTATGGGTAGGGTATAAAGGTTGGACTAGATGGACGTATATGTCTTTATACAACCACCAATATTAAGTTGACTAATGTAACTGTTACACAGACATTATGGGTAGGGTATAAAGTTGGACTAGATGGACGTATGTCTTATACAACCACCAATATTACGTTACTATGTAACTGTTAGACAGACATTATGGGTAGGGTATAAAGGTTGGACTAGATGGACGTATATGTCTTTATACAACCACCAATACTACGTTACTATGTAACTGTTAAAGAATTATGGGTAGGGTATAAAGGTTGGACTAGATGGACGTATGTCTTTATAACAAACCACATATTATGTTACTGTGTAACTGTTATACAGACATTATGGGTAGGGTATAAAGGATGGACTAGATGGACGTATGTCTTTATACAACCTCCAATACTATGTTACTGTGTAACTGTATACAGACATTATGGGTAGGGTATAAAGGTTGGACTAGATGGACGTATGTCTTTATACAACCACCAATATTATGTTACTGTGTAACTGTTATACAGACATTATGGTAGGGTATAAAGGTTGGACTAGATGGACGTATGTCTTTATACAACCACCAATATTATGTTACTGTGTAACTGTTATACAGACATTATGGTAGGGTATAAAGGATGGACTAGATGGACATATGTCTTTATACAACCTCCAATACTATTTTAAAACTGTGTATCTGTAGACATACTATGGGTAGTGGTATTATGGTTGGATTAGATGGACGTATATCTTTACTACAAACCTCCAATTACTATGTTACTATGTAACTGTTATACAGACATATGGGTAGGGTATAAAGGTTGGACTAGATGGACGTATGTTCTTTATTACAACCTCCAATACTATGTTACTGTGTAACTGTTAGACCAGACATTATGGGTAGGGTATTAGGTTGGACTAGATGGACGTATGTCTTTATACAGCCTCAGTTAAGGCTCGTACACACCCATGACGCACGATGTGTACGAACAAACGTTTTGGTCGTTAATCGCCTGAGTGTAGGCGCTTTATCGGCTGAAACAGATGGTCGTTCGGAGCTCCGCCAAGTTTGATGTTCAACGATCCCCGAATGAACGAAAAATCGCCTACACACAGGCCGATTCTCGGCGAAAGGTTCGTTCGTACACCGAGCTTTACTGTGTAAATGCAGGTAATACCATGTAAATGGTCTTTTCAGTCTTTAGATTAATCTAGATAAAATTTATTAATTTTATGACGTGGAACAAAGTTAATTCTCCAGCTAATCCCAATGAATTTGTTACTTATCTGATTTAATTTCCCCAGGGGAGGTTTCAAAGTCTAAATAAAAACCAGGAGTAAACATACAAAACGAATGAGAATATTATAATCCAGACACAATAAATGTAAATTTGTACAAGAATCAGCTTTGTATTAGATTACACTGAAGGGCTGATATAGGTTTTATGTGGCCCCTGGGCAAGGCTGGATGCTTGGGGCCCCAAAAGAATTAGAACTTAAGGCGATAAAATGAATACATGTAAGTAGCACATGTGGTGTTGCTGCAAGTCTTTAATACAGTACTTGTTTTGCTCAGCAGCACTATCCCCCCCCCCCCCCACTTTCAAAGCATGCTCAGTAATCACTTTGAACCGCAATGGGAGGAGGACTTTCCCCTCATGCAATTCACAAATTTCAACTGTCACTATTTTAGGTACAACAAAACTGCACATAAAAAAGAGTGTATGATAAAAAGACACTTGATTGACAGCTAAGATGGTTCAGATTGGATATCTACTGAAATAAGGGACAGATCTGCTCATCTCATTCTTGAAGACGTTTCACTAGTCATCCGACTGATCTCTCAATTCAGAATGACTTCTACGAGAATCTGTTGGTAATAGAAGTACCTTGAAAGCCCAATTAGCATATGACACCTAGGTGTTAGGGACCTTCTGAATGCAAGCGAGTGGATACATTGCAGCTAAGAGGTGTTATCAAAACTGCCCATGGTAAGGTTTCAAAATAGCATTATACATGGCAGACAGTTGGTGTTGAACCCCCCACCTCTATTTAGGCTTGGTTCTTCTTATTTTCACATATTGGCCTCCTTGACACCTCTTGAACCAGCCATGTTCGTTTGCCAAGATGTTGACAATTACAATCTTCAAAGGTATGTCCTTTTTCCTGACCCGTCAAATTTTGGCAAAGGAACATTACTGGTTCAAAAGAGGTGTCAAGGAGGCCATTTATGTGAAAATAAAGAAACCAACCCTGGATAGAGGTGGGGGGTTCGACACCAACTGCCATGTACAGTGCTGTTTTGACACCTTACCCTGGGCTTTTTCGATAACACCCCTTAGCCCCAATGCATCCACACCTTGCATTCAGAAGGTCCCTAACACCTGGCTGTCATATGCTAACTGGGACTTTCCAGGGTACTTATATTGCCAATAGATTCTTGTACAAGCATTCAGATGACTAGCGAAACGTCTTACAAGAACTAAACTTTAAGTCCAGTTGATCTAACTGAATACAACAGACATAAGGGACAGATCAACAAAAAACATACAGTGATAGTTGGGAAGAATTATAGTTTCCAGTAATGGGAAATATAAAAAAAACATTTTTTTCCAGTACAGCCCTTTAAATTCCAACAAATCCCTATTCATATTACTGTAGTGGAAATATTAATGACGTTTAGCAGGTTAGTGATTACAATGAGGGTTTATCCATGGATTTGGATTTTGTTATTTCCTGTAGGTTTGTCAGGGGGTATAATGTTTAATAGGGGACATAAATCTAGTTAATAGAGAAGGAAGGTGATTGGGCGAGCGGGATCACAGCGGAATATACGTCAGGAAGTTGGACACATTTCTAGCTTGTCTGATCTGTTTTCCCTTATAGAGAGGGCACATTGTTACAGGAGCTGCTGAAAGGCTGGTGTATACCATGGGAGACATTTCTGTCCAGCGTGCTTTCTAGCTTGTTTGGCGTGGATTAGGTGTGGCTGCAGTAGTAACCTGGATCTTTAAAGTGAAGAGAAAATGGAAGAGGAAACGCAGAAAGTTGGGAGAAGTGATGCAACTAGTGGTCTACCCTATCAAGTCATGTAAGGGGGTCCCCATAATGGAGGCAGAGTGCTCAGTCCATGGCCTGAGAAATGGTCCTCTCCGAGACAGGTAAACTAACACAGTCATGTTCTCCACACCAGCAGAGCCTTCTTTAAATAAAGCTACTTTACACTACTCATCCTATTAAATGCTTTCCCAAATAATCACCGACAAAAAAAGCCTTTCTGCTGGGGATCAGCCAACACTGGGAGGGGGTGGTGGAGATGGAAGGGCAGGGATTTAGAGTTACGGTAAGCAGGTGTGTGCAACTTGCCCTTTAAAGCAATGCTGTAAAAAGTAGAAATGAAATATTTGAAAGAAACATGTAGTACTGCACAAAAACCTGTTGGGAGCACCAAAGAGTTTAAATGAATAAACCAAGTACATCCAGAAATACTTGAATTTTCTAAGGCCACCACTTGGGATATACATTCAACCAAACGGTCTGTTCCGTTACTGTAAATGGTTCTGAACTCATGTTTGAATTGCTTGTGGTCTAGCTGTGTGCTTGTGTTCAATTAGGCCAATGCACCCCCCTTTTTTGCACATTTAATTGGATAATAAAACTATACATTCCTGGTGCATAGATAATGAGAAAAAAGATAGAAATCAAAGAATGGTAACAGATTTTCAGGTAGGTTACAAGTTAAGCTAGGTACAACACAGTCCAGATTTCTTTCAAAATCTGCATACACACAGTCCCGAGCAATTCTCCATTGGAGAACACTCGGGACTGTGTTTTTCCACTCGGCCGCGCTAGACTTCTCTATATGGAGTCTAGCGCGGCCGATGGAAATTTTCGGCCTTTCCCGAACGAGCGTTCGGCGACCCGATCGTTCGGCGGCCGCGCGCTCGTTCGGAAATGAACGTAGACACATAATGATAAAGCCCCGTATATTGTCGGATCCAACGTAACGGGGCTTTATCGTTACTGTGTGTACTGACTTCCTATATCCTGTAAATTATTCCTTATATGATGCTTGTTATTCATTAGTACACAGTGACTTGACACAGAATCTAGGGTTATAACAATGTTCCCCCCCCATAAGGATATTAGAAGACAATCTGGATCTCCATCGCCTGCAGCCTTGTAGCTTGTAAAACCTTCTGTACTTGCTAATTGTCTTGTGATTTCTCTTTTATATCCAGTGATAAAGATTTAGTGGAAAGGTTAAAGATTATGAGCCACAGATGTGATTGGTTGAAAATTGAGCAGTCTGTTAATACACATGTCCCTTATTCTGTAGATATCCAGTTGATTGAATCAGTGGAAATTAGTGCCCTCTAACGCCTGCCTATATACATTTATACATTGACTACAGTAATTATTGCCTTCTATTTTCTAAAAATACTTTGCCTTTAAGGCTGTGTACAGACAGACAGCCCATGGGTAATCCTTATTAGTAGTCTATTTGATAGGATTTTAAAGTGGTACTGTCAGTATTTGGTATGACTAGATGCGACGTCTATTGAGGATCATGTGTTCCTCCACGTCCAATCAAATTTTACCTGATTTTAATGAAAAATCAGTTAGAAAAATGATGGTTGTCCTTGTAGACGATATTTCAACCCAAACAACCAAAATACCAGTTAGGGGATCACAACTGAATTCAATCTGGTAGAAATATCAGCCTGGGAATTTTACTTGCCCGTGGAATGATGTTGATATAACAGACCCTTCCTTGTGTTCAGAAGATCTTGTGCAATATTTGGCCTAAAAACACCGCCCATTTGTTACCACACAATGATTGACAGCTGGGTGTACACTATTATCGTAGCTCTCTAGGCCAGCATAGATATATGGCAATTGAGCCATTGAGACGATAAAGAACCAATTTGTTATGAATATTTGGATCCAAAGTCTAAGAAATGGCACATGGACCTTTCAATTGGTATAGACCTATAATGTAATTGGACAATATAATAAAAGAAGTTGATCTACTGTATCTGGGCTGCACTATTCATTGAAATGTTTTATGTAGATACTGGGCTGTTTCAAATGAGGAGAAAACAGTGTTTCTGCTCGGCACGAGCCAAAACTGGTCCTTATTATTCATCTTGTGATAATGGCTTTTAACCCTTAGTGCGCCTGAAAATGGATAACCTAGCATCCCTTTAAAGCTTCCTTCTCCTACCAATGAAATAGTCACTACCAGGTAGGTAAACAATGGCATTCAATTTAATAGGAACTTGTAAGTTTATATCTCTTAGTATTTATCTCCTCAACTTTGCAATGACCATGGAAGAAGAGAAGAGACAGATGATAAGTTTGCGGAGTCCAGCCTATGAGAACCCTGCATTCCTCCTTACACACACTCCATGTGATAGGTTGTTATTATTATTTATTTTTGTAGATTTATATAGCACTAACATATTCAGTAGCGTTCTCCTGCACTCTTCAGATCTACAAAAGGCAACGCATTAGCAAATCTTATACTATACGTGCTACTACAACAAGTGGCCAATAGTAGCCATTAGCCCTATCTAATAATACGGGCTGTAGTAAACCATTAGCCTCATATCCCACAACAATAAATGCATAAATTGCCTTCACACTGTCTCAATTTTATTTCTTCTTCTCAGGGTTTTGGGTCACTTGGTGGAGGGGAGAGACTGTGGAGACGAAGCCTCTCAGTGGATTGCTAGAGTCACCAAGAGCAAACATCCTTATCGCTTGCTGCAGTTTGAGGACAACATGAAGCATCGTAACCCAAATAGGGAATACGTTTTGTATACCGAGATGATAAGGTGAGTCTGGGTAAAGAGATTATGTTGGGAGTTGAAGTTCTTAGAGACAGATTTAGAGAACTTAGGGCATGTTGGGTAACATGGATGTCATGGGTTCTCCTACCCTACGAATTGGGGTTCTGGGTGTTCTGAATGCCTTTGATTTAATTGAAATCCTGGTTCTGCTCTGTATTCATTCCCCCTTAATGAAATGGCAACAATTCTCCGAATCTCCCCACCTGGTCATGTAATAATGTAAAGGAAACTTGGAGAGAGATAAAGACATCCTTGTATATAGAACCAATACATAACTCCAAAACATATGTTACATCTTTAGTCATCTCTAGAGCTCCATCATCTGTATAAAGTCTTACCAGGCCTGATACTCATGTATCAAGATCGTTTGGCTAAGATGAGCATACAAGCCAAATCCTATTTGCTCCCCTCTACTTGACCATAAAGAAAGCTGACACTGAACCACCCATGTTAACACATTGAGGATAAAGTTAACCCTTATACACAGTTTGAGAAGATAAAAAACACTCACCTGACATGTTGACTGATGTTCTTTTCCCTCTTTCTGCTTCCAGTTAGCAGCTGTCAATCATAGTTGTGAGTAGTTGACATCACAGCCAATGACTGAATGACATTCCCTTAGCTGCCTCCTTGAACATGTATGAGCTTGTAAAAGAGCTTAGGGGGAGGTGGAAACCATTGAGAGGCAAGGGGAAAGGGAGAATAACATTTACTGCATAGAACGTTAATCTTACACTGGTCAGCTTTCTAACTATCGGGGTTTGGGAGTGGTGAACATGCCCTTTTAAAATACTCGTCTTTGTATTTTTTCACCTATTAAAGGACAAGTTCAATTAAAAAGTTTGCATAATTGCATTTGGATAAGACCACTGCACGTGTGCAATAAAACTATTGCCATCTACTATTATGTACTATCATATCTACCATTATTCTATGGAGCCCCAGACAAACCAACCACCCAAAGGATTCTCCCTGCTTTGATCTGAGACCACACCTGTGTCCAACTGTAAATTATCTCCCTAGCTTTAAAAAAGACATGTCCACCTTACTCTGGCCCCAACAACTGGCCTTACTACTGGCCCTACTTTACTGGCCCCACCACTGTGTAAAGTGTTTTACAAAAAAAAAAAAATCCTACACTGGCCCCCATGTGGTAGTGTTTAAACAAAAAACAAAAAAAAAAAATCCTTCCAGTATACCTCTCTGCTTCCTGCCTCTGCCCTCTCTGCTTACCCCTCTCTGCCTCTCTGCTGCTTCCAAATGTTCTCCTGTAATGTCTGCTTCTGCTCAAAAAAGTCCCCCTAAAAAATGAAGTACGCAGAGCCGGGCCTGGCTGGGCGGGGACTTTTTCCCCCCCGCCTCATAACTTCCTCTGACGAGGTTTTCTTTCTGGCTTTGCTCACTGCATGCCCGATACGTCCATCTAGTCCAACCTTTATACCCTACCCATAATGTCTGTATAACAGTTACACAGTAACATAATATTGGTGGTTGTATAAAGACATACATCCATCTAGTCCAACCTTTATACCCTACCCATAATGTCTGTATAACAGTTACACAGTAGAAAAAACAAGAAAGTCCCTGTTAATTATAAAAAGCCTATCCTAGCAAATCTATGTAAACAAACACAAAAGAAGTATAGAGGATATCTATGGCTAAAATATATACAAGAATTTATTATCAATAAGTAAAAAGATCAGATATATGATCACAAGTATATCATATTTACGTATAATACAATCATAATAAATACAAATAACCAAACCCCCTAAATCCGCATCCTAACACAGTCTTTAAGTCACATAATAATCACAGTGTGAGTCAACGATACTTATCAGTCAAATCAATGGGTAGAAGTCCGTGCACGTTTTCCATGTCAAAGGTCCTAGGTATCGAGGCTACAAACACAAGTATCATATCAGTCTGTGGGAGCAAGAAAAAGTGGGGTGACTAGCACCCAAACGCGTTTCGCATATAGCTTTATCAATGCGCTAGCTGTCGTCCGTGTGAGGTCGGTTATAAAGTATCTGTTTACCAATCAACACACAACTCATGTCATGTGTTAAGACAAATCACATCGCCCAGATCTCGCGATCATAACGTCATTGTCAGTATAACCAATCAAAGGCAGTATATCGTATAGATCGACATATTAAACTTGTCATATATAGTAACACTATTAATAAATGCAGCAGATAGAACATAGGTACACAATACTAAACATATACATTACAGTGGGATTATACTTCATTCGGACATAATGAAATGCAATGCAAATAAGAGCTCCGGAGCTCGAGTACAGTCACCCATAGTGTGTCCTGAAAATACTCATTCAGTAGCCATCAGGGTGATGGTGATTGAAAAATGTAGAAAGAAAGGGAGTGGGGTACCCGATACGTAACAAAACTGGATTGCCCCCCGCATGGAATATGAATATTGATGTATCGTATCGGAACAATAATATCACAGAGAAAAGATCCAGTACACCCCAAAAAGTTAATGCTAGTCACGATAACAATAAGGTCCAGAACTAATACCCAGATCCAACGGTAGCAATCGAAGGAATCATCTCTAAATGTGTCCAATATGTATCCACTATCTGATCACTAGATGGTCACTGGTGAAACTTCCTGTAATGTCCAATCATCTGTGCGGAATAACTCGCTGAATGGTATAAATAGCAAAACCTAATCAGTCCATCATATAGGCGAAGATCAATCAATGAGAATATTCAGATATATAGACTCGTGTCACATTCCGGATGTATCCCAAACATGTGGAAGCAAGGTGGATGACAGCTCCAAATCCATCAGAACAATGCTATAGATAAGGAGCCTACACCTTAAGGCAAGAAAGATACAGGTAGTGATATAAATAAATTAAATATATGAGGTAAGTTCATCTCTTCATTCAAACCGGCGGCTGGACCGTATTAAGATTAAAAATATGTCTGGTCTCAGTGCGTAATACGTTATCTATGTCCCGCCACTCTGATATTAATGATACCTTTTGTAGCCCCATACATTTCTTTCAGTCCTGTTGTTTGCACTGATGTATTTTAAGAATGTGTAGCTACACTGTGAGAGGAGTGTCATTCAGTCGTGGGCGACCCGCTAATCTGATATTAGAAAGGTGACTAGAAAGTCTCTGTTTAAGTAATTGTCCTCGTTTTTTCCTATATTGATCAGGTTGCAGGGACAAATAAGGGCATACACTACGTTCTGAGATCAGTTGAAATAGTTTTTTCACATGTACTTTTAAAGTATTGAGGTGCTGTAAGAGTTTTTTCTTGAGTCCATATATTGACAACAGGTGCACTCTCCACAGGCATAGGTACCTATCAGTTTCTCACCTCTCTGTAGTGTCACTGGTTCTCTCACAAAGTGACTCTGGACAAGTTTGTCACGGAGATAGCACTTCTCCTGGCCGTTACCTGTGGAAAGTCCATAATAAACTGTTTAAGGGTGTTGTCATTAGTTAACAGGTGCCAGTTCTTTTTAAGGACTTTCTTGGTTTCTGGCCAGCAATCATTATATTGAGTAATAAACCTCACTTGTTTTCCTGTGTGGTCAGCGTGTGTTCTCGTTGAAGAAGCTCTGCCTGTGTACGGCGTGCGGCTGCAAATCACACAGGTAACATGTGAGGTTTATTACTCAATATTGATTGCTGGCCAAAACCAACATGACAGGACTTGACACATGACATGAGTTTGTGTGTTGATTGGTAACAGATACTTATAACCGACCTCACACGGACGACAGCTAGCGCCATTGATAAAGCTATATGCGAAACGCGTTTGGTGCTAGTCACCCCACTTTTTTCTTGCTCCCACAGACTGATATGATACTTGATGTGTTTTGTAGCCTCGATACCTAGGACCTTTTGACATGGAACCGTGCACGGACTTCTACCCATTGATTTGACTGATAAGTATCGTTGACTCACACTGTGATTATTATTGTGACTTAAAGACTGTGTTAGGATGCGGATTTAGGGGGTTTGGGTATTTGTCTTTATTATGATTGTATTATACGTAAATATTGATATACTTGTGATCATATATCTGATCTTTTTACTTATTTGATAAATAAATTTATATATTTTAGCCATAGATATCCTCTATACTTCTTTGTGTTTGTTTACAGTTACCAGTAACATAGTATTGGAGTTGTAATAGACATACGTCCATCTAGTCCATCCTTTATACCTACCCATAATGTCTGTATAACAGTTACACAGTAACATAATATTGGTGGTTGTATAAGACATACGTCCATCTAGTCAACCTTTATACCCTACCCATAATTCTTTTGTATAACAGTTACATAGTAACGTAGTATTGGTGGTTGTATAAAGACATATCGTCCATCTAGTCCAACCTTTATCCCCTACCCATAATGTCTGTCTAACAGTTACATAGTAACGTAATATTGGTGGTTGTATAAGACTACGTCCATCAGTCCAACCTATACCCTACCCATAATGTCTGTGTAACAGTTACATAGTAACGTAATATTGGGTGGTTGTATAAAGACATATACGTCCATCTAGTCCAACCTTTATACCCTACCCATAATGTCTGTGTAACAGTTACATAGTAACATAATACGTGTGGTTGTTAAAGACATATACGTCCATCTAGTCCAACCTTTATACCCTACCCATAATGTCTGTGTAACTTTACCTAGTAACATAATATTGGTGTTTGTATAAAGACATACGTCCATCTAGTCCACCTTTATACCCTACCCATAATGTCTGTGTACGTTACATAGTAACATAATATTGGTGTTGTATAAAGACATATACATCCATCTAGTCCACCTTATACCCTACCCATATGTCCTGTATAACAGTTACATAGTAACAATAATATTGGTGGTTGTATAAAGACATATACGTCCATCTAGTCCACCTTAATACCCTACTCATAATGTCTGTATAACAGTTACATAGTAACATAATATTGGTGGTTGTATAAAGACATATACGTCCATCTAGTCCAACCTTTATACCCTACCCTAATGTCTGTATAACAGTTACATATAACATAATATGGTGGTTTGTATAAGACATATACGTCCTCTAGTCCAACCTTATACCCTACCCATAATGTCTGTATAACAGTTACATGTAACATAATATTGGTGGTTGTATAAACTATACGTCCATAGTCAACCTTTATACCCTACCCATAATGTCTGTATAACAGTTACATAGTACATAATATTGGTGGTTGTATAAGACATATACGTCCATCTAGTCCAACCTTTATACCTACCACCCATAATGTCTGTATACAGTTACTAGTAACATAATATTGGTGGTGTATAAAGACATATACGTCCATCTGTCCACCTTAATACCTATACTCATAATGTCTGTATAACAGTTACATATAACATAACATTGGTGGTTGTATAAAGACATATATGTCCATCTAGTCCAACCTTTATATACCCTACCCATAATGTCTGTATAACCGTTTTACATAGTAACATAATATTGGAGGTTGTTTAAAGACATACGTCCATCTAGTCCAACTTATACCCTACCCATATGTCTAACATTTACAAGAACATAGTAGTGAAGATGTGTAAAGACTTACGTCCATCTAGTCCACCTTAATACCCTACCCATAATGTCTTGTCAATAGTTACACAGTAACATAGTATTGGAGGTTGTGTAAAGACAATACGTCCATCTAGTCCAACCTTTTATCCTACCCATAATGTCTAACAGTTACAAGTAACATAGTAGTGAAGTTGTATAAGACATATGTCTATTAAGTTCACCTTTATTATACCCTACCCATAATGTCTGTCTAAAATTATATAGTAACATAGTATTGGAGGTTGTATAAGACATAACGTCCATCTAGTCCAACCTTTATACCCTACCCATAATGTCTGTCTAACAGTAACATAGTATTGGAGGTTGTATAAAGACATACGTCCATCTAGTCCAACCTTTATATCCTACCATAATGTCCTGTCTAACAGTAACATAGTATTGGAGTTGTATAAGACATACTTCCATCTAGTCCAACCTTTATACCTACCCATAATGTCTGTCTACACTAACATAGTCAATTGGGAGGTTGTATAAAGACAAAACTCATCTACCACGCTTTTAACCCTACCATAATGTCTTTACACATAGTATGGAGTTTAAAGACTACTCCATTAGTCCAACCTTTTAATATCCTACCCATAATGTCTGTCTAACAGTAACATAGTATTGGGAGGTTGTATAAAGACTACATCCATCTAGTCCCACCTTTATACTCTCTTTATACTTTTTTTAAATGCTGGCAGAGCAATTCTCCTCATCATGTATGAAAGTGTAAGTAAAGAAAGAAATAAACGAAAGAAACAAGTTTCGTTGAAAACTTTACAGTTATTCCTGATACTGGTCATATAAAAATGAAAAAATGAAATAAATGCATTTATGATATATTTTTGCAGTGCTTTATTGATACAAAAAAAACCAAATTAAAATACACCAACTCCAACTTTTGGAGTGCTTTACTGTTTATGTGATGCTATGTCTGGTTGTACTTTAGTGTCTCACTCGCGTTTAACTGATTTATTTCAGCTTTCTCAAGAGTCTGTTGTGTTCCCTCTATTTGTTTAAATGGGAACTGTGGTCTCCAAAAAAGTTTATTTTTCAACAAAGGGTTTCCTACCTTAAACTAAGCCATCAACCACCTCTCTTCATATCTTAGGGTTTGCAGCACGCAGAGGTTGGTTGATGGCTCACTTTTAAATGTAGGAACCTCTCGTTTAAAATACTTGTTTTGGAGACACAGTTCCCATTAAAACAAGAACACTGACCAGAATAGTTAGGGGGTGGGAGTTCTGAATCTGCTGACACAGAATACTAGTTCCTCCTTCTAATCTGCGTTGGCACATGCTTCTAGTGCAGGAGAATGCAAGAAGAAACCAGAAGATGATCAAGTTACAGTGACCTAAGGAGGACTGAAGAGAAGTGGGAGTGGTAACGGCGCCGCCCACAGCAGGGAGTATTAAGGTGTGTCAATTTTTTGTCTTTATTAATGCCTCCCACCAGGGATGGACTGTCACATGATTTCAGAGCAGAGAGTGGATGCTGCTACCCATATCACACCTAAAAATGTTAAATATCTTCAAAACGATATAACAAAAATATTAAAGTAAATTGTCAAAAATATAGGAAAGCAAGATTCCTTCAGTTTAACCTTAAGTCCTTTGGACCACGTTCCCTTTATATTATATATATATATACTATAAAAAACACCACAATATATTATTATATCTATATATATATCTATCTTATTTGGCTGAGTAGTGGCTGAATGACCTCATTTGTGTTCCCTGCACAGCTATGCACCTATATATGCTCTATAATGAAAGTACATTGCAAAAATATCTTAGAAAGCATTCCTGTCAGTTACCTTAAGTCCACTTTTGGACCACACGTTACCCCTTTAATATATACTATAATATATATATATACTATATATATATATATATATTCATATATGGTGATGTCTCCTCAGTCCTTTCCTTTTGTCTTCTTATGATATATATTTGGTGGGTGCTTCAAGGAAAACAGATTTCCTCAAGGTCCTGTACTATCAATAAACCAAAAAAAAGTAAGAGTCCGACAGCTCGCCTCTCACCGTAAAGTTTATTAACAACGTTTCGTGCTGTCAACGAGCACCTTCATCAGACAATGTGGCGCACCATGCTTCAACTTATATACCACAAAACACACCTAGTGCCCCCGCCCCTCAGTGTACCTGTTAGCACTGAATTTTAAACCCGTTTGTATGTTGATTCCTCTCCATTTGGACGTGTCCTCAACAATTGTGCATCCATGCTTCAAAGAGTGCTGTTAGTGTCAATCATTTTCAAAGTGTTATGATCACATCTCTGTTCATAAAAAATACATCACTATAATTATACGTGTTAATATTAAGAGTATATTATATGATGTATTTTTTATGAAAGAGATTGTATCATAACACTTTGAAATGGTTGCACTAACGCAACTTTGAAGCATGATGCACAATTGTGAGACAGTGCAAATGGAGATGACATCTCAAAGGAGTTAAACCATTCAGTCCAACACGCGTTACACTGGAAGGTGCGGACAGCTAAGTGAGGTTGCCCCTTTTGTATATATAGTATATATATATATATATATATATATATATATATATAATAAGGTACTGTTGGCTGTAGTAAGTGGCTTAATGACCTCATGTTTTCCATGCCACCGTTGCACTCTTAGTTCTGGGTTTGTGTGATTAGATTATCCTCCACAACATTGTTATTTGGTGGTTGGGTCTTGGCAGAATCTCTACTTTGATCCCCTATTGCTGGAATAACGATAGGGCCTACATAAAACATCTCTTATATTAAAGGACAATTATAACTCACCTTGTCTCCCCGATCCACTGCAGCATAGTACCCAGGGTTAGGACTCACAAATCGCTAAGTCCTCACCCTGGGTTTTCTCTTTCTCTAACTCCTGCCGACTACTTACCCCAAATCGCTTCGGCGATCCAGACTGTTCCACCTCTCTCCTACTGTCAGTGACAGTCCGAGGCAGCCACTTGGGAGACACGCCTCCTTGCAGATCGTATCTTCCTATTGGCTGCCTCGCGATCTGTCATTTGAAGCGGGGGGGAAGAGCGTGAGAACGTAGCGATCGGCGAATCAGATTGGGGTAGTAGTGCAGAGTTAGAGAAAGAACCCAGGGTGAGGACTTAGCGATTTTAGTCCCAGCCTGGGTACTATGCAGCTATTGGGATGGAGCGAGGGTGAGGTGAGTATACTTGTCTAAATATACTTATTTAAGCCTGCAAGACCAAAAACTTCCACTGGATTTCCACTACACTACAGGATTGGATCACGCACTAATGGTTGACCATACATGCAACAATCCTTAATTGCACAATATCGTGATATTCCTGCTTCATCGAATTTGTCTGATCCTTCATGGAAGATCTTAGTTTTTTGGAACATAACGATCATTAATTGTTTAAAAAAAATTTAATCCTTATTTTACATATCTCATTCCTATTTCATTACATAAAGCCACAAAATGACAGCCACACGTTGCGAAAGGTGGCATACACACAACGATAATGGGTAAATCCTGTTTCCCAGTTCCCCCTTCCGAACTGGAGTTGGTAGTTGGTATTACTGGCATTATGGAGCGTCGGAACCTTCTGCCGTTGGTATGACTCTCCCGTTACGTTAAGTTAAGGGAGGCAATCCAATCGTACTGTGTATGGGCCGCTGTTTATGGCTGCATGGGGATTGGTCAGGTCCCGTGTTGTGCTGTTCCCACAGCAGGGTGTGCTGACAGATTCCAATGTGGATCCGACACCAATGTGATCTTTGGCTCAATGCTATGGAAATCCATGTGTATTACTTAACCTTAACTATCATATTAATCGAATTTTCAATGCCGGTTATATTGTTTATTAGCGACCATACATAAAATGCTTTAATGAAATACAAGCCTTTATCCATTAATACAAGGAATTCTCATTATTATTAGTTGCAGCCCAATTTAAGCTACTTTTATGACCTGCCAGTACCCCGCCAGGTTCCCCATTCTCATTGTAAGAAACCTTTCCTACATCCAATCGTGACTGTCCCGCCGCCCATTTATTTTGTCCATCAAATGTCAGTTGTAAAAAAAATGGGAAGGCGTTTCCAGAACAATTGAGTGGAATTGGTCAGGAGTTGATTCTAATGAATGGGCACCGGTACCTACAGTTGAGATTGCTGCTCTAGCCCCCTGGGCCAATGGGAAGATGCCACTTTGCAAGAAGCACAGGAGTGAAGACACAGCATTTGAGGCCCTTCCCCTGGGTACATTCTAATGGTAGAGGGGGCAGTTTGGGGGGTTTAATAGTTTAGAAATGAATCACATGCAGCACAACCATGGGGATCCATTCTCTAGTTATTTACTGTTTTCCAGCAATTCACATTCTATTAGTGCGACTGACTGGACAAGATTGAAATCTCCACATCTCCAGGCATAATGCTGGAAACTCCCCTTTCCAACCCTCCATCAAGGCCCTAAGAAATCAACTTAAACTGACGGCAGTACAGGGGATATTGAAATATCAGGCAGTAATTGGTCTTTTGTCGACCGTGATAGGATTGTCATGGCCTTTACATAATGACCCTTTATAAATACCGGCATGGTTCAACCATCTATTTTCTATTTAATATCTTACTTCATTTTTAAATTCTGATGATTCAAGAAATGAATATCGGAGTGATCTGATTGAACCAATCACATGGAAGTGAAGCGTAAAATATTAGCAGGGCAACCGCCGGTGTTTTCTGCAAGACATTTCTGCCCCCTAGATGCACTAATATTACTAATTGTAACAATGACTGCTGGTTTAACTATAAGGTTTTAAGATTTTCTTTCTGATAAATACTTCTTTTATGTTGGGTTTAAATCACACGTAAAATGTGAGAACATATTAATTACGCTGTTTAATCATTCCTCCCAGGTAGAGGTTTACAAAATAAATTCCAGGAGGGGATAAAGGCTTTTAGTGCCAACAAATACTGTCATTTCCACTACTTCAGACACCGTTCAATTAATTTAGTACAGCAGTCACCTCTTCCTTCTCCCTTTCCGTTTCATTTTATGGCACAGGCCCTTACAGACTCCCCTCTTCACCCTGGGCCGCCTCTTCACTAGAGATGGAAGTTTAAAGTCAATTTTAAACGGACTCAAGACTTCTCCAACAATCCCGAATTTATCGGACTTTCGATCTTTCCCGAGCTTTTTCGATAACTATCAAACATTCGTTGGTCAGCAACTTATTCGATTTACGAGCCGTTCACTAACTCTTTGAATGTATCGTTCGCTAACCCTCGAAAGTATTTTTGTTTTCATCACCAACCCTTTATAGTTCGTCGATTCGGTAACTCTCGATAAACCTTGATTAGCTTGCGCAAACCCGACAATTGCCTGCTCGTGTTTTAGGAAGTGTTTTTAACAAGTTTTGGGTGACAGTGACATGTTCCCGTTCCCACATGGCCACAGCCATTTACAGTAAATTAACCACTGTTTAGTTTAGCTGTAAATCACCGACTTTTCAAACTATCACTCTCCCATTGACTTTAATGTGTCCGGAATTCGAACTTCGAATCTTTAAACTTTCCTTACTTGTCCCTCTTCACCCATTGACACTACTCGTAACCTGGCCATCCTCTTCACCTGGCCTCCTTTTCAACCTTGACTACACTCTTCACCTGCCCTCCTCTTCATCACCTTGACCCTACTCTTAACCTGGCCTCTCTTCACCTGGCCTCCTTTTCACCTTGACTAACTCTTCAACCTGGCCTCCTCTTCACCTTGAACTCTCTTAACCAGGCTCCTCTTCAACCTGGCCTACCTTCACTGGCCTACTCTTCACCTGGCCTACTCTTCACCTGGCCTACTCTTCACCGTTGACTACTCTTCACCTGGCCTACTCTTCCCTTGACTACTTTTAAAAACCTGGCCTCCTCTTCACCTTGAACTATCTTAACCAGGCCTCCTCTTCAACCTTGACCTACTCTTAACCTGGCTTCCTCTTCACCTTGACTATTCTTCACCTGGCCTCCTCTTCACCTTGACTATACCCTTCAACCGGGGTCCTCTCACCTTGACTACTCTTAACCCTCCTCTTCCATTTTTGACTACTTTTCACCTGCCGCCTCTTCACCTTGAACTCTCTTCACCTTGCTTCCTCCTCTTCACCTTGACTACTCTTTCACCCTGGCTTCCGTCCTCCTCTCACCTTACCTACTCTTCACCTGGAGTTGTGTTGCCCTCCTGCATATCCATGAATTAACCCACATGGATATATCACGAATGTTACAAGTGTACAATTGCTGGTGTATTGCAGACCAAAGTTTCATACAGCGGTCAACTGTCTATTCTTATACTTATCCTAAAAACCCAGTTCTTTTGTCTATTACCCTGTACACATATGGGCTTAAATCAAGACGACCAGTGTCTGGTGTTTTTCCTATTCCTGTAAAACCACTTCTATGGTGAGGTGTCAGAGACTTCGGCTGGGTACAGACAAAGGGATATTTTTTGTCCCCCAACCAAAATGTTCCACTACAGAAGCACTCGGCCATGAAAATGAACTGACAGTTGCGGGACAATATTGCCCGTGCCAGACAGTTTCGTGCAACTGATCGTCTGGTCCCGTAGGGATTTTATCCAACACGTCCAATTGCCTGTAGTCCCATCCGGATCCGGTCGAATGGGCAGCCGCAGCGGAATTACGCTGCACCACATTTCACCACCCAACAACCAATACAACACGGAAGTATCGTCCGTTGGGACAAAAAATCTGCCCGTGTGTACCCAGCCTTATATCTCCCTTTAATTGGTTCTAGTCTAAGGCCCATTTGTAAACCCCAATATGGGTGAAGTGATTGTGGTTCCACTTTTTTCAGTGTTTACTGGAGCAGATCAACAGCACTGACTTGGCCGCTTAGCATACGCTCTTCCCCATGCCCCTCCAGACTCAATCAAACCCCTGGCCCACCAACTCACCCCTGGGCCCATCCAGAATCACCCCTGGCCCATCCAGAACAAACCCCTGTCCCATCCAGACTCAACCCAGCCCACCCAGACCCTCTTGGCTGTTGTTACTGACGTCCTAACTGAATACAGATATATCTTTTTGATTTGTTATTTTGACTCATGTCCACTACTGGTTCCTTTTAATGACTTGGAAACCCACAGCAGTTATAATAGGAAACTTACTTTTAAAATGGAATTGTCACATACCAAGATGGGAATACTTATAACTGATCTGGCTTAAATTAACAAATGCTATAATAAAGCCTTTGGCACACCCATTACAGATAATCTGTCATTTTTTTCATACGTAAGTTACATGCCAAATGACCATTAGGATGCCGAAGAACACTTATCATTGGCGTTGGTTATATGGTCTGAAACTTTCCCCTGGTCTTTCCAATGCTCGGGACTGGTGTACCACATCTCTGAAACACGAATCTTGGTAGCTGTGTGCCACCCGCTATCACTGATAGACAGTACCGCCACTAGAATTGCATTATATCTAGCAGCGTTAGCAGGTACTCAATTAACCAATAAGCCTGATACATCGGATCTGACGGTATTGGGGCTTTATCGTCACTGTGTGGTGGCGCTTTCCCCCAAATGAGAGGTAAGTAGTCCGCCCATAGGGAAAAACCCCGAATGTTCTCACTAGCGGTGTATTGATGGTGGTATATCTGTTGTATTGATGTGTGTTATGATTGTGTATTGCTGTGTGTTGCTGTGTGTATGGATGTGTATTCTGTGTATATTAATGTGTGTATGCTGTTTGTATGATGTGGTGTATGCTGCGTATATGAATGTGTATAGATGTGTATATGCGTGTGTATGATGGGTGTATGTGTTTGTAATGGCTGCGTATATGATGTGTTAAATATGTGTAATATGATGTGTAATAGGCTGTTAATGATGTGTAATGCGGTGTGTTTCGGTGTAGTTGCTGTGTATATGATGTTGGTATGCTGTGTGTATTATTTGGTATGTCGGCGTATAATGATTAGTATATGATTGTGGTATATGCTTTGTATATGATGTGTATATGCTGTATATATGCTGTGTTAAGCGTGTAATATATTTGGTAATAGATGTGTATATGATGTGTATGTGTATATGATGTGTATAGGGCTGTGTATATGCTGTGTATATGAATGTGTAATGTGTATATGCTGTTATATGCTGTGTATAATGATGTGTATATTCCTGTGTATATGCTGTGTATATCTGTGTATATGTTTGTATATGATGTGTATATGCTGTGGTATATGCCTGTGTATATGCGGAGTTATCTGCTGTGTATATGTGTATAATGTGTATATGAGGGTGTAATCTGTGTATATGAATGTGTAAAAGATGGGTATATGCTGAGTATAGATGTGTATAATGCTGGTGTATATGCTGTGTATCTGCTGTTATATGGGTGGTATATGCTGTGTATATGAATGTTATATGCTGTGTATAGATGTTTATCATGTGTGTATATGCTGTGATATGATGTTCTATGCTGTGTAATATGAATGTGTATATGCTGTGTTATATGAATGTGGTATATGCTTGTTTATAGATTGGATATAATGTTATTGCGTGTATATGAGTGTATATGCTGTTGAGAGCTTGAGTTATGCGAGTATATGCTGTGTATATGTGTATATGATGTGTATATCCTGTGTATAGATGTGTATATGCTGGTATATGATGTGTAAATATGATGTGTTATGCTGTGTAATATGCTGTGTATATGCCTGTGTATATGCTGTTTATATGCTGTGTAATATGATTGTAATAATGACTGGTGTATTGCTGTGTATTGATGTGTATATGATGGTTTATCTGAAATGTGTATATGAATGTTTATATGCTTGTATAGCTGTTAATGATGTGTATAGCTGTTTATAAATGTGTATATTCTTGTATATGAAGGTATATGATGTGTATATGATGTGTATATGCTGTGTATAAGATGTGTATATGCTGTGGTATATGAATTTTATCTGCTGTGTATACTGATGTATATGATGTGTAATATGAATTTTGTATATGATGTGTTATGCTGTGTATATCTGTTTATATGAGTGTATATGCCTGTTTATAAGATGTTTATATGCTGTGTATATATGTGTATATGAGGTGTATTCTCCATCTGTGTTAGATGTGGTATATGCTGTGTAATATGCTGTGTATATGAAGTGGTATCTTCTGTGTATATGGAGTGTCTATGCCATGTGTATCTGCTGTGGTATATGCTGTGTATATGCTGTTATATGCTGTGGTATAAGATGTGTAAATATGCTGATATATGCTGTGTATAGCTGGTATATGCTTGTAATATGCGAGTGATATGCTGAGTATAGCTGATATTGCTGTAGTATATGCTGTAGTATATGCTGAGTATTGCTGAGTATATGCTGAGTATATGCTGAGTATTATGCTGAGTATATCTGGTAGTATGCTGTTTATATGATGTGTATATCTTTTATAAGATTATGATGCTGTGTAATGCTGTTGTATATGCTGTGTATATCTGTGTATATGCTGTGTATTATGCTGTGTATATGCTGTGTATATGCTGTGTATATGATTTGAATATGGAGTGTTATACTGTGCATAGGGAGAACGCTCGGTCTGTGTTGTACTCCTGATCTTGCACAATCCTGTCTGTGCATCTTTCAAAATCTGTCCTGTGTTACCCAGCGTTATACTGATAGCCCATGGAGGTTTTCAGTCTTGAGCCACATCCCAGTTCTCAACACTTGCAGCAGCACCAAATCGATTCAAAAAATTTTGCGCCGTTTTTTTGTCGCGACTATAAATTCCCCTCTTCAATGGTGTCTTTAAAATATGCTCAAAGGGTCGCAAACTTACCACCAGCGTTTTTTGCAATCAATATATTAATGGTCGTAAACTGGGTTAATACATTTGCGGAAAAGAGTTGCACACTGTAAGGTTTGCCGACAGCGAAATATCTTGCATCTCCCCCTTGATAAGGGATTTTACCATCATTAACATCGTAAACAAGTGCAATACACTTTACAGTGTGTACACTGGGCAGATAGGACTAATGTTCTAATGCACACTATACATTTGTTGTGTGGTGATGAAAACCCTTAACAAACGTGGGTTTGGTGTCATCTTATTAAAACATACACACTGTATTTTAAGTAACAGACGTGGTCCTACTGGTGGATTCACATTCAACACGTTGGGTGTAGACAAAGGTGTTTTGAATATAAACAAATAAAATATAATAAATTCTGTATGACTGATACTAACACACTTGGAGACATTTCGGATTTCCTTTCCCGTTTTTCCGATCGACTCTCCGAAGAAAAAAACCAAGATCGGGCCAGGCCAACTTCGAGCTGTTTCTTCACGACAGACCTTCCCATTGTTTGCCCTTAATTGGAAATCCGATCGGAGAAAAGTCCTGTGCGTGGTTAGGTAGCTTAAGTCCTTGGTTTACAACTGTGGAAGCTGCCAAAACACACGATTGACAACGCCTTAATTGGTTGGCACCATTGTTACAAATATAATGAAGCTTTATCGCTGGCACACATGGAACAAGTAAAAACTGCCCAAACATAATGTTTCACAACTTCCCCACTTTCCTGCCGCTGTTCCGAGAAATGCCTGGGCCACGGTGCGCTTCTCTCAGTTCAGGTAACAACTCAACACCGTAACGTCTGAAATAATACTGGTTGGCATAATAGATTTTACATTCATCAATATCTATGTTGTAAGTGTCTGGCCAATATAAATGTTGGTACACATGGCCATATTGTGACATGGCGACCTTTATTTTTAATGGGTGAACCAAATCGTAGTTTAAGTCGATTCATACAAGATGTAACTTCAGGTGATCAGTGATCTCTAAAATGGACTGCACTAATTGGTAGTGGTTAAATAATGGAAGCTGCCAACCATTTTGACAGCATCAACCTGAATATCGCTTGGTGTGTATCCAGCCTAATGTTGACCAGGCAGACGTAGACTGCATTTCCAACATATCCTGCAACGTCACCACCTTTTCCCAATAAATTTGCAGTCCGCCAAAAGAACAGGCCAGGCAATTCCTTGGATGCCCGTGAATGTTCGGGGAAAATGTCAGGGAGGTAAAGTATAGTCTATGGGTTACCTTAAGCTCGATATTCCTGACACAGACTACTGATCACATACTGTTGGGAATTAATGTGACAATATTTTATACTGATTGGGTGGTAAATCAGCCCAAAATTTCAGGACTCTGCTTAAAGGGTATGTCCATCAATTTTACAACTTTCTTCTTACGTCTTACTGAAGAACCAGGAGGTAAATGCACTATTATTTCTCTACCTCCCGTTCCTTCAGTGAAGCTTGCAGGAGAGTCAAGGAAGAACTACCGCGGACCCCGCTCCAGCACCCAACTTCTCTGACATCCGTTCTCAGTCTGAGGCTGCCAGCCGTGTCGGAGTCTCCTGCAGTGGCTGGAGCGGGTCCGCAGGTAGTTTTCTCCTGGAATATTTACTGAGCACGGGAGGTGAGATAGTCATTTTACTCCGTCTTCATAAGACAGTACGAAAGAAGTTGTAAAAGGATGGACATACCCTTTAAAGGACCTTTAACTAAAGCTCACAACAACATTTGAATCAGATAGGGAAGAGCACCTTGATATAAAACCAGTAATCTGTGTCTCACCTCTCATTGTGATACGTGTTGGGAAATTCCCATTCCCTAAAAATGGAAAAAGATGAGGTACCTGTAAGGAGTTCATGCAACCCAGTTTTGAAAATTGCTTTCTGTTATTTGCACACGTTGTCGGACAACCGTGATCCTTTAATCAGTGTTGATTTACCATTTTCCTAACATGTTGTGTGTAAATAAAAAGTTTATATAAATAAAATATTACAATAAAAATTCATGAAAGAAACCAAATTACAGTAATAACATCACCACCTGCACCACCAGTCGGAAACACACCTAATCATTCTGATATTTGACCCCCGCACCATATTGTCAAACGCTGTGATTGGGATGCCGACCCGTGGACGCAGATAGTGTACGAACGGCCATTTCGTCAGATATCGGCCCGTGTATGAGCACTTATCGGCCGAAACGGCTGCTCTTTCAGAGATCTTGCCCGGCGGATCGGGCAATGATCCGAACACGAGCGCCCGTTTCGGTCAATAAAGTGCCTCATACGCGGCCGATTTATCGCTGAAATGGCCGTTCGTACACATCGTGTGTACAAACCTTAACTGACATTTCAAATACACCCAGGAAGGAAAACCTTTTGAATGATCCTCTTATTTAACACTAACAAACGGGTTTAAATAGGGACATAGATTCCTCAGCCACTATCAGGAATATGTTTGAGTCATTCCCACTTCCCCCGTCCTGACTGCGTGGTACCTTGTCTGTATCTAATTACTTTCACTTTCACTAATTTGGTGTCCTATTTAAACAGTGCCTATGTTTACTTTGTTTTATGCTTTCTTAGCTCATAGTTCCCCCTATATGCCTAATCCGTGTTTTACATTCCTAACATGATAGGATTTCCAAAAAAACTTTAACAAACTCTATAAACTTTACGTGTTCTGTACCTGTTGTTACTTGGACTGCTTGACCTGAGGGAGAAATGTATAATTCTCCAAACCTGTCTGTAACTGAACTGTTAAGCACAGTAAAGTGGCACACATTGCCATAAAGCCTGGTTGGCTCTGACGGTATCAGGGCTATATCGTTACTGTTTGTATCCCTAGTTTTTTCCCCAAACGGGGCATGCGGACAAGTGGTTGTTTTCAGAATACGGAAAATTTCCCTCAGCCGCGGTATTCTTCCTATAGGACGCGGCCGAGGGAAACACACAGTCCCGAGCCGTTCTCCCTATGGCTTTGTATATAATGTGTATATTGCTGTGTATAGATGTGTATATGCTTTGTAATTGCTGTGTATATGATGTGTATATGCTGGTGTATATGCTGTGTATATGCCTGTGTATATTGCTGTGGTATATGCTGTGTATATGCTGTGTATATGCTGTGTATATGCTTGTGTATTTGCTGTGTATATGATGGTGGTATATGCTGTGTATATACTGCGTATAATGCTGTGGTATGATGTGGGTATATACTGCGTATATGATGTGTATATGCTGTGGTATATGATGTGTGATATGATGTGTCTATGCTGTGTATATGCTGTGTATAGGGAGAACGTTTGGACTGTGTGTCTCATGGTTTTTTGGAAAATGACAGAACAACAATGCAGATCCTGACTCTCATCGTTCAAAAAGCTTTTCTGTGGGTACCCAGCTTTCATCCATATAAAAAGATATTACTTATTCAGCCTATAAACTTACATAGATTGGAATTTGCCTTTCAAAAATAATTACCCATGTTAAATGTACAATTAACATTTTTAAAAATTTAAAAAAAATCCAGTTTCCTTCAGCCCGTGTGAAAACCTGGTTATCTAGGATTAAATGCCCACAATTCGTTTTAAAAAAACACGGCGTTTACGGTTATATGGCTGCTTGTATTCTTTCTCCTATATGCACAGTGTCAGAAACAATCTGAGCCGTTAGAAAGATTCTACATGTTGAAATACTTTCAGAAAAAGACACGTTCAAGGAGATTCAATAAAGTTCTTATCGTTTTAAAATGGGGCTTAATTTGCCCCAACAATCAGAACTCATGTAACATTTGAAAGCTCAACATCTGATGGTTTGGGCAAAATTAGTACCATTTTAACTATAATAACTTTTAATTAAATAACCCCCGTGGCCCTCCAATGATGTCCCTTCCAGGTCTTGCACTGCCCTCTCCTGGCAATTAAGCACTTTTCACTTCCTAATAAGGGATGCAATGATGTAAGGTGATGGAGAAGGGCGAACCCATGCTGACATCAGCAAAAGGTTCATCTTCCAGATCCTCTAAATTTCTTTAAGCTGATTCTGAGTTATCTCTGAGACTTCAGTTTAAAAGTCCTTTGATTTTTTTTTTTAATGGACAACTAATCCTTCAACAACACTGAAGCAGAAGACAGGACACCTTCACATAACTATATGGAATCTTTGTTCCACCACCTCTTCATTTTATAATTTGTTGCTGGCAAATTATTATTATTAACATCGGGTTTGTAATTTCTTTGCCAACATTTTAGAATCAACAGCTTGTTCACTGGCTTAATGTCTTCACACATGCTCAGTCCTAACCTACTGCATGAACTTATTAGATGGTCCACCCACTATTAGTCCTCTAGCCAATCCTTTTACAGGACAGAGAGCTAGGCAAGAGATATGTGACTACGGTCAAAGGAGGTAATGGCCCTGATACAGCACATCCACTCTTAGGTGGTTACATTTACTTTAATGCGTGTACTGGCATGTGATTTTGCAGTTTTTATTGATATTATTTTTCGGAGGATGCATTCAGATACTAGTATAAGTATAAAATCATATCCTGTTAACTATAGAATGTATTGGTGCTTCTTTTATCCTTCTATTGTGTCTGAGGCTTTGCTACGTTCTCGCTGGAAACTTTCCCCGACCGGAACATAACCCTTCATTCCGCGGTGACCAGTTATTAAACCTTCTATACGATTCTCTATTTAGAATACCTCTATAAATCTCTGGTAATCTGTCTATCTACCTTCTATTGTTACATTTATTTCTATACTGAATCACATTAAAGAGACATCGGCCATGTAAAGGAGCTATAGCCACATCCTCAGGGACCTAAGCAGTTGGAATGAGTTCATTCAACATTTTTCTATCTAGATACACATAGTAGATCTACACGATATAGATAGTGTACATATCATGGACATAGAATATTCTCCAGAATAACTCGGGGCCACTCCAGGTCTTTGTATTCGGATGATATCATTTTCTCTGCAGGAGATGAGTTGAAATGCCCTGGGACCCCACTGTGTTCCCGTCCCTGCTAAACGCCCATGGAGGAAAGAACCACAGACGATACCGCAAATGGAGCGCGTAGGCATTGCTAAACGCTTGATCCAATCAGTAGGTACACGGCCATCCGGCGCGCACAGCTTTACCCCGTTCTGAAAAGGAAAAAACAATTCAACGAAATCTGTATTCTAGTAGTGGAATTCTGTAACACTAGTAGTGAAAATGGTTGATAGGATTTTATGTTATGAGGACTCCTGACATTGCCAGACCAGTGCAGTGTTGTGGAGCGGTCTACCTTTCTGAAAACCTATGATATTTCACTTACCTTACAATTTTCCCATACATTTTACCAAACATAATAAAGGGGTTAATTTTCTATAATCCCAATCATCCCAAACCCAGGTGGGCTAATGACCACTCCACCTTACCTTCCGCTCTGGACACAAGGTCTTTACTTTTTACTCCAGTCTCAGGTCCTGGGTTAGCGTAGTTAGAATTACCTATATTTGCACTCTGTTTCTGTTCTGCACACCCCCTGGCTTTGTCCAGGGCCTAAAAATGTGAAGGATGGGGGCGGACAACCAAGAGGGACAATTCTCAGGCAGGGTAATCAATGGTATCTAGGAACGACCATTACTCTCAATTAAATCGTTCTGGTCAGATCAAATACAATGATGTAATATCGGCTTGTGTATATCCACCAATATGTACACGTATTGACTTTTGTAAGCTTGTTATTTGCCAGCCTTGCCCATAGAAAGCAAGGATATTTGGCACCACGTATTTAACGCTCCAATAGCAGTGAATTTATTGAAAGAACTAATATAACTGCCTAATACAGGATTAATTGAAACTGGACAGCAAAACTGTTCATAACAGAAGAGTTTATTATAATAAGGTACTTAATTGACAACTGAAATGTAAGATGTTTTAGACTGTATATCTGACGAAATAGGGGACAGATCAACAAAACAACAAAAATGGTACAGTGATAGTTGGGAAGAATTATAATTTTCAGTAATAGGCAATTAAAAAAAAAAAATTCCCAGTGTACATATCCTTTAAGTAAAAAAAAAGCAAATTCATATTGGTCAATGGTTTTTTTTTTAATTGATTTTATCCTGCTGTCCTGATCTAACCCCATCACATATATATATTTACTAATAAAGGGTTTCTATATATATATAAACCAAAAAAAAAGTAAGAGGTTCCGAGCACTCCTTCTCACACGAAAAGTTTTATTAACGTTTCGGTGCTTCACAGAGCACCTTCATCAGAACACACAGTGCTTCAAACTTATATACACAAAACACACTCTTAGTGCCGCCCCTTCAGTGTAACCATGTGACTGAATGTTTAACCCTTTGTATGTTCATCTCCATTTGACTGTCTCACAATTGTGCATCCATGCTTCAAAGTGCTGTTAGTGCAATCCATTTTCAAAGTGTTATGATACAATCTCTTTCATAAAAATTACATCATATAATATACACTTAAATATTAAAGATTTCCAATTAAATCAAGGCGTCAGAACCACCCAGAACCCCGATTCGTAGGGTGGAGGAAACCCATGACATCCTGTTACCCAACAGGCCCTAAGTTCTCTAAATCTGTCTCTATAAGACTTCACTCCAACATAATCCTCTTTACCCAGACTCACCTTATCATCTCGGTATACAAAACGTATTCCCTATTTGGGTTTACATGCTTCATGTTGTCCTCAAACTGCAGGCAAGCGATAAGGATGTTTGCCTCTTGGTGACTCTAGCAATCCACTGAGAGGCTCGTTCTCCACAGCCTCTCCCCTCCACCACAGTGACCCAAAACCCTGAGAAGAAATAAAATTGACAGTGTGAAGGCAATTTAGCATTTATTGTTGTGGGATATAGGCTAATGGTTTACAACAGCCCGTATTATTAGATAGGGCTAATGGCTAACTATTGGCCACTTGTTGTAGTAGCACGTATAGTATAAGATTTGCTAATGCGTTGCCTTTTGTAGATCTGTAGAGTGCAGGAGAAACGCTACTGAATATGTTAGTGCTATATAAATCTACACAAAATAATAATAATAACAACCTATCACATGGAGTGTTGTAAGGATGCAGGGTTCTTCATAGCTGGCACTCCGCAAACTTATCATTCTGTCCTCTTCTCTCCTTCCATGGTCATTGCAAAGTTGAGGAGATAAATACTAAGAGATATAAACTTACAAGTTCCTATAAATGGAATGCCATTTGTTACCTACCTGGTAGTGACTATTTCATTTCATTGGTAGAAGGAAGCTTTAAAGGGATGCTAGGTTATCCATTTCAGCAGGCGCACTAAGGGTTAAAAGCCATTATCACAAGATGAATTAATAAGACCAGTTTTGGCTCGTGCCGAGCAGAAACCTGTTTTTCTCTCTCATTTGAAACAGCCCAGTATCTACAATAAAACATTTCATGAATCAGTGCAGCCCAGATACAGTAGATCAACTTCTTTTATTATATTGGTCCAATTACATTTATAGGTCTATACCAATTGAAAGGTCCATGTGCCATTTCTTAGACTTTGGATCCAAATATTCATAAACAATTGGTTCTTTATCGTCTCAATGGCTCAATTGCCATATATCTATGCTGGCCTAGAGAGCTACGATAATAGTGTACACCCCAGCTGTCAATCATTGTGTGTGTACAAATGGGCGGTGTTTTTAGGCCAAATATTGCACAAGATCTTCTGAACACAAGGAAGGGTCTGTTATATCAACATCATTCCACGGGCAAGTAAAATTCCCAGGCTGATATTTCTACCAGATTGAATTCAGTTGTGATCCCCTAACTGGTATTTTGGTTGTTTGGGTTGAAATATCGTCTACAAGGACAACCATCATTTTTCTACTGATTTTTCATTAAATCAGGTAAAATTTGATTGGACTGGAGGAACACATGATCCTCAATAGACGTCGCATCTAGTCATACCAAATACTGACAGTACCACTTTAAAATCCTATCAAATAGACTACTAATAAGGATTACCCATGGGCTGTCCTGTCTGTACACAGCCTTAAGCCAAAGTATTTTTAGAAAATAGAAGGCAATAATTACTGTATCAATGTAAATGTATATAAGGCAGGCGTTAGAGGGCCACTAATTTCCACTGATTCAATCAACTGGATATCTACAGAAATAGGGACATGTGTATTAACAGACTGCTCAATTTTCAACCAATCACATCTGGGGCTCATATCTTTAACCTTTCCACTAAATCTTTATCACTGGATATAAAAAGAGAATCACAAGACAATTAGCATTACAGAAGGTTTTAACAAGCTACAAGGCTGCAGGCGATGGAGATCCAGATTTCTTCTAATATCCTTATGTTGGGGGGAACATTGTTATAACCCTAGATTCTGTGTCAAGTCTGTGATACTAATGAACATAACAAGCATCATTATAAGGAATAATTTACAGGATTAGAGTATCAACCCACAAACGATAAAGCCCCGTTACCGTTGGATCCGACAATATCGGGGCTTTATCATTATGTGTCTAGTTCATTTCCCAACGAACGCGCGCCGCCGAACGATCGGGTCGCCGAACGCTCGTTCGGGAAAGGCCGAAAATTTCCATCGGCCGCGCTAGACTCCATATAGAGAAGTCTAGCGCGGCCGTGGAAAACACACAGTCCCGAGTTTTCTCCAATGGTAGATTGCTCGGGACTGTGTGTATGCAGATCTTTGAAAGAAATCTGGACTGTGTGTGTACCTAGCTTAACTTGTAACCTCCCTGAAAATCTGTTACCATTCTTTGATTTCTATCTTTTTTCTCATTATCTATGCACCAGGAATGTATAGTTTTATTATCCAATTAAAATGTCAAAAAAGGGGGGGTGCATTGGCCTAATTGACACAAGCACACAGCTAGACCACAAGCAATTCAAACATGAGCTTCAGAACCATTTACAGTAACGGAACAGACCGTTTGGTTGAATGATATCCCAAGTGGTGGCCTTAGAAAATCAAGTATTTCTGGATGTACTTGGTTTATTCATTTAACTCTTTGGTGCTCCCAACAGGTTTTTGTGTGCAGTAACTACATGTTTCTTTCAACTATTTCATTTCTCTACTTTTTACAGCATTGCTTTAAAGGGCAAGTTGCACACACCTGCTTACCGTAACTCTAAATCCTGCCCTTCCATCTCCACCACCCCCTCCCAGTGTTGGCTGATCCCCAGCAGAAAGGCTTTTTTTTCGGTGATTATTTGGGAAATGCATTTAATAGGATGAGTAGTGTAAGTAGCTTTATTTAAAGAAGGCTCTGCTGGTGTGGAGAACATGACTGTGTTTAGTTTACCTGTCTCGGAGAGGACCATTTCTCAGGCCATGGACTGAGCACTCTGCCTCCATTATGGGGCCCCCCTTACATGACTTGATAGGGTAGACCACTAGTTGCATCATTTCTCCAACTTCTGCTGTTTCCTCTTCCATTTTTTCTCTTCACTTTAAAGATCCAGGTTCACTACTGCAGCCACACCTAATCCACGCCAAACAAGCTAGGAAAGCACGCTGGACAGAAATGTCTCCCATGGTATACACCAGCCTTTCAGCAGCTCCTGTAACAATGTGCCCTCTCTATAAGGGAAAACCAATCACAAGCTAGAAATGTGTCCAACTTCCTGACGTATATTCCGCTGTGATCCCGCTCGCCCAATCACCTTCCTTCTCTATTAACTAGATTTATGTCTCCTCCATAAACATTATACCCCCTGACAAACCTACAGGAAATAACAAAATCCAAATCCATGGAATAAACCCTCATTGTAATCACTAACCTGCTAAACGTCATTAATATTTCCACTACAGTATATGAATAGGGATTTTTGGAATTTAAAGGGCTGTACTGGAAAAAAATGTTTTTTTTATATTTCCCATTACTGGAACTATAATTCTTCCCAACTATCACTGTACTTTTTTTGTTGATCTGTCCCTTATGTCTGTGTATTAGTTAGATCAACTGGACTTAAAGTTTAGTTCTTGAAGACGTTTCGCTAGTCATCTGAATGCTTGTACAAGAATCTATTGGCAATATAAGTACCCTGGAAAGTCCCAGTTAGCATATGACACCAGGTGTTAGGGACCTTCTGAATGCAAGGTGTGGATGCATTGGGGCTAAGGGGTGTTATCGAAAAAGCCCAGGGTAAGGTGTCAAAACGCACTGTACATGGCAGTTGGTGTCGAACCCCCCACCTCTATCCAGGGTTGGTTTTCTTTATTTTCACATAAATGGCCTCCTTGACACCTCTTTTGAACCAGTAATGTTCCTTTGCCAAAATTTGACGGGTCAGGAAAAAGGACATACCTTTGAAGATTGTAATGTCAACATCTGGCAAACGAACATGGCTGGTTCAGATGAGGTGTCAAGGAGGCCAATTATGTGAAAATAAGAAACCAAGCCTAATAGAGGTGGGGGTTTCAACACCAACTGTCTGCCATGTATAATGCTATTTTGAAACCTTACCATGGGCAGTTTTGATAACACCTCTTAGCTGCAATGTATCCACGTCTGGCATTCAGAAGGTCCCTAACACCTAGGTGTCATATGCTAATTGGGACTTTCAAGGTACTTCTATTACCAACGATTCTCGTAGAAGTCATTCTGAATTGAGAGATACGTCGGATGACTAGTGAAACGTCTTCAAGAATGAGATGAGCAGATCTGTCCCTTATTTCAGTAGATATCCAATCTGAACCATCTTAGCTGTCAATCAAGTGTCTTTTTATCATACACTCTTTTTTATGTGCATTTTTGTGTACCTAAAATAGTGACAGTTGAAATTTGTGAATGTCATGAGGGGAAAGTCCTCCTCCCATTGCTGTTCAAAGTGATTACTGAGCATGCTTGAAAGTGGGGGGGGGGTAGTTAGCTGAGCAAAACAAGTACTGTATAAAGACTTGCAGCAACACCACATTGTGCTACTTACATGTATTCATTTAATACTCGCCTTTAGTTTCTAATTCTTTTTGGGGCCCCAAGCATCCAGCCTTGCCCAGGGGCCACATACCCTATATCAGCCCTTCAGTGTAATCTAATACAAAGCTGATTCTTGTACAAATTTACATTTATTGTGTCTGGATTTAATATTCCTCATCGTTTTGTATGTTTACTCCTGGTTTTTATTTAGACTTTAAACCTCCCCTGGGGAAATTAAATCAGATAAGTACCAAATTCATTGGGATGCTGGAGAATTAACTTTGTTCCACGTCATTAAATTAATATTTTATCTACTGATTAATCTAAAGACTGAAAAGACCATTTACATGGTGATTACCTGCATTACACAGTAAAGCTCGATGTGTACGACGAACCTTTCGCCGAGAATCGGCCGTGTGTGTAGGCGATTTTTCGTTCATTCGGGATCGTTGAACATCAAACTTGGCGGAGCTCCGAACGACCATCTGTTTCAGCCGATAAAAGCGCCTACACTCAGGCGATTAACGACAAAACGTTTGTTCGTACACATCGTGCGTCATGGGTGTTGTACGAGCCTTAACTGAGGCTGTATAAAGACATACTCTCCATCTAGTCCAACCTAAAATACCCTACCCCCCATAATGTCGGTCTCTAACAGTTACACAGTAACATAGTATTGGAGGTTGTATAAAGAACATACGTCCATCTAGTCCAACCTTTATACCTCCCCTAATGTCTGTATAACAGTTACATAGTAACATAGTATTGGAGGTTGTGTAAAGTATATACGTCCATCTAATCCAACCATAATACCCTCCCATATGTCTGTCAACAGTTACACAGTAAAATAGTATTGGAGTTTGTATAAAGACATATGTCCATCTAGTCCATCCTTTATACCCTACCCATAATGTCTGTATAACAGTTACACAGTAACATATATTGGTGGTTGTATAAAGACATACGTCCATCTAGTCCAACCTTTATACCCTACCCTAATGTCTGTATAACAGTTACACAGTAACATAAATGGTGGTTGTATAGACAATACGTCCATCTAGTCCAACCTTTATACCCTACCCATAATGTCTGTATACCAGTTACACAGAACATAGTATTGGAGGTTGTATAAAGACATACGTCCATCTAGTCCATCCTTTATACCCTACCCATAATGTCTGTATAACAGTTACACAGTAACATAATATTGGTGGTTGTATAAGACATACGTCCATCTATCCAACCTTTATACCCCTACCCATAATTCTGTTAAAGTTACATAGTACGTAGTATTGGTGGTTGTATAAGACATATACGTCCATCTAGTCCAACCTTTATACCCTACCCATAATGTCTGTCTAACGTTACATAGTAACGTAATTTGGTGGTTGTATAAGACATACGTCGCACCTGGTAGTGCATACTTAAGACTACTCTGTAATCTTTATACTTACACGACATACTATGGTTTTGAAATACGACTTTAAACGTCCATCTAGTCCAACCTTTATACCCTACCCCATAAGTCTTCTGTAAACAGTTTACACAGTAACTAATATTGGTGGTTGTATAAGACATAACTCCATCTAGTCCACCTTTATCCCCTACCCATAATGTCTGTATACAGTACACAGTAATAGAAAACATACATCTAGTAATACCCTACCCTAATGTCTATAACAGTTACACAGTAGAAAAAACAAAAAGTCCCTGTTAATTATAAAAAGCCTATCCTGCAAATCTATGTAAACAAAACACAAAAGAAGTATAGAGGATATCTATGGCTAAAAATATATAAATTTATTTATCAATAATTAAAAAGATCAGATATATGATCACAAGTATATCAATATTTACGTATAATACAATCATAATAAATACAAATACCAAACCCCCTAAATCCGCATCCAACACAGTCTTTAAGTCACATATAATCACAGTGTGAGTCAACGATACTTATCAGTTCAAATCAATGGGTAGAAGTCCGTGCACGGTTCCATGTCAAAGGTCCTGGTACCGCGGCTACAAACATCAAGTTCATATCAGTTGTGGGAGCAGAAAGTGGGGTGACTAGCACCAAACGCGTTTCGCATATAGCTTTATCAATGGCGCTAGCTGTCGTCCGTGTGGGTCGGTTATAAAGTATCTGTTTACCAATCAACACACAACCTCATGTCATGTGTTAAGACAAATCACATCGCCCAGATCTCGCGATCATAACGTCATTGTCAGTATAACCAATCAAAGCAGTATATCGTATAGATCGACATATTTAAACTTGTCATATATAGTAACATATTAATAAATGCAGCAGATAGAACATAGGTACACAATACTAAACATATACATTACAGTGTGGATTATACTTCATTCGGACATAATGAATTGCAATGCAAATAAGACTCCGGACTCGAGTACAGTCACCCATAGTGTGCCTGAAAATACTCATTCAGTAGCCATCAGGGTGATGGTGATTGAAAAATGTAGAAAGAAGAAGGAGTGGGGTACCCGATACGTAACAAAACTGGATTGCCGCCCCCGCATGAATATGAAATATGGATGTATCGTATCGGAACAATAATATCACAGAGAAAAGATCCAGTACACCCCAAAAAGTTAGCTAGTCACGATAACAATAAGGTCCAGAACATATACCCAGATCCAACGTAGGCAATCGAAGGAATCATCTCATAAATGTGTCCAATAGGTATCCACTATCTGATCACTAGATGGTCACTGGTGAAACTTCCTGTAATGTCCAATCATCTGTGCGGAATACATCGCTTGAATGGTATAAATAAGCAAAACCTATCAGTCCATTATAGCGAAGAATCAATCAATAGAATATTCAGATATATAGACTCGTGTCATCATTCCGGATGTATCCCAAACATGTGGAAGCAAGGTGATGACAGCTCCCCAATCACATCAGAACAAGCTATAGTGAAGGAGCCTACACCTTAAGGCAAGAAAGATACAGGTAGTGAATATAATAAATTAAATATATGAGGTAAAGTTCATCTCTTCATTCAAACCGGCTGGCTGGACCGTATTAAGATTAAAAATATGTCTGGTCTCAGTGCGTAATAATCGTTATCTATGTCGCCACTCTGATTTAATGATACCTTTTGTAGCCCCATACTTTTCAGTCCTGTTGTTTTGCACTGATGATATTTTAAGAATGTGTAGCTACACTTGTGAGAGGAGTGTCATTCAGTCGTGGGCGACCCGCTAATCTGATATAAGGTGACTAGAAAGTCTCTGTTTAATAGTATTTGTCTCGTTTTTCCTATATTGATCAGGTTGCAGGGACAAATAGGGCATACACTACGTTCTGAAGTTACAGTTGAAATATTTTTTCACATGTCCTTTTAAAGTTATTTGAGGTGCTGTAAAGAGTTTTCTTGAGTCCATATATTGACCACGAGGTCACTCTCCACAGGCATAGGTACCTATCAGTTTCTCACCCTCTGTAGTGTCACTGGTTCTCTCACAAAGTGACTCTGGACAAGTTTGTCACGGAGATTAGCACTTCTCCTGGCCGTTACCTGTGGAAAGTCCATAATAACGTTTAAGGGTGTTGTCATTGTTAACGGTGCCAGTTCTTTTTAAGGACTTTCTTGGTTTTCTGGCCAGCAATCATTATATTGAGTAATAAACCCCATTGTTACCTGTGTGGTCAGCGTGTGTTCTCGGTTGAAGAAGCTCTGCTGTGTACGGCGTGCGGCTTGCAAATCACACAGGTAACAATGTGAGGTTTATTACTCATATATGATTGCTGGCCAGAAACCAACATGACATGACTTGACACATGACATGAGTTTGTGTGTTGATTGGTAAACAGATACTTTATAACCGACCTCACACGGACGACAGCTAGCGCCATTGATAAAGCTATATGCGAAACGCGTTTGGTGCTAGTCACCCCACTTTTTTCTTGCTCCACAGACTGATTGATAACTTGATGTTTTGTACCTCGATACCTAGGACCTTTGACATGGAACCGTGCACGGACTTCTACCCATTGATTTGACTGATAAGTATCGTTGACTCACACTGCTGTGATTATTATTGTGACTTAAAGACTGTGTTAGGATGCGGATTTAGGGGTTGGGTATTTGTCATTTATTATGATTGTATTATACGTAAATATTGATATACTTGTGATCATATATCTGATCTTTTTACTTATTTGGATAAATAAATTGTATATTATATATTTTAGCCATAGATATCCTCTATACTTCTTTTGTGTTTGTTAACAGTTACACAGTAACATAGTATTGGAGGTTGTATAAAGACATACGTCCATCTAGTCCATCCTTTATACCCTACCCATAATGTCTGTATAACAGTTACACAGTAACATAATATTGGTGGTTGTATAAAGACATACGTCCATCTAGTCCAACCTTTATACCCTACCCATAATTCTGTATAACAGTTACATAGTAACGTAGTATTGGTGGTTGTATAAAGACATATACGTCCATCTAGTCCAACCTTTATACCCTACCCATAATGTCTGTCTAACAGTTACATAGTAACGTAATATTGGTGGTTGTATAAAGACATACGTCCATCTAGTCCAACCTTTATACCCTACCCATAATGTCTGTGTAACAGTTACATAGTAACGTAATATTGGTGGTTGTATAAAGACATATACGTCCATCTAGTCCAACCTTTATACCCTACCCATAATGTCTGTAACAGCAAAACTGTTCATAACAGAAGAGTTTATTATAATAAGGTACTTAATTGACAACTGAAATGTAAGATGTTTTAGACTGTATATCTGACGAAATAGGGGACAGATCAACAAAACAACAAAAATGGTACAGTGATAGTTGGGAAGAATTATAATTTTCAGTAATAGGCAATTAAAAAAAAAAAATTCCCAGTGTACATATCCTTTAAGTAAAAAAAAAGCAAATTCATATTGGTCAATGGTTTTTTTTTTAATTGATTTTATCCTGCTGTCCTGATCTAACCCCATCACATATATATATTTACTAATAAAGGGTTTCTATATATATATAAACCAAAAAAAAAGTAAGAGGTTCCGAGCACTCCTTCTCACACGAAAAGTTTTATTAACGTTTCGGTGCTTCACAGAGCACCTTCATCAGAACACACAGTGCTTCAAACTTATATACACAAAACACACTCTTAGTGCCGCCCCTTCAGTGTAACCATGTGACTGAATGTTTAACCCTTTGTATGTTCATCTCCATTTGACTGTCTCACAATTGTGCATCCATGCTTCAAAGTGCTGTTAGTGCAATCCATTTTCAAAGTGTTATGATACAATCTCTTTCATAAAAATTACATCATATAATATACACTTAAATATTAAAGGTAAGTAGTGCAGGAGTTAGAGAAAGAACCCAGGGTGAGGACTTAGCGATTTTAGGTCCTCACCCTGGGTACTATGCAGCTATGGAGGAAGTGGAGCGAGGGTGAGGTGAGTATACTTGTCCTTTAAATATACTTATTTAAGCTGCAAGACCAAAAACTTCCACTGGATGTCACTACACTACAGGATTTGATGACACGCACCTAATGGTGACCATACATGCAACAATCTTAATTGCACAATATCGTGATATTCCTGCTTCATACGAATTTGTCTGATCCTGCATGGAAGATCTTAGTTTTGTAACATAACGATCATTATTGTTATTTAATCCTTATTTACATATCTCATTCCTATTTCATTACATAGCCACATAAATGACAGCACAGTTGCTAAAGGTGGCATACACACAACGATAATGGGTAAATCCTGTTCCCGTCCGACTGGAGTTGGTAGTTGGTATTACGTGGCATTATGGGAGCGTCGGAACATTTCTGCCGGTTGGTATGAACTCCCTTTACTTTAAGTTAAGGGAGGCAATCCAATCGTACTGTGTATGGCCGCTGTGTATGGCTGCATGGGGATTGGTCAGGTCCGTGTGTGCGGTTCCCACAGCAGGTGTGCTGACAGATACCAATGTGATCAGACACCAATGTGATCTGTTGGCTCACATGCTATGGAAATCGCATGTGTATTAACTTAACCTTAACTATCAGTATTATCGAATTTCAATGCAGTTAATATGGTTAATTAGCGACCATTACATAACAATGCTTTATAAATACAGCCCTTTATCCATTAATACCAGGAATTCTCATTATTATTTAGTTGCAGCCCAATTTTAAAGCTATTTAATGAACTTGCCAGTACCACGCCAGGTTCCCCAGTCTCATTGTAAAGAAACCTTTCCTACATCCAATCGTGACTGTCCCGCCCGGCCCATTTATTTTGCCATCAAATGTCAGTTGTAAAAGAAAATGGGAAAGGCGGTTCCAGAACAATTGATTGGAATTGGTCAGGAGGTGAGTTCTAATGAATGGGGCACCTTTACCTACAGTTGAGATTGCTGCTCTAGCCCCTGGCCAATGGGAAGATGCACTTTGCAAGAAGCACAGGAGTGAAGACACAGCATTTGAGGCCCTTACCCTGGGTACATCTAATGGGAGAGGGGGCAGTTTGGGGGGGTTTATAGTTTAAAATGAATCACATGCAGCACAACAAGGGGGAATCCATTCTCAGTTATTTACTGTTTATCCAGCTAATTCACATTCTATTTAGTGCGACTGAACTGGACAAGATTGAAATCTCCAAACATCTCCAGGCATAATGCTGGAAAATCCCCTTTCAACCCTCCATCAAGGCCTAAGAAAATCAACTGAAACTGGACGGCAGGTACAGGGGGATATTGAAATATCAGGCAGTATTGGTCTTTTGTCGACCGTGATAAAGGATTGTCATTGGCCTTTACCAATAATGACCCTTTATAAATACCGGCCATGGTTCAATCTATTTTCTATTTAATAATCTTCATTTTTATTCTGATGGATTCAAGAAAATGAATATCGGAGTGATCTGATTGAACCAATCACATGGAGTGAGCGTAAAATATTAGCATGGCAACCGAAGGTGTTTCTGCAAGACCATTTCTGCCCCCTAGATGGCACTATATTACTAATTGTAACAATGAATGCTGGTTTACTATAAGGTTGTTAAAGGAGTTTTCTGATAAATAGCTTCTTTATGCTTGGGATTTAATCACACGGTAAATGTGAGACATATTAATTACAGCTGTTTAATACATTCCTCCCAGTAGAGGTTTAAAATATAAATTCCAGGAGGGGGATAAAGCTATTTAGGGCCAACAAAATACTGTCATTTCCACTAATTCAGACACCGTTCAGTAATTAGTACAGCAGTCACCTTCCGTTTCATTAGTATGCACAGGCCCTTACCAGACTCCTCTTCACCTGGCCTCCTCTTCACTAGAGATGGAGTTTAAAGTCAAGTTTAAACGGACTCAGACTTCTCCAACAATCCCTGATTTCTCGGACTTTCGATCTTTCCGAGCTTTCGATAACTATCAAACATTCGTTGTCGAGAATTATCGAATTTACGAGCCGTTCACTAACTCTTGAATGTATCGTTCGCTAACCCTCGAAAGTATTTTTGTTTTCACCAACCCTTGAGAGTATCGTTCGATTTCGGTAACTCTCGATAACCCTTGAATGTAGCTTGCGCAAAACCCGACAATTGCCTGCTCGTGTTTAGGAAGTGTTTTAACAAGTTTTGGTGACAGTGACATGTTCCCCAGGTGCCACAGCCATTTACAGTAAGTTACCACTGTTAGTTTAGCTGTAAATCACCCGGACTTTTCAAACTATCACTCTCCCATTGACTTTAATGGGTCCGAATTCGAACTTTCGAATCTTTACTTTCCTTACTTGGTCTCCTCTTCACCTTGACTACTCTTAACCTGGCCTCCTCTTCACCTGGCCTCCTTTTCACCTTGACTACTCTTCACCTGGCCTCCTCTTCACCTTGACTACTCTTAACCTGGCCTCCTCTTCACCTGGCCTCCTTTTCACCTGACTACCTCTCACCTGGCACTCCTCTGCACCTTTGAACTACTCTTAACCAGGCCTCCTCTTCACCTGGCCTACTCTTCACCTGGCCTACTCTTCACGGCCTACTCTTCACCTGGCCTACTCTTCACCTTGAACTTACTTCTTCCCGGCTACTCTCACCTGACTACTTTAACCTGGCCTCCTCTTCACCTTGACTACTCTTACCAGGCCTCCTCTTCACCTTGACTACTCTTCACCTGGCTTCCTCTTCACCTTACTATCTTCACCTGGCCTCCTCTTCACCTTGACTACCCTTCACCTGGGGTCCTCTTCACCTTGACTACTCTTAACCCTCCTTCTCATTTTGACTATTTTCACCTGGCCTCTCTTCACCTTGACTACTCTTCACCTGGCTTCCTCTTCACCTTGACTACTCTTCACCTGGCTTCCTCTTCACCTTAACTACTCTTCACCTGGAGTTGTGTGTTCCCTCCTGCATATCCAGTGAATTTACCACATGGATATATCACTAATGTTACAAGTGTACAATTGCGTGTGTGTAGTGAGACCAGAAAGTGTTCATACAGCAGGTCACTGTCTATTCTTATACATTATCACTAAAAACCCAGTTCTTTGTCATTACCATGTACCACATATGGGCTAAATCAAGACTACAGGTCTGGTGTTTTCCGATCCTTTTAAAACCACTTCATGGTGATGTGTCAGAGACTTCGGCTGGGTACAGACAAAGGGATATTTTGTCCCAACCAAATGTTCACTACGAGAAAGCACTCGGCCAGGAAAAATGACTGACAGTTGCGGCAATAGTGCCCGTGCCCGACAGTTCGTGCAACTGATCGTATGGTCCCGTAGGGATTTACCAACACGTCCAATTGCCTGTTAGTCCAATCCGGTCGAAGGGCAGCCGACAGCGGAATTAAGCTGCACAAATTCACCAACCCAAACAACCAATACACGGAAGTATCGTCCGTTGGGACAAAAAATCTGCCCGTGTGTACCCAGCCTTAGATCTCCCTTATTGGGTCTAGTCTAAGGCCCATTTGTAACCCAATATGGGTGAAGTGATTGTGGTTCCACTTTTTATTTCAGTGTTAACTGGAGACAGATCAGACAGGCACTGACTTGGCCGCTTACATAGCTTTCCCCATGCCCCTCCAGACTCAACCCCTGGCCTCCAGACTCAACCGGCCCATCCAGAATCAACCCCTGGCCCATCCAGAATCAACCCTGGCCCATCCAGAATCAACCCAGCCCCCCCCAGACTCCTTGGCTGTTGTGTATGACGGTCTAACTGAATACAGAGATATCTTTTTGATTTTGTTATTTTGAATCATGTCACTACTGGTTCTTTTAATGACTTGAACACACAAGCAGTTATAATAGGAAACTTACTTTTAATGGATATTGGCACATATCCAAGATGGGAGGATACTATAACTGATTCTGGATTAAATGTACAGAATGCTATAATAAAGCTTGGCACACACATTACAGATATTGTCATTTTTCAGTACTGTAGGTACATGCAAAATGACCATTAGCGATGCCGAAGAACACTTAGCATTGGCGTTGGTTATTATGGGCGGAAACTTTCCCTGGTCTTTCCAATGCTCGGGACTGTGTGTACCACATCTATGAAACACAGAATCTGGTACTGTGTGCACCCAGCATATCACTATAGACAGTACCGCCAGCTAGAATCGATTATATCTGCAAGCGTTAAGCTAGGTACTCAGAATTACCAATAAAGCCTGATATCATCGGATCTGACGGTATTGGGGCTTATCGTCACTGTGTGTGGCCGCTTTCCCAAATGAGAGGTAGTCTCCCATAGGGAAAAACCCCCGAATGTTCTCACTATGCTGTGTATATGATGTGTATATGCTGTGGGTATGAGTGTGTGTATGTGTGTGTATGCTGTGTGTATGTGCTGTGTGTATGATGTGTATATGTGTGTATATGATGTGTGTATGCTGTGGTATGATGTGTGTATGCTGCGTATATGAGTGTATATGATGTGTATATGCTGTGTGTATGATGTGATTGATGTGTGTATGCTGCGTATAGATGTGTAAATGATGTGTATATGAGTGTATATGCTGTATGATGTTGTATGGCTGTGTATGCTGTGTATATGCTGTGTATATGATGTTGTATGCTGTGTGTATGATGTGGTATGCGGCGTATATGATTAGTATATGATGTGTAATGCTGTGTATATGATGTGTATATGCTGTAATATGCTGTGTATAAGTGTGTATATGATGTGTATAAGATGTGTATATGATGTGTATGTGTATATGAGTGTGTATATGTGTGTAATGCTGTGTATATGATGTGTATATGTGTATATGCTGTGTATATGCTGTGTATAGATGTGTATGCTGTGTATATTGCTGTGGTATAGCTGTGTATATGCTGTGTATATTTTGTGTGTATATGCTGGTGTATATGCTGTGTATATGTGTGAGTATATGCGTGTGTATATGTGTATATGTGTATATGATGTGTATATGCTGTGTATATGTGTGTATAAGATGTTATGCTGAGTAGATGTGTATTGCTGTGTATATGTGGTATATGCTGTGTATATGAGGTGTATATGCTGTGTATATGATGTGTATATGCTGTGTATATGATGTGTATATGATGTGTATATGCTGTGTATATGAGTGTATATGCTGTGTATATGATGGTATATGATGTGTATATGATGTGTAATTGCTGTTTATAAGATGTGTATATGATGTGTATATGCTGGTATTGATGTGATATGCTGTGTATATGTGAGTATATGCTGAGTATATGCTGTGTTATGTGTATATGATGGTGTATATGCTGTGTATAAGATGTGTATGCTGAGTATATGATGGTTATGTTGAGTGTATAGCTGTTGTATATGCTGTGTTATAGCTGTGTATATGCTGTGTATATGTGGTATATGATGTGTATATGCTGTGTATATGCTGGTGTATATGTGTGTATATGATGTGATAGATGTGTATATGATGTGTATATGCTGTGTATATGCGTGTATAGATGTGTATATGCTGTTGATAGATGTGTATATGCTGTGTATATGATGTGTATATGATGTGGTATATGATGTGTATATGCTGTGTATAAGATGTGTATATGCGGTATAGGTATATTGTGGTATATGATGTGTATATGTATGTGTATATGATGATGATGTATTGCTGTGTATGCTGTGTATTGATGTGTATATGCTGTTATAAGAGTGTATATGCTGTGTAATGATGTGTAATGATGTGTATATGCTGTGTATAGATGTGTTATGCTGTGTATAGCTGTGTAATTGTTGTTATATGTGTTATATGATGTGTATATGTGTGTATATGCTGTGGATATGCTGTGTATATGCTGTGATATGCTGTGTATAAGATGTGATATGCGAGTATAGCTGTGGTATATGCTGTGTATATGCTGTGTATATGCTGAGTATATGCTGAGTATATGCTGAGTATATGCTGAGTATATGCTGAGTATATGCTGAGTATATGCTGAGTATATGCTGAGTATATGCTGAGTATATGCTGAGTATATGCTGTGTATATGCTGTGTATTGATGTGTATATGCTGTTTATAAGATGTATATGCTGTGTATATGCTGTGTATATGCTGTGTATATGCTGTGTATATGCTGTGTATAGCTTGTATATGCTGTGATATGCTGTGTATATGATGTGTATATGATGGTATATACTGTGCATAGGGAGAACGCTTGGTCTGTGTGTATCCTGATCTTGCACATCTGTCTGTCATCTTTCAAAAATCGTCTGTGTGTACCCAGCGTTATACTGATAGCCCATGGAGGTTTCAGTCTATGAGCCACATTCCAGTTCTCAGACACTTGCAGCAGCACAAATCGATGACAAAATTTTGCGCCGTTTTTTTGCGCGACTATAAATGCCTCTTCAATGGTGTCTTTAAAATATGCTCAAAAGGTCGCAACTTACCACCAGCGTTTTTGCAATCAATATATTAATGGTCGTAAACTGGTTAATACATTGCGGAAAAGAGTGCACGTAGGTTGCGACAGCGAAATATATTGCATCTCCCCCTTGATACGGGAATTTACCATCATTAACATAGTAAACAAGTGCAATACACTTACATTGTGTACACTGGCAGATAGGACTAATGTTCTATGCAACTATACATTTGTTGTGTGTGATGAAAACTTAAAACACTGTGGGTTTGTGTGTCAGCTTATTAAAACATACACACTGTATTTTAAGTACACAGACGTGTGATCCTACTGTGGATTCACATTCACCACGTTGGGGGTGTAGACAAAGGTGTTTGAATATACACAAATAAAAGATAATAAATTCTGATTACTGATACTAAAACACTTGGAGACATTTCGGATTTCCTTTCCGTTTTTTTCGATCGACCTCTCGAAGAAAAAAAAACAAAGATCGGGCCAGGCCAACTTCGAGCTGTTCTTCCGACCAGACTTCCGATTGTTGCCCTTAATTGGAAATCCGAATCGGAAAGAAGTCTGTGCGTGTGTAGGTAGCTTAAGTCTTGGTTTACACTGTGGAGCTGCCAAAAACACACGATTGACAGCCTTATTGGGTGGCACAATTGTACAATATATGAAGCTTTATCGCTGGCACACATGGAACAAGTAAAACTGCCCAAACATAAGGTGCACAAACTTCCCCACTTTCCTGCGCTGTTCCGAGAACTGCCTGGGCCACTGTGCGCTTCTCTCAGTTCAGGTAACAACTCAACACCGTAACGTCTGGAATAATACTGTTGGCATAAAGATTTTACTCTCAATTAATATTATGTAGTGTAGTGTATGGCCAATAATGTTAGGTACACATGGCCATATTGTGACATGGCCGACCTTATTTTTAAATGGGTGAAACCAAATCGGAGTTAAGTTCGATCATACATGAATGTAAACTTCAGGTGATCATGTGATCTTCTATGGACTGCACAATTGGTAGTGTTAAAATAATGGAAGCGGCCAACCAGTTGACAGCATCAACCTGAATATCGGCTGTGTGTATCCAGCCTAATGTGACCAGGCAGACTGTAGGACTGCATTTCCAACATTCCTGCAACGTTCCCACCTTTTCCCAATAAATTTGCAGTCGCAAAAAGAACAGGCCAGGCAATTCCTTGGATGCCGCGGTGAATGTAGAGGGAAAATGTCAGGAGGTAAAGTATAGTCTATGGGTACCTTAAAGCTCGATATTCCGACAACAGAACTACTGATCACATACTGTTCGGGAATTAATGTGACAATATGTTAGCCTGATTGGGTGGTAAATCAGCCCAAAATTTCAGGACTCTGCCTTAAAGGGTAGTCCATCAATTTTACAACTTTCTTTCTTACTGTCTTACTGAAGAACAGGGTTAATGCACTATTTCTTACCTCCCGTTCTTCAGTGAATCTTGCAGGAGAGCAGGAGAACTTACCGCGGACCCGCTCCAGCACCAACTTCTCTGACAGTCTCGGTCTCAGTCGGAGGCTGCCAGCCGTGTCGGAGTCTCTCTGCAGTGCTGGAGCGGGTCGCAGGTAAGTTTCTCCTGGAAGATTTACTGAAGAAGGGAGGTAAGAGATAGTGCATTTACCTCTGTCTTCAGTAAGACAGTAAGAAAGAAAGTTGTAAAATGGATGGACATACCCTTTAAAGGACCTTAACTAAAGCCTCAAAACAACATTGAATCAGAAGGAAGAGCACCTTGATATAAAACCAGTAATCTGTGTCTCACCTCTCATGTGATACGGTTGTTGGGAAATTCCCATTCTAAAATGGAAAAAGATGAGGTACTGGTAAGGAGTTCATGCAACTCAGTTTGAAATTGCTTTTGTTTATTTGCACACGTTTCGGACAACCGTGATCCTTATCAAGTGTTGATTTACCATTGTCCTAACATGTTGTGTGTAAATAAAAAGTTTATTATAAATAAAATATTACGAATAAAAATTCATGAAAAGAAACCAAATTACCAGGATAACATCACACCTGCACACCAGTCGGACACACCTAATCATTCTGATATTGACCTCACCATATTGACACGCGTGTGATTGGGGATGCCGACCCGTGACGCAGGATGTGTACGAACGGCCATTTCGGCAGATAATCGGCCCGTGTATGAGCACTTTATCAGCCGAAACGGCTGCTCTTTCAGAGATCTGCCGGCGGATCGGGCAATGATCCGAACAAGCGCCGTTTCGGGCAATAAAGTGCCCATAAGCGGGCCGATTATGTCTGAAATGGCCGTTCGTACAACATCGTGTGTACAACCTTTAAGGACATTTCAAATACCCAGGAAAGGAAAACCTTTGAATGATCCTCTTATTTAACACTAAACAAAACTGTTTAAATAGGGACATAGGATTCTCAGCCACTATCAGGAAATTGTTGAGTCATTCCCATTCCCCCGTCCCTGACTGCGTACCTGTCTGTATCTAATTACTCTTCACTAATTGTGTCCTATTTACAGTGCCTGTGTGTACTTTGTTATTGCTTTACTGCTCATAGTTCCCCCTATATGCTAATCTTGTTTTACATTCCTAACGATAGGATTTCCAAAAAAACTTACACTCTATAAACTTTAACGATGTGCTGTACCCTGTGTTACTTGTACTGCTTGACCTGAGGGAGAAATGTATATCTCCAAACCTTGTCTGTAGAACTGAAATGTTAAGCTACAGTAAGTGCACACAGTGCAATAAAGGCTGGTTGGATCTGACGGTATCAGGGCTATATCGGTACTGTGTGTACCTAGTTTTCCCCAACGAGCATGCGGACAAGTGGTTGTTCAAAAATACGGAAAATTTCCCTCAGCCGCGGTATTCTTCTATAGGACGCGGGAGGGAAACACCACAGTCCCGAGCGTTTCTCCCTATGCTGTGTATATGATGTGTATATGCTGTGTATATGATGTGTATATGCTGTGTATATGCTGTGTATATGATGTGTATATGCTGTGTTATGCTGTGTATATGCTGTGTATATGCTGTGTATATGCTGTGTATATGCTGTGTATATGCTGTGTATATGCTGTGTATATGCTGTGTTGTGATATGCTGTGTATATGTGTGTATACTGCTATTGCTGTGATATGATGTGTAATAATGCGTATATGATGTGTATATGCTGTGTATATGATGTGTTATGATGTGTATATGCGTGTATATGCTGTGTATAGGGAGAACGTTTGGGACTGTGTGTATCATGTTTTTTGGAAAATGACAGACAACAATGCAGATCCTGACTCTCACTCTTTCAAAAATCTTTTTGTGGGTACCCAGCTTTCATCCATAATAAAAAGATATTACCTTATTCAGACTATACACTCTACTATAGATTGGAATTGCCTTTACAAAAATAATTAACCCATGTTAAATGTACAATTAACATTTTAATTTAAAAAAAATCCAGTTTCCTTCAGCCAGTGTAAAACCTGGTTATCTAAGGATTAAATGCCCCACCATTCGTTTTAACACTGCTTTTACTGTTATTATAGGCTGCTGTATTCTTCTCCTATAGTGCACAGTGCAGAAACAATCTGAGCGTTCAGAAGATCTACATGTTGAAATATTGCAGAAAAAGACTTGCAGGGAGATTCAATAAAGTCTTACAGTTTAAAATGGGGCTAATTTTGCCCCAACCAATCAGAACTCATGTAACATTTGAAAGTAACATCTGATGGTTGGGGCAAAATTAGTACCATTTTAAACGATAAGAACTTTATTGAATAACCCCCTTGGCCCTCCATGATGTACTTCCAGGTCTTGCACTGCCCTCTCCTGGCAAGTAAGCACTTTCACTTCCTAATAAGGGAGGCCAATGATGTAAGGTGAGGGAGAGCGAACCCAGCGTGACAAGCAGAAAGTCATCTTCCAGATCCTCTAAATTTCTTTAAGCTGATTCTGAGTGATCTCTGAGACATTCAGTTTAAAAGCTTTGATTTTTTTTTAATGGAAACTAAAGCCTTACAACAACACTGAATCAGAAGAACAGGACACCTTCACATAAATATAGTAATCTTTGTTCCCACCTCTCATTTTATATGGTTGCTGGGAAATTTAATATTATAACATCGGGTTTGTAATTTATTTGCAACATTTTAGAATCACAGCTTGTTCACTGGCCATTATGTCTTCACACATGCTCAGTCCAACCTACTGCAGGAACTTATTAGATGGTCACACCACTATTAGTCTCTAGCCAATCCTTTTACAGGACAGAGAGATAGGCAAGAGAGCATGTGACTACGGTCAGGAGGTATGGCCTGATACAGCACATCCATCTTCAGGGGTTACATTTACTTTAATGCAGTTGTACTTGCATGTATTTTGCAGTTTATTGATATTATTTTGGGAGGATGCATTCAGATACAGTATAAGTATAAAACCATATCCTGTAACTATAGAATGTATTGGTGCTTCTTTTATCCTTCTTTGTGTCGAGGCTTTGCTACGTTCGCTGGAAACTTTCCCCGACAGAACAAACCCTTCATTCCGCGGTGAACCAGTTATTAAACCTTCTATAGATCTCTAGGTTAGATACATCTATAAATCTCTGGGAATCTGTCTATCTACCTATTGTTACATGTTATTTCTATACTGAATCACATTAAAAGAGACATCGGCCATGTAAAGAGCTATAGCCACATCTCAAGGACCTACAGCAGTTGGAATGAGTTCACATTTTCTATCTAGATAAACTAGTAGATCTACACGTATATAGATATGTACATATCAGGGAACATAGAATATTCTCCAGAATAACTCGGGGCCACTCAGGTCTTTGTATTCTGGATGATATCATTTTCTCTGCAGGTAGATGAGTTGAAATGCTGGGGACCCTGTGTTCCCGTCCCCTAAAGCGCCATGGAGGAAAGAACCACAGACGATCCGCAATGGAGCCGCGTAGGCATTGGCTAAACCTTGGATTCCAATCAGTAGGGAACGGCATCGGCGCGGCACAGCTTTACCACGTTCTGAAAAGGGAAAAAAACAATCAACTAAATTCTGTATTCTAGTAGTGAATTCTGTAAAACTAGAGTGATGTTGATAGGATTATATGTGAATGAGGACCCTGACATGGCCAAGACAGTGCAGTGTTGTGGAGCGGTCTACCTTCGAAAACCTAGTGATATTTCACTTACCTAACAAGTTTCCCATACATTTTACCAAACATAAGAAAGGGGTTAATTTTCTTAATCCCAATAATCCCAAACCCAGGTGGGGCTTAAATGACAACTCCATCCTTACCTTCCTCTCTGGACACCAAGGTCTTTACTCAGGTCTCAGGTCCCTGGGTTAGCGTAGTTAGAATTACCTATAATTGCACTCTGTTCTGTTCTGCACCACCCCCTGGCTGTGTCCAGGGCCTAGAAAATGTGAGGATGGGGGCGGAGCAACCATAGAGGACAATTATCAGGCAGGGTAAGTCAATGGTATCTAGGACGACATTACTATCAATTAATCGTTCTGGTCAGATCAATATCAAAATTGATGTAATATCGGCTTGGTGTATATCCACCATATGTACAGTAGTGGACATTTTGTAAGCCTTGTTATTTCCAGCCTTGCACATAGAGAAGCAAGGAATATTTGCACCACTATTTAACGCTCCAATAGAAGTGAACTTTATTGAAAGAACTAATATAACTGCCTAATACAGGATTAATTGAAACTGGAGCAACTGATTTATGCCCGATGACGGCTTAAATAAATCCCTTTATTATGTAGTTGGTGACATCACTAATCACATATATAAGGATATAAATTACAGGATATTTAAACACACAAGCATGGTAAAGACCGAGGAACACCATATCCATTAATCTGTAACGTCTCACAAGCTTTACCTAGCCTGGGTTAGGGTTATATTTTAACCAATAATCATATTGCAGCTAGGGAATGCTGGGAATTGTAGTTTTCAAACATCTGGAGGGCAGCAAGTTCGATATCCCTGCTACATACAATAATGATATCTGGTGCAGTGAGTACAGTATTTTATATAAATTATGACATCACCTTCCTTGTAGTACAGGATAGTGAGGACACGGTGTTTGTCCCCAGTCACTGAAGGAACTGGTCATAACTGGAACCTTTGGAACCAGTGGGAAATCTACCAACACTGATATTATTCACCTTTGTATCTTCCTCGGTGTTGGAAACTTACAGCAGGTTTGTTTAACCTGTTAATCCACATTCCCTATAATATACGGATTCTCTGCTTATTGTTTTTAAGGGGTATTGCTATTTAAAATTACAATTTTCCTATTTATAAACCACAATTGCTGATATTTAAATTTGAATGTTCACCCCTCAAATGATACTATTATATTATATATAAAATTACCTGAAAAGCCCAAACTGCATCTAATCAAAGTCTTTACATGCTAAAAGGAGACAGAGAATAGGATCTGATTTTATAACGGCACACAGTACCGTTATTTTTAGATCACACATTTATTATTGCTATTGTAATTGCACATTGTACAATCGCTTATACAATATCATAGTTGTAGTCTACCACAGCTTGGTATTGTCCGGATGAACAGGTGTAAATGTTGGTGCACGGCCATAAACACAAAACATTTTTTGCGGAAGTTTCCAATACCGCGGGCAACTGTGGTCTCAAAACAAGTTAGGGTCAATGAAAGCCTGCAGTATTCCTTTAAAATGAGCCGACAATCAAACTCTGGCTGGAGCCTGTGAGAAATTACATTGGGGTGAATGTTCAAACTTCGCTTCCATTAGGCGAGTGACATCACCTGACTCTGCCTCACCCGTTTGCCGGAGGTATCAGGGATTTCGGGCCGCGGCTCTCTCAGCGCTGGAACGATCCCAGTAAGTTCTCCTGCTTCTGCCAAGATTTACTGAAGAACAGGAGGTAAGAAATAGTGCATTTACCTCCTGTTCTTCAGTAAAACAGAAAGCAAGTTAAAGGAACACTAAACCCCCAAAATTAAGTATGTCCCTTCGTTTCTATTTTCACAGGGAGGTGAGAACGTTATTCTCACCTCCCTGTGAATAATAGACGCTCGGAGGACCTGGAAATTAACTTACCCGCCGCTCCACTCGCAGCCGCTCCTGCACAGAACAGTGTTCTGTCCCGATCGCGTGCCGCTTTTGAATTGGCGTGCATGCGCAAAGACAGGGGAGTGGTCGGGACAGAGCGGCTGTCAGTGCAGGAGTGGCTGCGAGTGGAGCGGCGGTGTAAGGTAAGTTCAGGTCTCCGAGCGTTCTATTAGTCACAGGGAGGTGGGAATAAGCGTTCTCACCTCCCTGTGAATAATAGAAACGAATGGGACATAGTTATTTTGGGGGCTTAAGGGGAGTTACAGGTCCTTTTTGAATGGACATACCCTTAATGCTGGGGGAAATCAGGAATACCTGGGGGGGAAAGTTGAGATGTGGCGCCTATTAAGCAAGGTAGAGGGATACATGACTTCAAACTGGTCACATGAATTCAAGCTGGTCACATGGCTGAAAACAGTAAGTGTTCAAGCAGGAAGGTTATATTGCTGAATCTAAAAATTTTTATCTAGAGATGGATTTAGGTTTTATTTTGAAGGTACGATCTTTACTAGTTTGGAGAATTCAAGACCCAGTTACCTTTAATAAATTTGGCGCTAGAATTGAGTCATTGACTGTGATGTCATCTGTTACAACCATGACTGACACGCTGCTAACTGGAATAACCAGGAAGATGAAAGAGAGGCAACAGAACATCAGGCAGCATTCAGTTTAGACTTACATCTCCATATTTCTAACTATTACAGTTTTGGGGTTTGGGGGTGATTTACCTAAATAAATCAAACTGAACCAAACTTGCCTTTAAGACACAAATTACCCATGTGCCCCCTCCAGTATTTGCTCTGTAGCTTCTACCACATTCTAAGCTTCTGTGTTAAGATTAAGTTTTGTAAATAGAAAATGTCCACAAAAAATATGAGAAGGAAAAGGAGAACATTGACATGACACAGTCCTTTTTTCTATGTTTGCTGCACGTGTTATTTCACTTTTCCACTTCCTGCTCCCTGTGTAGATCCCTCCTGGTGGGAGCCTCTCTGTCTAAGAAACCCACATCCTCCTTTAGCTGGACTGGAAACCATTTGATCCCCATTGTAGGGGTGTCACTCATACAGGACGCGCGGGAGAGGCTTTTCCTGGTTTTCTTATTGGGTCTGCGGGACTCAACAATCAGGGCAGAAAACATATTTTTCACAACAGGAAGTAACCATTATATTTATATGTATGTACACGTGACGTTAAAACTTATGTACTTTCCCCACGACTTTAGATTAAAATATTTGCCTTTCTAACTTGTTCGTTGAGCTAAAATCATGGGAATTAAATAAATATTGGCTACAACAAGCACTGGACAGAGCCTTGTTCTAGGGTAAAGCATTCTGAGCATGCCTGGGAGTTAGAGTGACTGGAGGACTTGACTTTACACAGGTGTATCTCTTGTTGGAAAGATAAGTAATATTTGATATAATCTATTATATAATCAGGAAAAAGCATTTTAGGCTAATCTTAAATAAACAACACACTGTTTGCTAAATGCTGGGATAATGATCTGTTACAAGCAGGCACATAAGGTAGCACATAGATCAGATAAGTGTTACAGCATTTTATAGAAGTAAACACAAGTCTTATTTAAAGACAGGCTACAGATAGTCCCGAGCCCTCTCCCTATATAAACTATATATAAAGTTAGGGAGAACGTTTGGGGACTGCCACATTTCCTTCGCTGCGGCGACTCCTTATACTTTAGCTCAAGGTGCCCCATGTGAGTGAGGGCAGTTCTAAGCAACGTGAACATTTGTCTAGCTAGGAACGTCGGAACTGCAATACACACTTGAATGATAAAGGGCCAATGCCGTCGGATCTGATCGGATCGTCCCTTATCGGTAAAGTGTGTATCCAGGTTTACTCTTTCGTTTCTATTTACATAATTCTTTCAAGGCTCTCTAGTGGAGTTCAGATGGAGCAGAACAAATGAATCAAATGTATTTTTAGGTCATTAGAAGTAAATGACTGACAAGCAGATGAAAAGTTTCGGTCCCTAATATAAGATACAGGAGTGTCACACACTGTGACTGATGTGATAAAGTTAATCCGAGTCCGTTATAAAGTTGATGTGTCAGCGATAATTTTCCTGCACTGAGCAGCTCAGTCATATCTCAGATAATGTGATAATCTATGGAGGCCACACACACACTAATCCGGTCTACAATATCGGGATACAGATTTCGTTCTTCATCGGTTCGCATATGGCCGATCCTACTTCATTGTACTTTTTTTTTCTGTTTCGGGTGAATGGGAACATTATTTTTCAGACCTGATTGACAATGAATCAATTGTAGGATGGGGATTGTTCTGTGCATGGGCCCCATTAGACCAGGGAACTGTCTCATATCACATCCAACCATGGTGAATTCAACTGCGCAGCAACCTTCCCTAAACTCCAATCGTGGCGTAGCTAGAAATTGCAGGGCCCCATAGCAAGATTTTAGGTGGGGCCCCTCAACCCACAAAACCCTTCGGTGCAGTTCAAGCCAAACTGGGCAAGTTTTTTAAAGGGCAAGTCCACCCTCTAAGAACATTTTTATGTTGCATAGTTCAGCCCCACAAACCCTGTTTTCATTTACCCTTCAAAGATTCCCAGGCTCAGATATTCTATATATACCACCGATCCCTCGCTGAGGTGGACACCCCTCCTCTGATGCTGTTGCTAGCTGGTTGGTTAAGAGTGCACAGTAGCAGAGGAGTCTTGTTCTGTAATGGGCATCAGCCATTGGCCGTAATGTCACTATCACGGTAGTGAGGAGCTGCAGTTTTGTAAGTAGAATATCTGAGCCTGGGAGCCACTTTGAAAGGTTTACTTAAAACAAAAAGGGGGTTTGTGGGACTGAACTATGGGAGGTGAAATTTTTCTTAGGAGGGTGGCATGCTGCATGGGACCTGGTAGGGCCCCCCTTTGGCTCCAGGCTCATAGCAATGGCTATGGTTGCTATGGTGATCCTACGCCACTGACCCCAATCCAAGCTGGTGCAGGGTGGTAGTGAATGGTTTCAGAAAGATGGGGTGCATCTCTAGCAAGTGGGGGGGAGTTATTTTGGAAAACCTAGAGCCACTGCCAACAGCCAGTTACCAGGAAAAACATCTACTGGCAATTCTGAGCAAAGACTTTGTCCAACGGTAAATTATTCTAATTGACAGGTTTTAAGGGCATGTCCACCCCAAAACTATAATCCCCCCCAGTAATGGCCAACACCATGTAGTGTAGTGAAATCCTTACCTCACATCCCAGCTCATAGGGTTTCTACTGTGACCCCCCCTAATTTCCCAAAAAAATGTCACCAGGAGGCTAGCAGGACTCTGCCTGCTACTGCCTCCGGTAGATATTTGCCATGGTACTGAGCCTCTCCCCCCCTCTCCCCCTCCCTCTCCCCCTTCTCCCTCACGTTCTACTATCCTCCCCTACATAAAATCCCTTAATATGATGTTCCCCCATGTCTGGCAGCCCCAACGCCATATTTTTTATTTTCCAAAGCTCCCCAAACTCTTACTACCTCCTCTTCCTCCGCTGCACTGAATGACCGGCAGCCGCGTCCGTCCGCCCCTCTGCTTGCATTCTCGCAGCAGAGGGCGGCAGTGCGGCGGGAAGGAACGAGGGGAGGTAAGTAGAGTTTGGGGAGCTTTTGGAAATAAAAATATATGCGGTTGGGGCTGCCAGACATGAGGGAACTCATATTAAAAACAAATTTTAAGGGTGGACATGCCCTTAAGGAAATCAGGCAAATCTTAAATTAACAAAGATCACAATCACATGACATTAATTATCATCCTATTACATTGACCTGTTACCAATAGACTGTCCAAGGACCCATTAACACCCACCACACAGACTGTACCACCATCTTTGCTTTACCCAGGATGCACAGTAAAATAAACAGGAACTTCCTGTTTGCATAAGGTGTATTATTTGAAGAATCTAAACAGGTTTTGTCTCACATCTTCAGAAGTTTTTGGCAGTTTTATTCTCTATTAAAGTGTTGTTAATGCATGAATATAGTTTCCACACAAAAATGATAAATTACAACTTGGGTCTTCCAACAGACAATGGGGATAACGGTAGAAGATGTGGGAGATAGATAAACTTTGTGAACATGTGTGATAAATAGATACATTCACTAAAACAACAACCCCAGGTCTATCTAGGACAGGGTTTGTGTGGTTTCGTGGGTTTATTCAGATGGTTACAAACCACAAACACAACGGTTCAGACAATGTAACGTACACAATGTACCTGGATTGTCTTATAGAGACCTTAGTACAGTACGGTGGCTCAGTGGTTAGCACTGATTCCTTTCAGCGGCTGAAGCCCTGAGTTCGATTCCACCCTTGGACACACCTGCAGTTGTATGCTCTCCCGTGCTTGCGTGGGTTTCCTTCGGCACTCCGTTTTCCCCACAATCATAAAGCATATGATAGGTTGTATATGTCAAATAAATGTGCTAGATTGTAAGTCTTTGGGGCAGGGCTGATGTGTTGTAAAGCGCTGCGGAATATGTAGTGCTATAAAAAATAAAATACATACATACATGTACCCTTTCCTGACTGCCATTGAACACTGGAAGTTCCACAGTGTTATCACAGTAGGTCCATTACTGATCACTGACAGGCTGATACCCACACTGTGCCCAGGTCACTATAGAAAGTTACTGGTCGCCAGAGGCACATCATGCCCACTCACCTTGGCATACTTCTTTACTTTCTGCTTTTTCCTATAAGATTTCTCCTGTTTGTTCTCTTGTTCCTCTGCCCCCTCCACTAGGGGGTCGTACCGTCCGGTAAGGGGGCCACATGCACCTTCTTGCTGCTCCTTTTCTTTTTGCCCTGGGGCACTGTGTCCTGTGGAGGGGTTTGGCTTTCCCAGACTTGTCTTGTTCTCTCGCCCCCTCAACCTCCACCTTCCCCGGGTTTAGCTTTCGGTATTTGTTTTCCTCTCCGTTTGAGCGGGAGCCCCCTGCCATCTGCTTTCTGCCAGGCTGTGCCACCTCTTACCCCGCGCCACACACACACAAGTCAAATCTCCAGGCGTTCAGTTTCTCCTGCCTAGGAATGTCGCTGCTCTCTAGCTCCACCTAGACGCGACGAATGCTGGCAGATCACTTTCGTTTTCTGCTCAGGGGATCTACCCACGTGGTCACTCCCCCATGTTTATGTTTACAGGGTGTTCATTCATTCCAAGGATTGTTGTTTAATATTATTATAGGGATATATCAGAATACACTATATGGATATACATTGGGCTGGGTGCAGGGTCAGATCCAGCCATAACCACATCTATGGGAATGGGATGTTCTGTGCCTGAAATGACTCTCATGTGGATCTTGGTCATACTGGAGAGAGAGAGAGAGAGACAGAGAGAGAGAGACAGACGAGAGAGAGAGAGAGAGAGAGAGTGTGTGTGTGTGTGTGTGTGGTGTGTGTGTGTGGTGTGGTGTGTGTGTGTGTGTATGTGTTGTAGTGCGCGCTATAATATTTGTACATTCCCCAGAATTGGCAGAACTATATATTGCTGTGATAGATACCGATGAGTCAGCTGGTCGCATGCACTTCTACTAAGATATGGCAAATAGCTGGTTAAAAACGGAATCTAGCAGGCAGATCTATAGTTACAGCGCTGCTTGGGAGGGCACAAAGGGACTTGCAAACATGGATAGCAGCAAAATAAGCCTTGCATGCAGTCACCTCTGTAACAGCTGACTGATTATCTAGCCCAGCACTGGGGAGGGAGGTGTGACAAGGGTCTGCCATTGGAGTAAGGTTGGCATTCCACATTAGCACACAGGCATCCCACCCTCCCGGGAGTCCGCGACCCGAACCTACCTGAGAGTCGCCTCAGGAACGCCTTCTTTTCTGGCCACGCCTCCTATGTGACATAATTACGTCTCACGGCCAGTTATGCCCTAGCCACGCCTCTAACGTGAATATAATTATGTCACATTAGAGGCATGGCTAGAGGCATAGCTGGCCCTCCCCTGACTCCGCCCCACCCCATTTAGTGACGCCTCTTCTCCTCACCCTCCCAGAAAGCCAGGTTCGGCAGGGTGGGATGTCTGAGCACATGATCGTGCAATAGGCAGTAGTCCCAGTCCAAAGGTGTGCTTCATACCCTTCCCTGCTGAGACCCAGCAGGGCCGCCATCAGACTTTCTGGACCTCATACTAGGTAAATTACTGGGCCCATAACACGCACAACTCACACATTACACACAGACTAGAACACATATTAAACACACACTTTAGCACACACAATTCACATTATATTAAAAATAAATAGTTGGAACTGGACACTGGTAAAATCATTGGCACAGACTGATAAATGGTTGGCACCCAGATTGATAAAATCTTTGATAGACTGATAAATGGTTGGCAAACAGAATGATAAATTATTGGACATTTATCAGTCTGGGGCCAACCATTTATCAGAGTCTGTGCCAATGATTTTATCGTCTGTGTCCAACCATTTCAGTAGTCTGTGCCATGATTTTATCAGTCTGTGCCAACCATTATCAGAGTTGTGCCAATGATTTTATCAGTCTGTGTTCAACCATTATCAGAGTCTGTGCCAATGATTTTCATTGTCACGTGTTTTGTCTCATGACGAAACACTGCTGCAGCCAGGCTGCGGCCGCATACAATGGGCTGTAACACCATTTGAAATGCATGAACGTATATGCATTTTAGCTTATATCCGCTAATATTCTGTTATCGGAGTGCATGTGATTTGTAAGAAATGGTGACTGCATGCACTCTGATATGGATCACAGCAAGCACACAAAGTTCCCCCGAAAACGGATCACAAACGTGAGTCAGAACGAGAGAGTGTGAGAAACTCGCTAGTGTGACATTTGGAAGATGTTTATAGCCATGTAATATGAAATTCTGAATTACACTGCAATTTCATTTCAAATTCCAAATCTACTGGCTCAGGTGAGAACCTAGAGAGGACTAAAAAACAGCCATTGGATTCAATGAGACGTCTAGACAGTGACTGAATTCAATAGAGACATTTCATTGACACTCTATCGGTCTGGTCACACTCCTTTACAACTAGCACATTTCTAGGCATTTTCACACAACGTGGATTTTCGAAGTGGAGGACTGTTCCCCTTCAATAGAGAAGACAGTAAAGGTCCCATACAGTGAGAAACAGACAGTAAAGGTCCCATATGTGAGAACAGACAGTAAAGGTCCCATACAGAGAGAACAGACAGAAAGGTCCCATACAGTGAGAACAGACAGTAAGGTCCAACAGTGAGAACAGACAGTAAAGGTCCCATACGAGAGAACAGACAGTAAAGGTCCATACGAGAGAACAGACAGTAAAGGTCCCATACAGTGGAACAACAGTAAAGGTCCCATATAGTGGAGAAACAGACAGTACAAAGGTCCACATTACAAGGAGAACAGACAGTAAAGGTCCACACAGTTGAGAACAGACAGTAAAGGTCCCATACAGTGGAACAGACAGTAAAGGTTCTACAGAGAGAACAGACAGAAAAAGGTCCCATACAGTAAGAACAGTGTAAAGGTTCACATACAGTGAGAACAGACAGTAAAGGGCCATACAGTGAGAACAGACTGTAAAGGTCCATACAGTGAGAACAGACAGTAAAGGTCCATACAGAGAGAACAGACTGTAAAGGTCCCACACAGTGAGAACAGAAAGTAAAGGTCCCATACAGTGAGAACAGACAGTAAAGGTCCAATACAGAGAGAAACAGACAAGAAAAGGTCCCATACAGTAAGAACAGACTGTAAAGGTCCCATACACGTGGGAACAGACAGTAAGGTCCCATACAGAACAGACTGTAAAGGTCCCATACAGTGAGAAACAGACAGTAAAGGTCCCATACAGTGAGAACAGACTGTAAAGGTCCCATACAGTGAGAACAGACAGCTATGGCAGAGAGCTGAAACCTTGTGGTAATAAAGTTTTGCTGTTGTCACAAAAAGAAAATGGTTTTGACGAGCAAGAGTGATATTCAGTTCAATACGCAATCATCATTACCTGTGCGGGAATTGCCAGACATTTACCTGCAGGCAGTATGAGGCACGCTATGAGCCATGTGCACACCGTGGGGATGATGGGAACTGCCACATCCACTACCATCCCAGTCCCGATAGCAGGCATCCCACCCTCCCGGGAGTCACCCCTCCGGATTTTGGGTGGTCCCGCACACCTGCAAGACCACCCAAACTCCCCGTGACCCGAACCTACCTGAGAGTCTCCTCCGGAACGCCTTTCTTTCTTGGCCATGCCTCCTATGTGACGTAAATAGCGTCACACGGGCCAGTTACGCCCTAGCACGCCTCTAACGTACGTAATTTAGTGTTTTACTTGCAGTGAAGGGTCCTGCAGGCTGTGCTCTGATTGGATATGCACAGGTGGATCAAGTTCCGGCCTTCCTCTGCTGCTTCGCAAGCTCCGCCTCTCGTCTACATGCGGCGCTTCCTCCCTCTCCACCCGGCGCCGGTAAAAATTATTGTTTTCTATCTTTGAAATGTGCTCTGTACTTTGTCTCAATGTGGCTCATTAGCGAGATTGGCCCTGGTAAAGAAACAACCGATATCATCATTGTCATTACTGAGTTTTTTAAAATCGCAGCACAGACAAACATATCCCCTAAATGTAGCCTTTCACAACAACACATTCAACTTTATACTTAGACTTTCCCTTTCTGGTTTAATTTGATTGTAATATGCTAGCAATACCGAGACCACTGTGCCTTTGGGTTGTTTATTGTGTTGCTTAGTTATGCAGAACATAAAGGGGCTTTAATTTATAGGGCTAGGCCCCACTATGTCCAAAATCTGCGCAAGCAATCTTCATATCAGTGTTTGCTTTGTGCAGGTTTATGGACACCCATGTCCCACTACCTGCGCTATTTACGTTGATGTTTCTGCACCACCACCTGCTATCTGATGTTTGTTATGTTTCTTGTTTATCATCGCCTGTGCATGTCAATTCGCCCATTATTTAACGTAAAAGTCGGGGAGCGGCAGTGCGATAGCGCACAAGATCGACAATCCATACCGCTCCAACAATTGGGTACAGCTTATATATGTAGGGAGGTTGCGATATAGTGGGTGCAATGACCTAAGAGGTGCAAACATTTTTGCCTGTGTGTTATATCTGAAGCAACTTAATTACACAATTTAGATGTTTCTAACTAGTAGAAAAGATATTATTGATTGGTTAAGATTAAACTTTACTCCTATTAAAATCTTCATTTAAAAACCATGATTTGGAAAGGGATTTTCCAGTAATGGTTTAGTACAAGGCATTGGAGACCAGAATCACATGATCTCTGCTCCAGAACTGGTCATGTGACCATGACAAAACTGTACATCTTGCAGTTGAGTTTGGTGGTTTTTGGTGGTGTGGTGTCCAGTGCTCAATTTTGCTCTGTGAGATTTGCGATTTGGTGAGTTTAACTTACTGGAAAAGCTATTAAGAAGAAAAAAGAAGAGAGAAGAAGGAACAACCGAGAAATAAAAAATCAACCTCGGCGTGAGAGGAACGAAGCAACCGACAAATAACACCTCGGCTTAGGAGAAGAAGAGAACAGCAAAATAACAACCTCAGCTTGAGAAGAAAGAAGAAGCGGCAAATAACACTCGGCTGAGAGGAAGAGCCGACAAATAAACAACCCGCGGAAGAAGAAGCCGACAAAATAAAACCTCGCTTAGAAGCAGAAGCCGGCAATATAACACAGCGGCATGGGAGAAGAAGAAGCCGACCAAAAAAACCTCGGCTGAGAAGAAGAAGCTGACAAATAAACCTCGTGAGAAGAAGAAAGCCGCACAAATAACACCTCGGCTGAGAAGAAGAAGCCGACAAAGAATAAACAAAACCACTACTGAGGAGAGAAGAGAGATTGCAGAAGCCAGGAGGAGACGGGCCCTGTTAAGAGACATTAGAGAGACAAGCTGAAGGATGGTAAGGGACTATTTAGACATTTTATTTTCTCACAGCCGGTCCCATCTGTAGTGAAACTAAATGATGTCAATTCTGTGCCCGGTAGCTCCCCCTCTCATGTAGTGGTAGTTTCTATGTATACGAACTGTCCCATTCTACACACATAACAATAAAGCAAAATATTAGATGATGGGGTTTCTGAATATAAAGGGACTTTCTGTGAATAGCAAACCAACTGTCACAACCTGCAAACAGGCACAAAACCAAACTGTCAAACGTGTCACCATCCCCAGCTACAGCACAACTGGTTACAGCAGGAAAGTTTCTTGATTACTTGATTGACAATTGAATGGTACAGTGGTGGTGGGAGGGATTATAGTGTCAGATAATGGGCATTTAAATTACCATTTTTTCAGAGAGATGCCCTTTAGGGTAGTGATGAAAATGTCCCTTCACCTTTTTTCTAATAAAAACCCTAGGATTAAAACCAGAAGAGATTTGCAGACCAGAGAGGATACCATCAATTGGGCCCTAGACAGAGCTGTCATTTGGGGCCCCTTGTTCTATATTCTTGTATGTATTGGTGTATACTGTCGCAGGGCCCTGATGTTAACTGGGACCTAGGCGGGCCTTGTGGACTATCTGGTCTGTTCGAGGTCTCCTGAAATCTATTTCTTCCTCAGTGCCTAATTATCACACTGTAGACTTTGTCTAAAATTTCTTCTACATATATCTATAAGATTATAAACATGACCATTAACAATTCCATATATTAAGATTGTAAAATTGTTTTAATATGGGCTAGATAACATATTTATTGCTTCAATATAAAGGTGCTGTGTGAAGAGCTTCGTGTGGACATTGAAAGACCTCCCGACATGGAGTCCGGAATACAGGTTTTACACCAAAGCTGGGGAGAAGGTGCGTTTTGAGGGGAAGGTACATGCTGGCTTGCTTATTTTCAGAAGGAGTTAGTGGCTATGAAGAGTTTGAAGAAGGAAGAAACCTGGAGGGAGGCCCACATTATGGAGAGAGAGGCACGGAGTATGCGCGGCGGTGCTGGATGCCCTCGTGTTGCACGCTTATAAACCTTCCAGACGACAGGTATGGAAAATGTTGTATTGGAAGGCAGTTGAAACCAGTTCCATTATAAGTTGGAGGTCATCAGTAATATAGGTATTGAGATAACATGATAATATAATGTCTCTCCATCGGGTAAGTGTAATGTGAAGTGTTAGACATTATCAGACATTTATTAATCACATTTCTCCTGATGGTTATAGACCCACGTTACTTTGGGTCCCATGTGGTAAAAGGAAGGATTATTAGAATATGTCCTGTCCAGCCGTCGATGCCATGAGCATTAAAAAACAACTCAACAAATGCAGCAGGCTGGAAGCTTTTTGGTATTTTGTGCCATCTTATTACATTGTTGTAATATTTATAGGGTATGTCACACTTGTATGCTCTATTCTGTAACCATCTATTGATATGTTTTCCTGTCTTTGTACACAGACGGAAGGCATTTTTCGTTATGGGTTTGCCGGAGGAGGAAGCCTGGAAGATCTTTTACAGACCTCAGGCACCTGGAGATCAACGCCATCAAGTAATGTGAATTCTTACCCAATTGCCATGTATTGACAACTGACAGAGTATACTTATATGCGTAGATTTACTGGACAGGAACAAGTTATAAGAGAGACTTATAATGGAATACACAATGATTCGCTCCATTGTTTCTTTCTGGAAAAGGTTCTATACGCGGAGATGGTCTATGGTCTCCAAGTATTCCATCGTTGGAATCCATCGGTAAGTTAAATTTGCAATTCACATACCCAACTACCCACAGTATGTATGTGAATCTCCCTTTCTACTACTTCCACTGTTTTCTTTTAAAGGGCATGTCCACCCCAAAAACCTCATTTACCCACTAATGGCCCCACTCTGTAGTGTAATACAAATCCTACCTTACATCCACAGCTTCCAAAATGCTTTGCCCTGCTATTGCCCCTCCAAAGTCCCAAACACTGTCCACAGGAGACTAGTCGCCCAGCTTTCTCCAGGAGGACATGCCCTTTAAGGCAATATTAGTGGAAAACAGGGTTGCAATACTCTTCATGGTTGCAATAACATTCTTCCATGCAGAGTTGTAAATAGTCAAGGCTAGATTGTTCAGGCCAAGGTCCCCAAACAACCGTTTTTGTTCCTTGTCGTCAGTAAAAGTCATATCTCTTTTGAGAGGGACATCAAAAGGAGGACAAAATTCTGCTGAGTGAAGAAGGACATGTGAGGATCGCCGAATTTTTGGATTGGAAGCGGAGAAACGGTCACCAGACCCGGACGTCACCGAACTGTGGGACCACCCCCACACTGGATACATGGGCCCCCAGAGGGGAGGAATTAAATCCTATGTGTTATACAAAAATGGTATCTAGTAACAGGAGAGATCTCCAAGTCAAACCAGATGGTGTTTCAGAGCCTCAATGTTATTTAATGAGAGACACTTAAGGTGGACAACATATATACAATTTCTTACCCCGAGCCGAGTGCTCCCTGCGACCTTCCGACCCGATTCCTGCTGGAACGGACCTCTCGCGTTCTTCTATGCGACGACATGCAATCGCAAAATGAATGGATTTTTGCGATAGCACGTCGGTCACATAGAAAGAAGAACGGAGAGAGGAGGAGGATTGATCGCATTGTCAAGGATCAGGGCCGTTTCTAGCCATTTAGTAGTGCCACTAGGCGCCCTCCAACTACAGCGCCCCCCCCTCCCCAAAAAAACAAAAAAAACAAACAAAACTTGGCCTGAAACTACAGCTTGTTTCTCCTTCTGACTTTGACACAATCTACTGACTGGTCTTATAGTGGAACCGCTTTACTAGGTTGGGAAGAGGCACACGCTTGCTACCAGGTGAGGCGGGGCGTGTATACATACTTTAGTATTATAAATGCAGCGACACGGCCACCAATGAAATACTGATTGGAAGGACAGGATAGGGTTGTCTGTGGATGTAAGGTATGTGGCACAGTGATCTCCCCAGAAATGTTTAGGAACAGAAGGGAAGGAAATTTGGTGAGATATGAGATGTTTTTACTCTTCAGTGCTTCTCCAAGAATATTGGCAGTAATAATTTCCGCGCCAGCCATAAACATTCCCATTAACCATTAATTGCCAGCAGACTTTACTATAATACGTTCAGAGCCCTTTCCAGAGAATTGCTAATAACCCTCAGTGCCGCAGACTTCCCCTAGTATTGCCATAACACTTTCAGTGCCAAGAAGAGTATTACCATGAAACATCAATGCCAACAGACTTTCCTATTACCACACGTTCAGTGCCAGCAGAGAATAGGCTTAACCCTTCCTGCCTGCCAGGCATTGAATGATTATACACAGTATGTCCCTGTTCCATGTCTCCTCCGTGAATTGTTCAATCCAACCTACTATAAGTTCTAATTGGGAGTGGGTTAGAAGGAAGAAAGAGGCAGGGATAGGGATCTCAGGTTTTTGATGTTACGTCACAGGGTCACTAACGTATAAAGTCTGTGCAGCAGCGTACCTGGCCTTTTAGATCTGTTTCCTCGTACTATTAGCCTGAGCTCATCCTCAACTCTCCTTGAATTCAACTTGTTCATTTGCAAATTGCAAACTTTGTTTGCTAGGTAGAGTGTGTGAGTTCGGCTCTGGACGAGATACAGTGTTTGTAAAAATTAAAGCTGATCACAGGAAGCAGATCTAACACAGCAAGTAAAAAAGCTGACAGGGAGATGCTAGGGATGAGGAATGGGCATCCCTGGATGACATTTAGCGACCTAGTACTTTGCTAGGTGGCATATGCCTAAAAAACGGCCCCTGCACGCAGTGGGAGCGCTCGTCAGGAAGAAATTGTCTTATGTATGGCCCCTTTAAGTGGATACTGTGCAGTATGAATTTCCTAAAGAAAGTTTAGAGTAATCCATTTATATATATATAAGCGTTTTCCCATTAATATAGGAAATTGTCATTTATTGTTTTCCAGTTGTAAAGAATTGGGTTATGGCTGAAAATGTGAAAAATAGATAAAAAACTCACCTTCCATAGATTTAGCACTTGAAAAACTGCTGATATGAATTTGGTAAGTGCGTAAGATCGTACCATTTATGAAGGGACAACCTAAACTCCCACATCCATAAAAACAACTATGTGTCAGTCGTTTTCTATTATTCCAGGGAGGTGAGAACGCGATTCTCACTCCTGGAATAATATTACATTCGCAGCCGCTTCTGTCCCGACGCGCGCCCTATCTTAGGCGCCGCCTCCTCTTCACCTTGACTACTCTTAACCAGGCCTCCTCTTCACCTTGACTACTCTTCACCTGGCTTCCTCTTCACCTTGACTATTCTTCACCTGGCCTCCTCTTCACCTTGACTACCCTTCACCTGGGTTCCTCTTCACCTTGACTACTCTTAACCCTCCTCTTCATTTTGACTACTTTTCACCTGGCCTCCTCTTCACCTTGACTACTCTTCACCTGGCTTCCTCTTCACCTTGACTACTCTTCACCTGGCTTCCTCTTCACCTTAACTACTCTTCACCTGGAGTTTGTGTTCCCTCCTGCATATCCAGTGAATTTACCCACATGGATATATCACTAATGTTACAAGTGTACAATTGCTGGTGTAGTGCAGACCAGAAAGTGTTCATACAGCAGGTCACTGTCTATTCTTATACATTATCACTAAAAACCCAGTTCTTTGTCTATTACCATGTACCACATATGGGCTAAATCAAGACTACAGGTCTGGTGTTTTCCGATTCCTTTAAAACCACTTCTATGGTGATGTGTCAGAGACTTCGGCTGGGTACAGACAAAGGGATATTTTGTCCCAACCAAATGTTCACTACGAGAAAGCACTCGGCCAGGAAAAATGACTGACAGTTGCGGCAATAGTGCCCGTGCCCGACAGTTCGTGCAACTGATCGTATGGTCCCGTAGGGATTTACCAACACGTCCAATTGCCTGTTAGTCCAATCCGGTCGAATGGGCAGCCGACAGCGGAATTAAGCTGCACAAATTTCACAACCCAAACAACCAATACACGGAAGTATCGTCCGTTTGGGACAAAAAATCTGCCCGTGTGTACCCAGCCTTAGATCTCCCTTTATTGGGTCTAGTCTAAGGCCCATTTGTAAACCCAATATGGGTGAAGTGATTGTGGTTCCACTTTTTATTTCAGTGTTAACTGGAGACAGATCAGACAGGCACTGACTTGGCCGCTTACATAGCTCTTCCCCATGCCCCTCCAGACTCAACCCCTGGCCCATCCAGACTCAACCCCTGGCCCATCCAGAATCAACCCCTGGCCCATCCAGAATCAACCCCTGGCCCATCCAGACTCAACCCAGCCCACCCAGACTCCTTGGCTGTTGTGTACTGACGGTCTAACTGAATACCAGATATATCTTTTTGATTTTGTTATTTTGAATCATGTCACTACTGGTTCCTTTTAATGACTTGGAAACACACAAGCAGTTATAATAGGAAACTTACTTTTAATGGATATTGGCACATATCCAAGATGGGATACTATATAACTGATTCTGGATTAAATGTACAGAATGCTATAATAAAGCTTGGCACACACATTACAGATAATCTGTCATTTTTCAGTACTGTAGGTACATGCAAAATGACCATTAGCGATGCCGAAGAACACTTAGCATTGGCGTTGGTTATTATGGGCGGAAACTTTCCCCTGGTCTTTCCAATGCTCGGGACTGTGTGTACCCACATCTATGAAACACAGAATCTGGTACTGTGTGCACCCAGCATATCACTATAGACAGTACCGCCAGCTAGAATTGCATTATATCTAGCAAGCGTTAAGCTAGGTACTCAGATTACCAATAAAGCCTGATATCATCGGATCTGACGGTATTGGGGCTTTATCGTCACTGTGTGTGGCCGCTTTCCCAAATGAGAGGTAGTCTCCCTATAGGGAAAAACCCCCGAATGTTCTCACTATGCTGTGTATATGATGTGTATATGCTGTGTGTATGATGTGTGTATGATGTGTGTATGCTGTGTGTATGCTGTGTGTATGATGTGTATATGCTGTGTATATGATGTGTGTATGCTGTGTGTATGATGTGTGTATGCTGCGTATATGATGTGTATATGATGTGTATATGCTGTGTGTATGATGTGTATGATGTGTGTATGCTGCGTATATGATGTGTAAATGATGTGTATATGATGTGTATATGCTGTGTATAAGATGTGTATATGCTGTGTATATGCTGTGTATATGATGTGTATATGATGTGTATATGATGTGTATATGATGTGTATATGCTGTGTATATGCTGTGTATATGATGTGTATATGCTGTTTATAAGATGTGTATATGCTGTGTATATGATGTGTATATGATGTGTATATGTCTTATAAACAGCATATACACATCATATACACAGCATATACACAGCATATACACATCATATACACATCCAATACACATCATATACACATCATATACACAATCACATATTACACATCATATACACAGCATAACACTCTTACACAGCATATACACATCATATACACATAACACATATACACATCATATACACCAGCATATAACAACACATCTTATAAACAGCATATACACATCATATACACAGCATATACACAGCATATACCAACATCATATACACACTCATATACACATCACATATACACATCATATACACAAGCATATACACAGCATATACACATCATAATACACAGCATATACACAGCATATACACACAGCATATAACACAGCATATACACAGCATATACCATCATATACCATCATCTACTCAGCATATACACATCTTATATAATAACGCATATACACATCATAATACACATATACACAGCATATACACGCATCATATACTCACATATACAATACACAGCATATACACATCTATACACAGCATATACACATCATATACACATCTTATAACAACGCATATACACATCATATACAGAGCATATACACATCATATACACAGCATATACACATCATATACACAGTCATATACACAGCATATACACATCATATACACAAGCATATACACATCATATACACAGCATATACACCTCATATACCAGCATATACACGCATATACACACATATACATCATATACTCAGCATCACATCTTATACACATCATATACACAGCATTACACATCATATACACATATACACATATACACACATATACTCAGCATATCACAGCATATACACAGCATATACACACATATACACACATATACACACAAGAAAACAAATACACAGCATATACACAGCTATACACATCTTATACACAGCATATACACAGCATATACACATATACACATCATATACACAGCATATACAACATCATATACACATCATAATACACATACACACACATATACACATCTTATACACATCTATACACTTTATACACAGCATATATACAGCATTACACAGCATATACACAGCATATACACATCATATACTAATCATATACGCCGCATACACACATCATACACACAGCATACAACACATCATATACACAGCATATACACAGCATACACACAGCATATACACATCATACACAGCTATACACATCATATACACATCATTTACACATCATATACGCAGCATACACACATCATACACATCACTCATACACAAGCATATACACTCATATACACATCATATACGCAGCATACACACATCATACACACAGCTACACACATCATATACACAGCATATACACATCATACACACGCATACCACACACATACACACATCAACACACATCATACACACCATATACACATCATATACACAGCTAGTGAGAACATTCGGGGGTTTTTCCCTATAGGGAGACTACCTCTCATTTGGGAAAGCGGCCACACACAGTGACGATAAAGCCCCAATACGTCAGATCCGATGATATCAGGCTTTATTGGTAATCTGAGTACCTAGCTTAACGCTGCTAGATATAATGCAATTCTAGCTGGCGGTACTGTCTATAGTGATATGCTGGGTGCACACAGTACCAGATTCTGTGTTTCATAGATGTGGTACACACAGTCCCGAGCATTGGAAAGACCAGGGGAAGTTTCCGCCCATATAACCAACGCCAATGCTAATGTTTTCTTCGGCATCGCTAATGGTCATTTTGCATGTACCTACAGTACTGAAAAATGACAGATTATCTGTAATGTGTGTGCCAGCTTTATTATAGCATTCTGTACATTTAATCCAGAATCAGTTATATAGTATCCCATCTTGGATATGTGCCAATATCCATTAAAAGTAAGTTTCCATTATAACGGCTTGTGTGTTTCCAAGTCATTAAAAGGAACCAGTAGTGACATGATTCAAAATAACAAAATCAAAAAGATATACTGGTATTCAGTTAGACCGTCAGTACACAACAGCCAAGGAGTCTGGGTGGGCTGGGTTGAGTCTGGATGGCCAGGGGTTGATTCTGGATGGGCCAGGGGTTGATTCTGGATGCCGGGGTTGAGTCTGGATGGGCCAGGGGTGAGAGTCTGGAGGGGCATGGGGAAGAGCTAGTAAGCGGCCAAGTCAGTGCCTGTCTGATCTGTCTCCAGTTAACACTGAAATAAAAGTGGAACACAATCACTTCACCCATATTGGGTTTACAAATGGGCCTTAGACAGACCCAATAAAGGGAGATCTAAGCTGGGTACACACGGGCAGATTTTTTGTCCCAAACGGACGATACTTCCGTGTATTGGTTGTTTGGGTTGTGAAATTTGTGCAGCTTAATTCCGCTGTCGGCTGCCCATTCGACCGGATTGGACTCAGGCAATGGACGTGTTGGTAAATCCCTACGGGACCATACGATCAGTTGCACGAACTGTCGGGCACGGCACTATTGCCGCAACTGTCAGTCATTTTTCCTGGCCGAGTGCTTTCTCGTAGTGAACTTTGGTTGGGACAAAATATCCCTTTGTCTGTACCCGCCGAAGTCTCTGACACATCACATAGAAGTGGTTTTAAAGGAATCGGAAAACACCAGACCTGTAGTCTTGATTTACCATATGTGGTACATGGTAATAGACAAAGAACTGGGTTTTTAGTGATAATGTATAAGAATAGACAGTGACCTGCTGTATGAACACTTTCTGGTCTGCACTACACCAGCAATTGTACACTTGTAACATTAGTGATTATCCATGTGGGTAAATTCACTGGATATGCGGAGGGAACACAACACTCAGGTGAAGAGTAGTTAAGGTGAAGAGGAAGCCAGGTGAAGAGTATCAGGTGAAGAGGAACCAGGTGAAGAGTAGTCAAGGTGAAGAGGAGCCAGGTGAAAAGTATTCAAAATGAAGAGGAGGGTTAAGAGTGTCAGGTGAAGAGGACCCCAGGTGAAGGGTAGTCAAGGTGAGAGGAGGCCAGGTGAAGATAGTCAAGTGAAGAGGAAGCCAGGTAAGAAGTCAATGAAGAGGAGGCCTGGTTAAGAGTAGTCAAGGTGAAGAGGAGGCCAGGTTAAAAGTAGTCAAGGTGAAGAGTAGGCCAGGTGAAGAGTAGTCAAGGTGAAGAGTAGGCCAGGTGAAGAGTAGGCCAGGTGAAGAGTAGGCCAGGTGAAGAGTAGGCCAGGTGAAGAGGAGGCCTGGTTAAGAGTAGTCAAGGTGAAGAGGAGGCCAGGTGAAGAGTAGTCAAGGTGAAAAGGAGGCCAGGTGAAGAGGAGGCCAGGTTAAGAGTAGTCAAGGTGAAGAGGAGGCCAGGTGAAGAGTAGTCAAGGTGAAAAGGAGGCCAGGTGAAGAGGAGGCCAGGTTAAGAGTAGTCAAGGTGAAGAGGAGACCGTAAGGAAAGTAAATTGTTCGAAAGTTCGAATTCGGACCCATTAAAGTCAATGGGAGAGGTGATAGTTTGAAAAGTCCGGGTGATTTACAGCTAAACTAACAGTGGTAACTTACTGTAAATGGCTGTGGCACCTGGGAACATGTCACTGTCACTAGTCACCAAAACTTGTTAAAACACTCTCCTCTAAACACGGAGCAGGCAATTGTCGGGTTTTGCGCAAGCTACATTCAAGGGTTATCGAGAGTTACCGAAATCGAACGTACTCTCAAGGTTTGGTGAAAACAAAAATACTTTCGAGGGTTACGAACATACATTCAAGAGTTAGTGAACGGCTCGTAAATTCGATAATTCTCGACAACGAATGTTTGATAGTTATCGAAAGCTCGGAAAGATCGAAAGTCCGAGAAATCAGGGATTGTTGGAGAAGTCTGAGTCCGTTTAAACTGACTTTAAAACTCTACTCTACCATCTCTAGAATGAAGAGGAGGGCCAGGTGAAGAGGAAGTCTGGTAAGAACATCATATACACAGCATATACACATCATATACACATCATATACACAGCATATACACATCATATACACATCATATACACATTATAACACATCCATATACACAGGCATATACACATCATATACACAGCATATACACACTATACCACAGCATATACAATAATATACAATCATATACACATCACATATACACAGCATATACACATCATTCATAAACAGCATATACACCTCATATACACAGCATATACACAGTATACACATCAATTACACATCATATACACATCATAACACATCATATACACAGCATATACACAGCATATACACATCATATACACAGCATATACACAGCATATACACAGCATATACACAGCATATACACATCTTATACACAGCATATACACAGCATATACACATATACACATCATATACACAGCATATACACATCATATACACATCATATACACATACACATCATATACACATCTTATACACATCATATACACAGCTTATACACAGCATATATACAGCATATACACATCATATACACAGCATATACACATCATATACTAATCATATACGCCGCATACACACATCATACACACAGCATACACACATCATATACACAGCATATACACAGCATACACACAGCATATACACAGTGGTATATGCCTGTGTATATGCGGATGTGTATATGCTGTGTATATGTGTATAATGTGTATATGAGGTGTGTAATGCTGTGTATATGATGTGTAAAAGATGTGGTATATGCTGGTATATGATGTGTATAATGCTGGTGTATATGCTGTGTATATGCTGTGTATATGCGGTGTGTATATGCTGTGTATATGAATGTTATATGCTGTGTATAGATGTGTTATATGTGTGTATATGCTGTGTATATGATGTTCTATGCTGTGTATATGAATGTGTATATGCTGTGTTATATGATGTGGTATATGCTTGTTTATAGATGGATATATGTTATTGCGTGTATATGAGTGTATATGCTGTTGAGAGTGAGTTATGCGGTATATGCTGTGTATATGTGTATATGATGTGTATATCTGTGTATATGATGTGTATATGCTGTGTATATGATGTGTATATGATGTGTTATGCTGTGTAATATGCTGTGTATATGTGTGTATATGCTGTGTTATATGCTGTGTAATATGATGTGTAATAATGCTGTGTATATGCTGTGTATATGATGTGTATATGATGGTATATATTGATAATGTGTATATGAATGTGTGTATATGCTGTGTATATGTGTGTATATGATGTGTATAGCTGTTTATAAATGTGTATATGTCTGTGTATATGATTGGTATATGATGTGTATATGATGTGTATATGCTGTGTATAAGATGTGTATATGCTGTGTATATGATGTGTTATTGCTGTGTATATCTGATGTATATGATGTGTAATATGATTGTGTGTATATGATGTGTATATGCTGTGTATATGCTGTGTTATATGATGTGTATATGCTGTTTATAAGATGTGTATATGCTGTGTATATGATGTGTATATGATGTGTATATGCTGTGTATAGATGTGTATATGCTGTGTATATGCTGTGTATATGATGTGTATATGATGTGTATATGCTGTGTATATGCTGTGTATATGCTGTGTATATGCTGTTATATGCTGTGTATAAGATGTGTATATGCTGAGTATATGCTGTGTATATGCTGTGTATATGCTGTGTATATGCTGAGTATATGCTGAGTATAGCTGATATTGCTGAGTATATGCTGAGTATATGCTGAGTATATGCTGAGTATATGCTGAGTATATGCTGAGTATATGCTGAGTATATGCTGTGTAGTATGCTGTTTATATGATGTGTATATGCTGTTTATAAGATGTATATGCTGTGTATATGCTGTGTATATGCTGTGTATATGCTGTGTATATGCTGTGTATATGCTGTGTATATGCTGTGTATATGCTGTGTATATGATGTGTATATGATGTGTATATACTGTGCATAGGGAGAACGCTCGGGTCTGTGTGTATCCTGATCTTGCACATCCTGTCTGTCATCTTTCAAAAATCTGTCCTGTGTGTACCCAGCGTTATACTGATAGCCCATGGAGGTTTCAGTCTATGAGCCACATCCAGTTCTCAGACACTTGCAGCAGCACAAATCGATCAAAAAATTTTGCGCCGTTTTTTTGCGCGACTATAAATCCTCTTCAATGGTGTCTTTAAAATATGCTCAAAAGGTCGCAACTTACCACCAGCGTTTTTGCAATCAATATATTAATGGTCGTAAACTGGTTAATACATTGCGGAAAAGAGTGCACGTAGGTTGCGACAGCGAAATATTTGCATCTCCCCCTTGATAGGGATTTTACCATCATTAACATGTAAACAAGTGCAATACACTTTACATGTGTACACTGGCAGATAGGACTAATGTTCTATGCACACTATACATTTGTTGTGTGTGATGAAACCTTAAAACACTGTGGGTTTGTGTGTCACTTATTAAAACAATACACACTGTATTTTAAGTACACAGACGTGTGATCCTACTGTGGATTCACATTCACACGTTGGGGGTGTAGACAAAGGTGTTTGAATATAAACAAATAAAAATAATAAATTCTGTATACTGATACTAAACACTTGGAGACATTTCGGATTTCCTTTCCCGTTTTTCCGATCGACTCTCCGAAGAAAAAAACAAAGATCGGGCCAGGCCAACTTCGAGCTGTTCTTCCGACCAGACTTCCATTGTTGCCCTTAATTGGAAATCCGATCGGAAAAAGTCTGTGCGTGGTTAGGTAGCTTAAGTCTTGGTTTACACTGTGGAGCTGCCAAAACACACGATTGACAGCCTTATTGGTGGCACAATTGTACAAATATATGAAGCTTTATCGCTGGCACACATGGAACAAGTAAAACTGCCCAAACATAAGGTCACAAACTTCCCCACTTTCCTGCGCTGTTCCGAGAACTGCCTGGGCCACGTGCGCTTCTCTCAGTTCAGGTAACAACTCAACACCGTAACGTCTGGAAATAATACTGTTGGCATAATAGATTTTACATTCAATCAATATCTATGTAGTGTAGTGTTGGCCAATATAATGTTAGGTACACATGGCCATATTGTGACATGGCCGACCTTTATTTTTAAATGGGTGAAACCAAATCGAGTTAAGTTCGATCATACAGATGTAAACTTCAGGTGATCATGTGATCTTCTATGGACTGCACAATTGGTAGTGTTAAAATAATGGAAGCGCCAACCATTTGACAGCATCAACCTGAATATCGGCTTGTGTGTATCCAGCCTAATGTTGACCAGGCAGACTGTAGGACTGCATTTCCAACATTCCTGCAACGTTCCCACCTTTTCCCAATAAATTTGCAGTCGCAAAAGAACAGGCCAGGCAATTCCTTGGATGCCGCGTGAATGTGGGGAAAATGTCAGGAGGTAAAGTATAGTCTATGGGTACCTTAAAGCTCGATATTCCTGACAACAGACCTACTGATCACATACTGTTCGGGAATTAATGTGACAATATGTTAGCCTGATTGGGTGGTAAATCAGCCCAAAATTTCAGGACTCTGCCTTAAAGGGTATGTCCATCAATTTTACAACTTTCTTTCTTACTGTCTTACTGAAGAACAGGAGGTAAATGCACTATTTCTTACCTCCCGTTCTTCAGTGAATCTTGCAGGAGAGCAGGAGAACTTACCGCGGACCCGCTCCAGCACCAACTTCTCTGACAGTCTCGTTCTCAGTCGAGGCTGCCAGCCGTGTCGGAGTCTCTCTGCAGTGCTGGAGCGGGTCCGCAGGTAAGTTTCTCCTGGAAGATTTACTGAAGACGGGAGGTAAGAGATAGTGCATTTACCTCCTGTTCTTCAGTAAGACAGTAGAAAGAAGTTGTAAAATGGATGGACATACCCTTTAAAGGACCTTTAACTAAAGCCTCAAACAACATTGAATCAGAAGGAAGAGCACCTTGATATAAAACCAGTAATCTGTGTCTCACCTCTCATTGTGATACGTGTTGGGAAATTCCCATTCTAAAATGGAAAAAGATGAGGTACCTGGTAAGGAGTTCATGCAACCTCAGTTTTGAAATTGCTTTCTGTTATTTGCACACGTTTCGGACAACCGTGATCCTTTATCAAGTGTTGATTTACCATTTTCCTAACATGTTGTGTGTAAATAAAAAGTTTATTATAAATAAAATATTACGAATAAAAATTCATGAAAAGAAACCAAATTACCAGAATAACATCACCACCTGCACACCAGTCGGACACACCTAATCATTCTGATATTGACCCACCATATTGTCAACGCGTGTGATTGGGGATGCCGACCCGTGACGCAGGATGTGTACGAACGGCCATTTCGCAGATAATCGGCCCGTGTATGAGCACTTTATCAGCCGAAACGGCTGCTCTTTCAGAGATCTGCCCGGCGGATCGGGCAATGATCCGAACAAGCGCCCGTTTCGGTCAATAAAGTGCCCATACGCGGGCCGATTATCGCTGAAATGGCCGTTCGTACACATCGTGTGTACAAACCTTTAAGACATTTCAAATACACCCAGGAAAGGAAAACCTTTGAATGATCCTCTTATTTAACACTAAACAAACGGTTTAAATAGGGACATAGGATTCCTCAGCCACTATCAGGAATATGTTTGAGTCATTCCCACTTCCCCCGTCCCTGACTGCTGTACCTTGTCTGTATCTAATTACTTCACTACTATTGTGTCCTATTTACAGTGCCCTAGTGTTTACTTTGTTTTATTGCTTTACTGCTCATAGTTCCCCCTATATGCTAATCCTGTTTTACATTCCTAACATGATAGGATTTCCAAAAAAACTTTACAACTCTATAAACTTTAACGATGTGCTGTACCCTGTGTTACTTGTACTGCTTGACCTGAGGGAGAAATGTATATCTCCAAACCTTGTCTGTAGAACTGAACTGTTAAGCTACAGTAAGTGCACACATTGCCATAAAGGCCTGGTTGGTCTGACGGTATCAGGGCTATATCGTACTGTTTGTACCTAGTTTTCCCCAAACGGCATGCGGACAAGTGGTTGTTCAGAAAATACGGAAAATTTCCCTCAGCCGCGGTATTCTTCCTATAGGACGCGGCCGAGGGAAACACACAGTCCCGAGCGTTCTCCCTATGCTGTATATTGTGTATATGCTGTGTATATGATGTGTATATGCTGTGTATTGCTGTGTATATGATGTGTATATGCTGTGTATATGCTGTGTATATGCTGTGTATATGCTGTGTATATGCTGTGTATATGCTGTGTATATGCTGTGTATATGCTGTGTATTTGCTGTGTATATGATGTGTGTATATGCTGTGTATATACTGCGTATATGCTGTGTATGATGTGTATATACTGCGTATATGATGTGTATATGCTGTGTATATGATGTGTATATGATGTGTTATGCTGTGTATATGCTGTGTATAGGGAGAACGTTTGGGACTGTGTGTTCATGTTTTTTGGAAAATGACAGACAACAATGCAGATCCTGACTCTCATCTTCAAAAACTTTTCTGTGGGTACCCAGCTTTCATCCATATAAAAAGATATTACCTTATTCAGCTATAACTTACTATAGATTGGAATTGCCTTTACAAAAATAATTAACCCATGTTAAATGTACAATTAACATTTTTAATTTAAAAAAAATCCAGTTTCCTTCAGCCGTGTAAAACCTGGTTATCTAAGGATTAAATGCCCCACAATTCGTTTTAACACGTCTTTACGTGTTATTATAGGCTGCTGTATTCTTTCTCCTATAGTGCACAGTGCAGAAACAATCTGAGCGTTCAGAAGATCTACATGTTGAAATATTGCAGAAAAAGACACTTGCAGGAGATTCAATAAAAGTTCTTATCGTTTAAAATGGGGCTAATTTTGCCCCAACCAATCAGAACTCATGTAACATTTGAAAGCTAACATCTGATGGTTGGGCAAAATTAGTACCATTTTAAACATAAAACTTTTATTAAATAACCCCCTGGCCCTCCAATGATGTCCTTCCAGGTCTTGCACTGCCCCTCTCCTGGCAATAAGCACTTTCACTTCCTAATAAGGGAGCCAATGATGTAAGGTGAGGAGAGCGAACCCAGCAGTGACATCAGCAGAAAGTTCATCTTCCAGATCCTCTAAATTTCTTTAAGCTGATTCTGAGTTATCTCTGAGACATTCAGTTTAAAAGTCCTTTGATTTTTTTTTTTAATGGACAACTAACCTTCAACAACACTGAACAGAAGACAGGACACCTTCACATAATATATAATCTTTGTTCCCCACTCTCATTTTTATATGTTGCTGGAAATTTAATTATTATTAACATCGGGTTTGTAATTTTTTGCCAACATTTTAGAATCACAGCTTGTTCACTGGCCATTATGTCTTCACACATGCTCAGTCCTAACCTACTGCAGAACTTATTAGATGGTCCACCCACTATTAGTCTCTAGCCAATCCTTTTACAGGACAGAGAGTAGGCAAGAGAATGTGACTACGGTCAGGAGGTATGGCCTGATACAGCACATCCACTTCTTCAGGTGGTTACATTTACTTTAATGCAGTGTACTGGCATGTATTTTGCAGTTTATTGATATTATTTTTGGAGGATGCATTCAGATACTAGTATAAGTATAAAATCCATATCCTGTAACTATAGAATGTATTGGTGCTTCTTTTATCCTTCTATTGTGTCTGAGGCTTTGCTACGTTCGCTGGAAACTTTCCCCGACGGAACAAACCCTTCATTCCGCGGTGACCAGTTATTAAACCTTCTATAGATCTCTATTTAGATACTCTATAAATCTCTGGTAATCTGTCTATCTACCTTCTATTGTTACATGTTATTTCTATACTGAATCACATTAAAGAGACATCGGCCATGTAAAGAGCTATAGCCACATCTCAGGGACCTACAGCAGTTGGAATGAGTTCATCACATTTTCTATCTAGATAACTAGTAGATCTACACGTATATAGATATGTACATATCAGGAACATAGAATATTCTCCAGAATAACTCGGGGCCACTCCAGGTCTTTGTATTCTGGATGATATCATTTTCTCTGCAGGTAGATGAGTTGAAATGCTGGGACCCTGTGTTCCCGTCCCTCTAAACGCCCATGGAGGAAAGAACCACAGACGATACCGCAAATGGAGCCGCGTAGGCATTGGCTAAACCTTGGATTCCAATCAGTAGGTAACGGCATCCGGCGCGCACAGCTTTACCCCGTTCTGAAAAGGGAAAAAACAATTCAACAAATTCTGTATTCTAGTAGTGAATTCTGTAAACTAGTAGTGAATGTTGATAGGATTTATATGTATGAGGACCCTGACATGCCAAGACCAGTGCAGTGTTGTGGAGCGGTCTACCTTCGAAAACCTAGTGATATTTCACTTACCTTAACAATTTTCCCATACATTTTACCAAACATAAAAAGGGGTTAATTTTCTATAATCCCAATATCCCAAACCCAGGTGGGCTTAAATGACAACTCCATCCTTACCTTCCCTCTGGACACCAAGGTCTTTACTCAGGTCTCAGGTCCCTGGGTTAGCGTAGTTAGAATTACCTATATTTGCACTCTGTTCTGTTCTGCACCACCCCCTGGCTTTGTCCAGGGCCTAGAAAATGTGAGGATGGGGGCGGAGCAACCATAGAGGACAATTTCAGGCAGGGTAAGTCAATGGTATCTAGGACGACATTACTATCAATTAATCGTTCTGGTCAGATCAAATATCAAATTGATGTAATATCGGCTTGTGTATATCCACCATATGTACAGTATGTGGACATTTTGTAAGCCTTGTTATTTCCAGCCTTGCCCATAGAGAAGCAAGGAATATTTGCACCACTATTTAACGCTCCAATAGCAAGTGAACTTTATTGAAAGAACTAATATAACTGCCTAATACAGGATTAATTGAAACTGGATGCTGTGTATATGCTGTGTTTATGATGTGTATATGATGTGTATATGATGTGTATATGCTGTGTATATGCTGTGTATATGATGTGTATATGCTGTGTATATGCTGTGTATATGATGTGTATATGATGTGTATATACTGTGCATAGGGAGAACGCTCGGGTCTGTGTGTATCCTGATCTTGCACATCCTGTCTGTCATCTTTCAAAAATCTGTCCTGTGTGTACCCAGCGTTATACTGATAGCCCATGGAGGTTTCAGTCTATGAGCCACATTCCAGTTCTCAGACACTTGCAGCAGCACAAATCGATGCAAAAAATTTTGCGCCGTTTTTTGCGCGACTATAAATGCCTCTTCAATGGTGTCTTTAAAATATGCTCAAAAGGTCGCAACTTACCACCAGCGTTTTTGCAATCAATATATTAATGGTCGTAAACTGGTTAATACATTGCGGAAAAGAGTGCACGTAGGTTGCGACAGCGAAATATATTGCATCTCCCCCTTGATACGGGATTTTACCATCATTAACATAGTAAACAAGTGCAATACACTTTACATTGTGTACACTGGCAGATAGGACTAATGTTCTATGCACACTATACATTTGTTGTGTGTGATGAAAACCTTAAAACACTGTGGGTTTGTGTGTCAGCTTATTAAAACAATACACACTGTATTTTAAGTACACAGACGTGTGATCCTACTGTGGATTCACATTCACCACCGTTGGGGGTGTAGACAAAGGTGTTTGAATATAAACAAATAAAAGATAATAAATTCTGTATTACTGATACTAAAACACTTGGAGACATTTCGGATTTCCTTTCCCGTTTTTCCGATCGACCTCTCGAAGAAAAAAAAACAAAGATCGGGCCAGGCCAACTTCGAGCTGTTCTTCCGACCAGACTTCCGATTGTTGCCCTTAATTGGAAATCCGATCGGAAGAAAGTCTGTGCGTGTGTAGGTAGCTTAAGTCTTGGTTTACACTGTGGAGCTGCCAAAAACACACGATTGACAGCCTTATTGGGTGGCACAATTGTACAAATATATGAAGCTTTATCGCTGGCACACATGGAACAAGTAAAACTGCCCAAACATAAGGTGCACAAACTTCCCCACTTTCCTGCGCTGTTCCGAGAACTGCCTGGGCCACTGTGCGCTTCTCTCAGTTCAGGTAACAACTCAACACCGTAACGTCTGGAAATAATACTGTTGGCATAATAGATTTTACATTCAATCTAATATCTATGTAGTGTAGTGTATGGCCAATATAATGTTAGGTACACATGGCCATATTGTGACATGGCCGACCTTTATTTTTAAATGGGTGAAACCAAATCGGAGTTAAGTTCGATCATACATGAATGTAAACTTCAGGTGATCATGTGATCTTCTATGGACTGCACAATTGGTAGTGTTAAAATAATGGAAGCGGCCAACCAGTTGACAGCATCAACCTGAAATATCGGCTTGTGTGTATCCAGCCTAATGTTGACCAGGCAGACTGTAGGACTGCATTTCCAACATTCCTGCAACGTTCCCACCTTTTCCCAATAAATTTGCAGTCGCAAAAAAGAACAGGCCAGGCAATTCCTTGGATGCCGCGTGAATGTAGGGGAAAATGTCAGGAGGTAAAGTATAGTCTATGGGTACCTTAAAGCTCGATATTCCTGACAACAGACCTACTGATCACATACTGTTCGGGAATTAATGTGACAATATGTTAGCCTGATTGGGTGGTAAATCAGCCCAAAATTTCAGGACTCTGCCTTAAAGGGTATGTCCATCAATTTTACAACTTTCTTTCTTACTGTCTTACTGAAGAACAGGAGGTAAATGCACTATTTCTTACCTCCCGTTCTTCAGTGAATCTTGCAGGAGAGCAGGAGAACTTACCGCGGACCCGCTCCAGCACCAACTTCTCTGACAGTCTCGGTCTCAGTCGGAGGCTGCCAGCCGTGTCGGAGTCTCTCTGCAGTGCTGGAGCGGGTCCGCAGGTAAGTTTCTCCTGGAAGATTTACTGAAGAACGGGAGGTAAGAGATAGTGCATTTACCTCCTGTTCTTCAGTAAGACAGTAAGAAAGAAAGTTGTAAAATGGATGGACATACCCTTTAAAGGACCTTTAACTAAAGCCTCAAAACAACATTGAATCAGAAGGAAGAGCACCTTGATATAAAACCAGTAATCTGTGTCTCACCTCTCATTGTGATACGGTTGTTGGGAAATTCCCATTTCTAAAATGGAAAAAGATGAGGTACCTGGTAAGGAGTTCATGCAACTCAGTTTTGAAATTGCTTTCTGTTTATTTGCACACGTTTCGGACAACCGTGATCCTTTATCAAGTGTTGATTTACCATTGTCCTAAACATGTTGTGTGTAAATAAAAAGTTTATTATAAATAAAATATTACGAATAAAAATTCATGAAAAGAAACCAAATTACCAGGATAACATCACCACCTGCACACCAGTCGGACACACCTAATCATTCTGATATTGACCTCACCATATTGTACACGCGTGTGATTGGGGATGCCGACCCGTGACGCAGGATGTGTACGAACGGCCATTTCGGCAGATAATCGGCCCGTGTATGAGCACTTTATCAGCCGAAACGGCTGCTCTTTCAGAGATCTGCCCGGCGGATCGGGCAATGATCCGAACAAGCGCCCGTTTCGGTCAATAAAGTGCCCATACGCGGGCCGATTATCGTCTGAAATGGCCGTTCGTACACATCGTGTGTACAAACCTTTAAAGGACATTTCAAATACACCCAGGAAAGGAAAACCTTTGAATGATCCTCTTATTTAACACTAAACAAACTGGTTTAAATAGGGACATAGGATTCCTCAGCCACTATCAGGAATATGTTTGAGTCATTCCCACTTCCCCCGTCCCTGACTGCTTGTACCTTGTCTGTATCTAATTACTTTCACTAATTGTGTCCTATTTACAGTGCCCTAGTGTTTACTTTGTTTTATTGCTTTACTGCTCATAGTTCCCCCTATATGCTAATCCTTGTTTTACATTCCTAACATGATAGGATTTCCAAAAAAACTTTACAACTCTATAAACTTTAACGATGTGCTGTACCCTGTGTTACTTGTACTGCTTGACCTGAGGGAGAAATGTATATCTCCAAACCTTGTCTGTAGAACTGAACTGTTAAGCTACAGTAAGTGCACACAGTGCCAATAAAGGCCTGGTTGGATCTGACGGTATCAGGGCTATATCGGTACTGTGTGTACCTAGTTTTCCCCAAACGAGCATGCGGACAAGTGGTTGTTCAGAAAATACGGAAAATTTCCCTCAGCCGCGGTATTCTTCCTATAGGACGCGGCCGAGGGAAACACACAGTCCCGAGCGTTCTCCCTATGCTGTGTATATGATGTGTATATGCTGTGTATATGATGTGTATATGCTGTGTATATGCTGTGTATATGATGTGTATATGCTGTGTATATGCTGTGTATATGCTGTGTATATGCTGTGTATATGCTGTGTATATGCTGTGTATTTGCTGTGTATATGATGTGTATATGCTGTGTATATACTGCGTATATGCTGTGTATATGATGTGTATATACTGCGTATATGATGTGTATATGCTGTGTATATGATGTGTATATGATGTGTATATGCTGTGTATATGCTGTGTATAGGGAGAACGTTTGGGACTGTGTGTATCATGTTTTTTGGAAAATGACAGACAACAATGCAGATCCTGACTCTCATCTTTCAAAAATCTTTTCTGTGGGTACCCAGCTTTCATCCATAATAAAAAGATATTACCTTATTCAGACTATACACTTACTATAGATTGGAATTGCCTTTACAAAAATAATTAACCCATGTTAAATGTACAATTAACATTTTTAATTTAAAAAAAATCCAGTTTCCTTCAGCCAGTGTAAAACCTGGTTATCTAAGGATTAAATGCCCCACAATTCGTTTTAACACTGCTTTTACTGTTATTATAGGCTGCTGTATTCTTTCTCCTATAGTGCACAGTGCAGAAACAATCTGAGCGTTCAGAAGATCTACATGTTGAAATATTGCAGAAAAAGACACTTGCAGGGAGATTCAATAAAAGTTCTTATCGTTTAAAATGGGGCTAATTTTGCCCCAACCAATCAGAACTCATGTAACATTTGAAAGCTAACATCTGATGGTTGGGGCAAAATTAGTACCATTTTAAACGATAAGAACTTTTATTGAATAACCCCCTTGGCCCTCCAATGATGTCACTTCCAGGTCTTGCACTGCCCCTCTCCTGGCAAGTAAGCACTTTCACTTCCTAATAAGGGAGGCCAATGATGTAAGGTGAGGGAGAGCGAACCCAGCAGTGACATCAGCAGAAAGTTCATCTTCCAGATCCTCTAAATTTCTTTAAGCTGATTCTGAGGTATCTCTGAGACATTCAGTTTAAAAGTCCTTTGATTTTTTTTTTTAATGGACAACTAAAGCCTTACAACAACACTGAATCAGAAGACAGGACACCTTCACATAAATATAGTAATCTTTGTTCCACCTCTCATTTTTATATGGTTGCTGGGAAATTTAATTATTATTAACATCGGGTTTGTAATTTATTTGCCAACATTTTAGAATCACAGCTTGTTCACTGGCCATTATGTTCTTCACACATGCTCAGTCCTAACCTACTGCAGGAACTTATTAGATGGTCACACCCACTATTAGTCTCTAGCCAATCCTTTTACAGGACAGAGAGATAGGCAAGAGAGCATGTGACTACGGTCAGGAGGTATGGCCTGATACAGCACATCCACTTCTTCAGGTGGTTACATTTACTTTAATGCAGTGTACTGGCATGTTATTTTGCAGTTTATTGATATTATTTTTGGGAGGATGCATTCAGATACTAGTATAAGTATAAAATCCATATCCTGTAACTATAGAATGTATTGGTGCTTCTTTTATCCTTCTATTGTGTCTGAGGCTTTGCTACGTTCGCTGGAAACTTTCCCCGACAGAACAAACCCTTCATTCCGCGGTGACCAGTTATTAAACCTTCTATAGATCTCTAGGTTAGATACATCTATAAATCTCTGGTAATCTGTCTATCTACCTTCTATTGTTACATGTTATTTCTATACTGAATCACATTAAAGAGACATCGGCCATGTAAAGAGCTATAGCCACATCTCAAGGGACCTACAGCAGTTGGAATGAGTTCACATTTTCTATCTAGATAAACTAGTAGATCTACACGTATATAGATATGTACATATCAGGGAACATAGAATATTCTCCAGAATAACTCGGGGCCACTCCAGGTCTTTGTATTCTGGATGATATCATTTTCTCTGCAGGTAGATGAGTTGAAATGCTGGGACCCTGTGTTCCCGTCCCTCTAACGCGCCATGGAGGAAAGAACCACAGACGATACCGCAAATGGAGCCGCGTAGGCATTGGCTAAACCTTGGATTCCAATCAGTAGGTAACGGCATCCGGCGCGCACAGCTTTACCCACGTTCTGAAAAGGGAAAAAAACAATTCAACTAAATTCTGTATTCTAGTAGTGAATTCTGTAAACTAGTAGTGAATGTTGATAGGATTTATATGTGAATGAGGACCCTGACATGGCCAAGACCAGTGCAGTGTTGTGGAGCGGTCTACCTTCGAAAACCTAGTGATATTTCACTTACCTTAACAAGTTTCCCATACATTTTACCAAACATAAGAAAGGGGTTAATTTTCTTATAATCCCAATAATCCCAAACCCAGGTGGGGCTTAAATGACAACTCCATCCTTACCTTCCTCTCTGGACACCAAGGTCTTTACTCAGGTCTCAGGTCCCTGGGTTAGCGTAGTTAGAATTACCTATAATTGCACTCTGTTCTGTTCTGCACCACCCCCTGGCTGTGTCCAGGGCCTAGAAAATGTGAGGATGGGGGCGGAGCAACCATAGAGGACAATTATCAGGCAGGGTAAGTCAATGGTATCTAGGACGACATTACTATCAATTAATCGTTCTGGTCAGATCAAATATCAAATTGATGTAATATCGGCTTGGTGTATATCCACCATATGTACAGTAGTGGACATTTTGTAAGCCTTGTTATTTCCAGCCTTGCACATAGAGAAGCAAGGAATATTTGCACCACCTATTTAACGCTCCAATAGCAAGTGAACTTTATTGAAAGAACTAATATAACTGCCTAATACAGGATTAATTGAAACTGGAGCAAACTGATTTATGCCCGATGACGGCTTTAAATAAATCCCTTTATTATGTAGTTGGTGACATCACTAATCACCATATATAAGGATATAAATTACAGGATATTTAAACACACAAGCAATGGTAAAGACCTGAGGAACACCATATCCATTAATCTGTAACGTCTCACAAGCTTTACCTAGCCTGGGTTAGGTTTAATATTTTAACCAATAATCATATTGCAGCTAGGGAATGCTGGGAATTGTAGTTTTCAAACATCTGGAGGGCAGCAAGTTCGATATCCCTGCTACATACAATAAATGATATCTGGTGCAGTGAGTACAGTATTTTATATAAATTATGACATCACCCTTCATTGTAGTACAGGAATAGTGAGGACACGGTGTTTGTCCCCAGTCACTGAAGGAACTGGTCATAACTGGAACCTTTGAACCAGTGGGAAATCTACCAACACTGATAATTATTCACCTTTGTATCTTCCTCGGTTTGTTGGAAACTTACAGCAGGTTTGTTTAACCTGTTAATCCACATTCCCTATAATATACGGATTCTCTGCTTATTGTTTTTAAGGTGTATTGCTATTTTCAAAATTACAATTTTCCTTATTTATAAACCACAAATTGCTGATTTAAATTTGAATGTTCACCCCTCAAATGATACTATTATTATTATTATATATAAAATTACCCTGAAAAGCCCAAACTGCATCTAATCAAAGTCTTTACATGCTAAAAGGAGACAGAGAATAGGATCTGTATTTATAACGGCACAGTACCGTTATTTTTAGATCACACATTTATTATTGCTATTGTAATTGCACATTGTACAATCGCTTATACAATATCATAGTTGTAGTCTACCACAGCTTGGTATTGTCCGGATGAACAGGTGTAAATGTTGGTGCACGGCCATAAACACAAACATTTTTTTGCGGAAGTTTCCAATACCGCGGGCAACTGTGGTCTCAAAACAAGTTAGGGTCAAATGAAAGCCTGCAGTATTTCCTTTAAAATGAGCCGACAATCACAACTCTGGCTGGAGCCTGTGAGACATTACATTGGGGTGAATGTTCAAACTTCCTGCTTCCATTAGGCTGAGTGACATCACCTGACTCTGCCTCACCCGTTTGCCGGAGGTATCAGGGATTTCGGCCGCGGCTCTCTCAGCGCTGGAACGATCCCAGTAAGTTCTCCTGCTCTCCTGCAAGATTTACTGAAGAACAGGAGGTAAGAAATAGTGCATTTACCTCCTGTTCTTCAGTAAAACAGAAAGCAAGTTAAAGGAACACTAAACCCCCAAAATTAAGTGAGTCGCATGGGCTGTATGGAAGAGTCCCATGGGCTGTATGGAAGAGACACATGGGCTATATAGAAGAGACACATGGGATATATAGAATAGTCACGTGGGCTGTATGGAATAATCGCATGGGCTGTATGGAAGAGACACATAGGATATATAGAGGAGACACGTGGGCTGTATAAAAGAGTCACATGGGATTTATAGAAGAGACATGGGATGTATAGAAGAGTCGCATGGGCTATATGGAAGAGTCGCATGGGCATTTTGGAAGAGTCCCATGGGTTGTATGGAAGAGACACATGGGCTATATAGAAGAGACATGGGATATATAGAAGAGTCACATAGGCTGTATGGAAGAGTCACATGGGCTGTATGGAAAGTCGCATGGGCTATATGGAAGAGTCACATGGGCTGTATGGAAGAGTCGCATGGGCTGTATGGAAGAGTCCCAAGGGCATTATGGAAGAGTCCCAAGGGCATTATGGAAGAGTCCCATGGGCTGTATGGAAGAGTCGCATGGGCTATATGGAAGAGTCACATGGGCTATATAGGAGAGAGAAATATGAATGTATAGAAGAGTCATGTGGGCTTTATGGAAGAGTCGCATGAGCTGTATGGAAGAGTCGCATGGGCTGTATGGAAGAGTCGCATGGGCTGTATGGAAGAGACACATGGGCTGTATGGAAGAGACACATGGGATATACAGAAGAGTCACGTGGGCTGTATGGAAGAGTCACGTGGGCTGTATGGAAGAGTCGCATGGGCTATATAGAAGAGACACATGGGATATATAGATGAGTCACTTGGGCTGTATAGAAGAGTCACATGGGCTATATAGAAGAGACACATGGGATATATAGAAGAGTCACGTGGGCTGTATAGAAGAGTCGCATGGGCTATATAGAAGAGACACATGGGCTATATAGAAGAGACACATTGGATATATAGAAGAATCACGTGGGCTGTATGGAATAGTCACATGGGCTATATAGAAGAGACACAGGGAATATATAGAAGAATCACGTGGGCTGTATGGAAGAGTCGCATGGGCTTTGAGCCTCAGACTGATGTTTTGTAGTAAGATTTGCTTTTTCCTACTGATAATGTAAATGAGAAACTGAAAACTTGAAATCCTGTTGAATTATTAAATACACATAAAACCTGCGTCAGAATCTTCCCAGTAATATTATTAGCGTGACTGTATTTACATAATATTAGCAAGGTAACCTACGGCAATACTGGTGCACTGTTTGTATAGAAGCCTGACACTTTCCTGATGTCATTAGCACAGACAGTCAGACACTGTTATACCACATTAACCTAAAGAGGTTCAGTTCTTCCTTAAAGAAACAGCTTTGGGAGATTCACAGTTAAGCTGCCCACATGCAAATTGTGAGGTTAACTTAAGAAAACTTTAAAGGGGAACTGTGGTGAAAAAATGACTTTAGGTAAATTGAGGTAAATTTGATAGGAATAATAAGCGCTTAGCTATGTCATCAGTTATAATAAGCGCTTAGCTATGTCATCAGTTATAATAAGCGCTTAGCTATTTCATCATTTATAATAAGCGCTTAGCTATTTCATCAGTTATAATAAGCGCTTAGCTAGGTCATCAGCTATAATTAGTAATTAGCTGTGTCAATCAGTTTTAATAAGGGCTTAGCTGTGTCATCATTTATAATAAGGGCTTAGCTGTGTCATCAGTTATAATAAGGGCTTAGCTGTGTCATCAGTTATAATTAGTGTTTGCCGGTAGTTGTGTCATCAGTTATAATAAGTGCTTAGTTGTGTCATTAGCTATAATAATTGCTTAGCTATGTCATCAGTTATAATTAGTGCTCAGCTATGTCATCAGTTATAATAAATGCTTTGCGATGTCATCAGCTATGTCATCAGTTAAAATAATTGCTTAGCTATGTCATCAGTTACAATTAGCGCTCAGCTATGTCATCAGTTATAATAAGTGATCAGCTATGTCATCAGTTATAATAAGTGCTCAGCTATGTCATCAGTTATAATAAGTGCTCAGCTATGTCATCAGTTATAATAAGTGCTTAGCTATGTCATTGGTTCTAATTAGTGCTCAGCTATGTCATAAGTTCTAATTAGTGCTAAGCATTGTCACCAGTGTCACATAACTGTATATTATACTTAACAAATGATGAGCTGATTAAAACCTCACCCCTGAGAGTCCTTTAGATTGTGAAAAATACTACAATTTCTGCTCCCCCTGTCCACTCCAGCCCGATATCAGGCCAAATCAGAAGATGCTCAATGCAAGGAGCATCCCTTGGCACAGAGGAGGGTCAGGGGAGGAGTGGACCAGGTAAGTATCAGGAATAATGTACTCCCAGGGGTGACCTAGCATTTTAGGTCCTCACCTTGAGTACATTATGGAAAGTGGAGGGGGTTAACTTCATTTCCTCTTTAAAATAAAAAAAACTCTGCATTTTATCAAATTTTCATCATCTATAACAATATATAAATAGAAACTCAACCATTGTCCTTGATCCAATGTTACAATACAAGGATACAGGGATATTTACTTTAGATGTGAGAGAACTAAAGTATATGCTAACTACAGCCGACAGTTCAAAGACAAAGATCAATAGAAACATTTAAATGCATCCAATCCTTCAGACAAGTCTACATGGTAAACAAAAGCACTATTGTATTTCGCTAATGTTTACAAAGACTGAGAGGTTCATTACACAAAAATCATGATAAGACATCAGTAGCAGCAATTACACTTCTCTGGGTTGGATAGACTTGGTACTAGTTATAGAGAAATGATGTCATCGCATACAACAATGTTTGGGAGAGAACGTTTGCCAGAGGAACTCATTAAAATGGGTTTATGTAGATATTTTATGAATTAGCAAAAGGCTTAAAAAAACTTTAATGGAAAATTGATGCCCCAGAGTGCGGTTTTCTACACCATCAAAAGGAATGAAGGCACGCACCGGCAATGCCAGGAGAGTCAACGGATTCCGGCACTGCTGGCTGTAGTCACAGTAAGCAAGTCCCTCGTTCAATTTTATAATGAAATGCAGGTCTACGGGTCACTTACTGGACAAAGTCCTGCAGAAATATACTGCACCCATTCAATGAGATCAGGACCTGCAACTACTGAATTTCCATTTGCCCAGAAAATGGCCGTGTTGAAGTTATATTGAGTCTTTATTTAAGAAGTTGACTTGACTAAACGTCCCTTCCTAATAGGGGCAACAAGGGATCCATCTTCTTAACTTCTGTATACACCAGCTTTTTTTTCTAATGAAGTTAAACAAAGTCCTGTGTCTCATAATGATATGATCACCTTCCATGAACTCATTATTTTATTTGGCTTAAAGTTCCATCTATATGCAGTCAATATGCTTCTCCGTCTCACCGCATTTGACCTCTGAGCCCTTGGTTCGTTCGTTATTTTCAGACAGGATGGAGACTATTTATTCCTGTATTCAGGAGAGATGCCTTAAACACAGAGTATCAGTAGATAATCAACTTGTCATACCTGTTCAATTAACCCTAGTGAAAACCTTACCCTTAACCAAGCTCAAAGCACCACAATGCAACACTCTTCATCTTAACTGAATGACCCCTATCATTCTCCTATTACATTCAAGTAAAGACTCTGCTACTGGCACCCAATCAGATTTTAGGTTTTCATAACAGGTCATCTCCTTATGTATTCCTGTGTGGTCTCCCCCTTAATTATGCAATGTTTTGCATGCCAAAACTTTTGTTTCTTTAAATAAAAGTAAATAAAAACTTTTAACAAACTTCTAATGGCAACTACATTAAAATCCTGTAATAAACTATAGGGTTTTAATGTCCATCATTAGACCAATGCAGCATAGAGTGCCAAACTGGTCATCCGTGCTACTTCTTATAGCTATAAAGCACTTTCAGTTTATATATAAACTTGTAAAATACATTTGCCCTTTTAATTATTCCTGTTATACTGAATACTTAAATACTTAATTAGGTCAGATGAATATAGAAAGAATGTCTAGAAATCTTTCCAGTTTAAGTCACTAACCATAATTTTAAAGGGTATGTAAACTGAAAAAATTGCTTTGCCTCATCTTAAAGAGCATGTCCACCCCTAAAACTATAATTTCACCCACTACTGGCCCCACTCTGTAATGCATAAAAATCCTTACATCCCAGCTCCAAATGGTTCTCCTGCAATATTCCCCCAAAGTCCAAAAAACTGTCCACCAGGAGCCAGGCAGATTCCATATAGGACTCTCCTGTCTCCCCTCTGGGAGAATTTACACATGCTCAGTGCAGTCCTCCCCCCCCCTGTCCCAAACGCATTATTAGTATCTCCAGAAACTCCCCCGATCTTTACTTACCTTCACTCTATCCTCCACCGTCCTGAACAACCGGCAGCCACGTCCGTGATTGGCTGTCTCTTAGCCAATCACGGACGTGGCTGCCGGTCCCTCCCCCTGCTTGCAGTTTCATGCAAGCAGAGGGCTGGGACAGTACGGTGGAGGAAATAGGGAAGGTAAGTAAAGATCGGTGGACATGCCCTTTAATCTATAAATGAATACATGTAAGTAGAATTTACTCTGGAGTGTGTGTGTTGTTGCATGCTTTCAAACTATTGTTGCTCAGGCTAAATATCCCCACTCCCACTGCCGCCCTATTATTAGACATGGCTCTCTGTAAAGACAAGCATGCTCAGTAATCCCTATAAGCCAGCCCTGGGAGAGGGAATTTCCCACAATGCATTTTACCCACACTAACTGTCACCCCTAATTGCACAAAGAATTAGAATTTATGATAATAAGGCACTTGATTGACAGCTGAAATGTAAGATGCTTTTGATCGGATATCTAAAGAAATAGGGGACAGATCAACAAATAAATGGTACAGTGATAGTTGGAAAGAATTATAGTTTCCAGTAATGGGCAAAATAAACTTTTTATGCCCCAGTTTAGATACCCTTAGGGCTCGTTCACACTACATCAGTTTGTATCCGTTTTTCAAACGCAGGTGCATTTAAAAAAATGGACAGACAGTAAAACCCCATAGGATTTCATAATATCGTTCACACCTGCTGCGTTATAATCCGTTCCAGTCCGTTCCTGTCCGATTTCATGCATTTTCTATAGAAATCTATGGAATACACATTGTTAAAAAATGGATACAAATGTATAAAAAAAATGGATACAAACTGACAAACACATGCTGTGCGTTACTGTCAGTTACTAGTGTGAACGAGCCCTTAAATAGTTTAGATACCTACATCTCTCAGCTTAGCATACCACCTAGAAAATTATAGATGAAAGTTTCTATGTTCTTTTAGACTGTATTTATAATTTATAGCTCTGATTATATTGATACTAAAGATGACCGTATACACAGCAATATTATTGGTCAATCAGGGACCTATGAAATTACTATAAAAGATTTTCACCATGTGGGATAACACAAAACGATTCTGTTGGCCAGTTTTTGTCGGTTTACAACACACATAATACGATTATCAACCGATACCTCGTATTCTGAAATAATATTGCTAAACTAATGACAGTGTCCCTGGCGCTATTTTACTCTGACGGATCTTCCTGTGATTTACCAACATTTGGAAACAGTTGGAATCGATAAGTTGGGTCGGAAATGATGTCCAATATTTTGACTATTACTGTAAACTCTAGAAATACCTTCCATAACAAAATCTTAATCTACTGATTTTATTTTATGGGGGAAAATAAACAGTGATGTAGAAAAAGGCTTCGTGAGATGGATTAAAAACACAAAGGTCCTACAATCAGAGCAGAACGGATACTCCACACACAGACATGATTTCTGCATATTTTGTAATGGTTCCTTATTGTGATTGACAGTTACACCAACATTGAGGTTGGCTCTACACAGATAAAGAGTATTTGACAATATGGGATCGCATCTCAAGGTTTGAGCAGAAACCTAAAGGAAAACAAATTGTAAATCTCTTTTGAAGACTATACAAAACATAATCAGCCTGTGATGCAAATTGTCAACCTTGACAACCCCTTCCCCCTATTACTTGGCTGTAATAGAGACAGAATTGATAAAATTTGCAGTGACAGACAATCATCGTAGAATCCACACTTCTTAGCATGAAGACGAGGTAGCTAAGCTCTGTTCATCATCGCACCCGGGACCCACAAACCTCTTGGTTCCTCCCGTCTCTTTTTCAATCTTACCAGTCGGCCCCAATTTATTCTCCCTCTCACGTTTCACTATAATAATCCGTTCTGCCATCAAACACAATTATTGTTATTTTACACCAGGTGAATTCATAGAGAGGTGCAGGGAAAAAAAATCTGTGCTAAAGTCATACAACCCATTGCAATTGTATGTGTGTATAATGTTATTTATAAGGGGCCACTTGGGTACGCAGTGCTGTGAGTATACAAACAAGGGGATAAGTGCAGGCCATTATACAGATAGATACAAATTAAATTATATACAATTTCATACATCTGTTAAGAATTCATATATATAAATTATGGATAAATTGATATAAGTGAAACAAATCTCGACACATTAAGAATGAGATCCCTTCCCCGAAGAGCTTACAATCTAAGTGGGGGGGACAGATACAAGTGGAGGGGGTAATTAATCATTACAGATCATGGGATCTGGGGGGGGATCAGGCAGCTTACTATCGTACTTGCAGTGTTTTGTTTTTCATTCTGGGGATACGATCAGATTTACCCTGACCGGTAGCGTGATATTAAATCAGTTTGTGACCCCCTGTAAATTTCTCAAAATGAGTCTTTATCTCACTCGCTTGTTCTTGCTTCAGATCTGATTGAATAGGTTTAAAACCCCTTTAACTGTCCTGACATCTGGTACCAACCCTTATCAGCGTTCATTATCCAATAGGAACGTTATTTCTGGGCTGCTAATGAATAAAGGTTGGTTGTTTCAATGATGTCATCCACACGGCAGCCAACCACTATAAAGATCAAGTCCGTTTCCGACTCAGAACTGACAGTTCCAATGGAACTCTCGGATTTTTCAGATTGTCGAACTTTTCCCGGATCTTCAATAATTATTGAATTTTCCAAATCAAATATTCCGAAATGATTGAATATACAGGCAATATCACGAATTATCATACACGTGAACCCTCAATTCCTAAAATTTGAAAATGATCAGGAACTTGAAAATAGTTTGCGTGTGAAGAAAGTTTTTTTTTTTTATTCATTTTGGTGATACGTACGTGTTCCGCAGTCCATTGCCCAGGGCCCTAAGCCATTTACACATACTATTCAAATTTAAAGGAACTTTCACATTTTTTTTTATCTCTTATTGACTTTTTTCTTGGCAGTGTTAGTCCTAATAAAACTCCCTTCTTCCTTTTACCACCCCACCTTAAATAAAAACACATACACTTTCTTGGATCAAAAAGGCCACAGCAGGTTTACTTTATTCATAAAAACTTGTTTACAAAAAAACTTAAGTGCAACATATTATCATTTTCATATAAGTGCTAAACAGTGCAAACGTTAATTACCACTCAACATTCCTTAACCTACATTGCAACAATATAACTTTATATATGGTCCATAGAGGCCTGTCCAACTCTGCTGGCAACCTTGTGCAGCTCATCAGCCGTCCCAGCACCGGCTCAATGAGTGCCCCCCCTTTTCCTATGACCACCTGTTCCTAGTCAAGAAAAGGACCTATCCACCTGTACCTCTCTTACACCAACTGTTTTTGCTCCCCTATCCACTCACTCTCTCCTCTATGGACCCCCGCTCCTTGCTGTGACAACCCTCCCTGTTTCTACTTGAAAGTACTCAAGTTCTTCCTCAACGGGAAGGGTGGGCGGGTAACACTCCACTTTGTCCGCTAAAATGAAAGTGAAAGTGCCTCTCCCTCATGTGCTCCTGTCTTTGTACCCCTTCCTCCACCTATCCTGAGCTTTCCTTCCTTAAACTCTCCTATCAGCTTCTTCCTGCCTCTCTCTCTTCCTACTGTCCCTACCTGACCACTCCCTTCTTTTCAGTTTCGTTTTTCCCTGACAACCTGCCATGTCCTCCATTCCTTAGGGTCATTACGTATCTGTTTTCGGAAAGGAACTCGCCAGTTTCAACATCTCTATATTCCTCACTAATATGCAGGTAATAGAGAGTGGATTTCTCCTGCACGCCTAGTTGCGATCTTCTATTCTACCTTGCTGGGTGGGAGCTGCTATTATACCATGGCCAGTGTTGTATATGATCAGAGTAAATATACATATTGTCTGATGAAGGTGTCAGACAGGCAACTGTTAAATAAATACTTTAGATTTTTATGATTGGTGTGCGCTACAAACTTTATCTTTTCTGTGCAAGTAAGATATTGGGGTTCCCCTGTAATGCTGCTCCCCAATCTTCGGGCAGTACAAACAAACATGTGTCCCCAATGCAACAAAAAATATTTATAGGTAACAGGAAAAACAAGGTGCATACAAAATAACTTCCCCGGTTTCATTGTTAATAAAATATCAACAGTATTCTTTTCATTTTAACAAAGATAATATAACATGACCCACTCACTCTCTCTACATTATTATTATTATTATTATGGATTTATATAGCACCGACATCTTCCGTGGTGCTTTACAATTACATACAGCGTAATACATGTTATACAAAGTCATACATATTACATACACAGGTAATACATAATAGTAAACAGAGTGATGAGTTACTTACAGCAATATCGTGATACAATAGGAGAGAGGACCCTGCCTAAAGAGCTACATGACCCCTACTTCCCCTTTGTCTCTACGTGACTCCTACCTCCCCTCTCTCTACATGACCCCTACCTCCCCTCTGTCTCTACGTGACAATAGCTCCCCTCTCCCTCTACATGATCCCTACCTCCCCTCTGTCTCCACATGACCCCTACTTCCCCTCTCTCACTACATGACCCCTTTCTGCCACATCCTTATGGATGGACACTTCCCCACTACAATAACCTTTTAAATAACTGTATCTCTGTTTGCCTGAACCTGATGTATCTATAACTGGAAAGCATCTCTCATTCCCTTTATTCTCTTTCAAACTGATGTCTTATTTCACATACAGAACATCACCTCAATGAAGTTATGACCTTGGCTCTCCTGAGATGCCCTCAAGACATTTGTTCACTTCCTTCATAACCTCACATTTTGATTTCCCAGGCTCCCAACCCAATGCAAGAAATGAAGGCAATCCATTTGAAATAATTTCGCATTTGATTGTATCCAGCACATCTGGTAAATGGCTTCTTTATAGCAGAAGTCCTGGTTTTTATTGCAGTCATTTCACTTGTCTATCCTGATAATTGGTGACATATTTCATCTGTTGCACAAACAACCTGAGGTTAATTTGCAGCATCCAATCAGATTGTAGCTTCTTACTGGGTTACTGCAGTTACATTAGAAACCATTTATAAATAGACCCGTAGTCCTTCATGGTATTAGCTCCGTTCTGTTGCCAAAAACATTAACAGCTTTTCAGTTACGAATTGGAAGCTTCCCATACTAGAGAGATACAAGCTAAACCATTTATACGATTACTAACCCAGAAACCGGGAAAATGCCGGGAAGAAGGTTTAGTTGGGACTTCGCCCCTTTAAAACTAAGCTGTGCACTAGAGTACACAAATTGGCAGGCCTGGCACACAGGTTAAAGTTGAGTGCACACAAAAAGCTGCGGGAATATAACCACTGAGGTGTGTAGTGGTGGGCAGGGTGGGCCTGGCCCCCTGTAGTTTTGCTACTGATGATCGGTAGTCGGTAGTTTGGGAAGATAGGGTAACTAATCATGTGTATCATGTAAGGTGAAGCATTTGGGCTTTAACAATCCTTGTGCCACTTACACCATAAATAACTCTGCGTTAAGTGAATTGCTAATTGAGAAAGATTTGGGGGTTCTGGTAGATAACAGACTTAGCTGTGGCAAACAATGCCAGGTAGCAACGGCTAGAGCTAGCAAGATATTGTCTTGTATAAAGGGGAATAGAAACATTATTCTTCCTCTTTACAAGGCACTGGTAAGGCCTCATTTGGAATATACAGTGCAGTTTTGGAATCCCATATCAGGGCCGCCATCAGGGGGGTACAGGGGATACTTCTGTACCGGGCCCGAGGCTTCTGGGGGCCCGGAGCATAGATGCAAACAGTCCCGGATTAATCGGGACAGTCCCGGACTTTAAGAAGCAGTCCCGGGAAATGTCCCGAGATGCCTGTATGATAATTGTGTAGCTGGTGCCGGCACAGTCTGCAAGCCTGAGCCTCCGTTTCAAGTATCGGGGAGATCAGGTGACACAGCCTCTCAGCAGCACATACTGTGCAAGTTAGGAAGGGGAGGGGGAAGAGCTGTAAATCATTCTGGGTAGATCTCTGCTGAACACGCTGCCTGCCAGGAGGGAGGTTAGTGACAATAACAAAACTTACTGTGCTGTATGGCTACTTTTATCCCAAAGGAAACTGTCTAACTCCACTAATAAATTGAAGTTTGGGGACTGTAATGTTGTTTTTTTAAAAAATATTCTATATTTCTCCCTGTCTGTCTCTACCTATTTCTCTCACTCTGTGTCTGGCTATATCTATCTATCTAACTGTCTATCTAACTCTATCTATCATCTATCTATCAATCATCTATCTATCTATCTATCTATCTCTATTATCTATCTATCTAACTCTATCTATCTATCAATCTATCTATCTAAATATCTATCCAACTCTATCTATCTATCTATCTATCTATCTATCTATCTATCTATCTAACTAACTCTATCTATCTGTCTATCTATCTATCATCTATCTAACTCTGCTATCTATCTAACTCTATTTACTTAACTCTATCTATCTATATATCTATCTAACTCTATTATCTATCTATCTATCTATCTATCTAACTCTATCTATCAATCATCTATATCTATCTATCTATCAATCTAACTCAATCTATCTGTCTATCTATCTATCTATCTATCTATCTATCTATCTATCTATCTATCATCTATCTATCTAACTCTATCTATCATCTATCTATCTAACTCTATCTACCATCTATCTATCTAACTCTATCTATCTATCTAACTCTGCACAGCACACATCATGTATGTAACAGTGAACTTATTTAATAATTCTAATAAGTATATATTGGGGCTGTAAAGGGAGTAGGGGGGCCTGGGGGGACGACTTGTGGGAATGCCGGACTGGGGTTCATCATTCATGACTGTGTTGGGGGGGGGGGTTGCTGGCTGGGGCCCAGTAATTTACCTAGTAAGGGGCCCTGAAAATTCTGATGGCAGCCCTGTCCCATATACAAAAGGGACATCTTGGAAATTGAAGCAGTTCAGAGAAGGGCAACTAAATTAATAAGGGGAATGGAGGGGCTTGACTATGCAGGCAGATTAGACAAGTTAGGGCTGTTTACATTGGAGAAGCGACGTTTGTTTGATATGATCACTTTATACAAATATATTAATGGGAAATACAATGAACACTCTGGTGCATTGTTTACTAATATTCCGATGCGATTGCGCATCCGTCTCCGATTTGTGTGCACCATTTTTTTACACAATTGCATTTGTTTTCTTATTGATAATAGCAAAGTCACATGCGCAAACACGTGACAAATCGCCGGAATCACATACACATACGTGCAATATCGCTCGTGCGGCGTATGCAATTCTGGTGCACTGCAGTGTAGCCTCAGCCTAAAAGTGGTCTGGAAAATTTTCTAAAACTAAATAATATTGAGAATTACTATATTTACTGTAGTTCTGGTTAGTCCAGGGATCCTTTCCAATTGTCATTTAGAGTCAGGAAGTAATCCCCCACACCCATATTTAGCCTGGTTTTTTTTGCCTTCCTCTGGATCAACTGTTAGGTACGGTTAAAGAGGAGGGTGTAAAGGATGAACTTGATGGACGTATGTCTTTATTTAGCCTCAATGTTACTATGTATCAAGCCTTAGTACCTTCTTTACTCGCAGTGTCTCAGCATTTAGAAAATCCAAGCAAGAAACAGAAGCGGAGGAGCACACTACAGGATACAACGTGTCGGGAGCACAATGCCCCTTCTTCAGGTATGTCCTTGAGAAAGAGGCATTTCGCTCCTAAACGTTGTTTTTTTTCACATTAAAATTTTGGAGTCTACCTGTAGTGTGCTCCTCCGCTTCTGTTTCTTGCTTGGATTACCTTGGCCCTTTGAGCAGAAGGTTGGAGGATTGCACCAACCTAGCAAACAGCCAACGCCAGTGTGCTAGAGTGGCTCTGAGCTACACAGCATTAAGAAGATCCCTTCGTGGACTTCCCCGTTAGTGTTGCCAGGTCTCCATTGCCAGCATTCTAATTATTAAGAATAGGCTGAAGCCTGGGAATCTAAAAATGGAGGTCCAAGGACGGATCTTCTAAATGCTGCCGCTCTGCAATTAAAGAAGGTAATTTTTTTTGCAATTTAAATTGGCTTTATAGCTCTCCTTTAATTTTTTTTACCCACTTTGCGGTGTTATATCTTTAGAAAAGGACATAGATAATAATCTACAACATAGGTGTCAAACTCGTGGCCATCCAGATGTTGTGGAATCTACAAATTCCAGCATTCCCTTTTTGCAGTATGTAACTACGGAATTCTGGGAGTTGTAGTTTTCAAACATCATTTAAACCAGCCCATTTTTGATTCCTGGTAAAAACAAAATTGCACCATTAAAATGAATCCCCCTGGTCTTAATTATTCTTTCATTTTCCAACTAATTATTAGAAGAGTTAAGAAATTCTGTGGAGTGGGAGAGAGAGAGAGAGAGAGAGAGAGAGAGAGAGAGAGATAATATGTACGTGTCACCATTCTGATGTGGAAGAGAAAATAAAGGGGATGATCCATGTTAGTGAATGTCTGGAAAAGCTTCCTGCGATCTGACACAGATTTCAGTTGGTGGGTGGTAACAGCTCTGAGATGGAATTAATTTTTAATGGAAAGATATTTAAATTTGAAAATCATTGTGTGGCTGTAACGGTAACATAAAGGCTCCGTAATGTGGATGGGTTAGCTCTGTTTTTTATGGCATTTAATGCAGCCTGGGTGTAAAGAGGGTCTGTGTGTGCTGCCATACTGACAAATCTTTTTCCTTATATTTCATTTTCAAACAGAATTGAAGTGGCTTTTAGAAGTTTTACGTTACTCTGCGCCATCTGGGTGGAAAAAACATGGAGGACACAGTTGGATGGTGAGGTTCATGTGTCTGCACATTCCACAAATCAGAATTAGGCATTAAAGGCCATGTCCACCCTTCCCAAAGTGATATTTTCATATTAAGGTGTATATTGCTACCACACGGCCATACAAAATGTGTTTTAGACCATTGTTCCCCTTTAAATATAAACAGATACATGAGAAAGATACCCTCAGATCACTTCAGCACCCCTGCCATAAAGACAGTACATTCTTTCCTATACTGGGTGGTGCTCCTGTTCCTGAATATACTGTAACACATTTGGAGTAGGATAGTCCACACACTCTTATTCATTTACTCGCTCATGCTGAATCACTGCGGTGAAGTGATTAGTTATGCAATGAACTGCCAAGGCTGCTCTGCCTTATAGATTATTCTGTATTGCCTCATTGCCTGCCACACTCACTGCTTTGCTTCCTACTGTGTTCTCAATTAACGCTCTCGGACAGTTAGCGGCCATTCCCCTGTGACTGCTTACAAGCAAAGAGGTAAACGCCGGAGGAATGGGATTCTAACCGCTGATATTGTGATACTTTGCTGCCTCTGTCCAGGTCTAATCATTATTTACTGGTTTTCTACACCATGTAAATGTTTCTCTCTAATTAGAACGACCTATTTCCATTCCGTTATACAATCCTTTAACCTCGGAATATTCAATCACATTAGAATCCTCAGTGTTAGTTGCCAACATTCCAAAAATTTCCTAGAGACTCTTTCCTTTGCATATGTACAATTTCTATATGAATAACAGGATTACAGCGGAAAGCAGATTTCTAAAGGTTCCCGTAGACGCAAAGATCAGGGTCCTATGATCTGGGGATCGTACGGTTGATATTGATCATAAGAATTTTTTCAACCTGCCTGAAAAAAAAACCATATGATTGTTGGCCGATTGCCCATACATTGGCCTACAATCATTCAATACCAGATCGTACAACCAAAATTGTTGCACCTACTGTATGGGTTCCTTAAAGGGGAACTGTGGTCTCCAAACAAGTTAAAGGAACACTAAACCCCCAAAATTAAGTATGTCCCATTCGTTTCTATTATTCACAGGGAGGTGAGAACGAGTGGAGCGGCGTGTAAGGTAAGTTCCAGGTCCCCCGAGCGTCCTATTATTCACAGGGAGGTGAGAATAAGCGTTCTCACCTCCCTGTGAATAATAGAAACGAATGGGACATACTTATTTTGGGGGCTTAAGGTGAGTTTACAGGTCCTTTAAGCTTAAATGAAAGGTCAGTTTCCTACCTTTAAAATGAGCCATTAACCACCTCTCTATGTACTCCACGGCCCAAGATATACAGAAATGACTGAACAGAAAGTTAATGGGTGGGAGGATGACCTGTGACATTTCTTGGGCTTCTCCTGCACAGTGCTGCTGGCGAGCACAGCTTTAGACTCCCTCAGGGTGTGAGGGAGACAGGAAGTCTCTCCTCCTCTCTGCTGTGTAAAGTCCTGACAGAGAAGGTAAGGGAATCTACAGCCCTTCTCTTTTACTATGTGAAAACAGCCTTTTCAGGCAGAGTTCTCACTCTGCCTAAAAAGTCTGATTCCACAGATTTTTCTGTAGGGGGGGTCTGAGTAACCCACGGCACCTGCGAGTGGGCCCCTGTGAATAATAGGACGCTCGGAGGACCTGGAACTTACCTTACCCGCCGCTCCACTCGCAGCCGCTCCTGCACAGAACAGCTGTTCTGTCCCGATCGCGTGCCGTCTTTTGAATTGGCGTGCATGCGCATAAGACAGGGCGAGTGGTCGGGACAGAGCGGCTGTCAGTGCAGGAGTGGCTGCGAGTGGAGCGGCGTGTAAGGTAAGTTCCAGGTCCTCCGAGCGTTCTATTAGTCACAGGGAGGTGGGAATAAGCGTTCTCACCTCCCTGTGAATAATAGAAACGAATGGGACATAGTTATTTTGGGGGCTTAAGGGGAGTTTACAGGTCCTTTTTGAATGGACATACCCTTTAATGCTGGGGAAATCAGGAAGTACCTGGGGGGGAAAGTTGAGATGTGGCGCCTATTAATGCAGGTAGAGGCTGATCACATGACTTCAAACTGGTCACATGAATTCAAGCTGGTCACATGGCTGAAAACAGTAAGTGTTCAAGCAGGAAGTTATATTGCTGAATCTAAAAATTTTTATCTAGAGATGTGATTTAGGTTTTATTTTGAAGGTACGATCTTTACTAGTTTGGAAGAATTCAAGACCACAGTTACCCTTTAATAAATTTGGCGCTAGAATTGAGTCATTGACTGTGATGTCATCTGTTACAACCATGACTGACAGCTGCTAACTGGAATAACCAGGAAGATGAAAGAGAGGCAACAGAACATCAGGCAGCATTTCAGTTTAGACTTACATCTCTCATATTTCTAACTATTACAGTTTTGGGGTTTGGGGGTGATTTACCTAAATAAATCAAACTGAACCAAACTTGCCCTTTAAGACACAAATTACCCATGTGCCCCCCTCCAGATATTGCTGCTCTGTAGCTTCTACCATCATTCTAAGCTTCTGTGTTAAGATTAAGTTTTTGTAAATAGAAAATGTCCACAAAAAATATGAGAAGGAAAAGGAGAACATTGACATGACACAGAATCCTTTTTTCTATGTTTGCTGCACTGTGTATTTCACTTTTCACTTTGCTCTCCCTGTGTAGATCCCTCCTGGTGGGAGCCTCTCTGTCTAAGGAAACCCACATCCTCCTTCTAGCTGGACTGGAACCATTTGATCCCCATTGTAGGGGTGTCACTCATACAGGACGTCGCGGGGAGAGGCTTTTCCTGGTATTCTTATTGGGTCTGCTGGGACTCAACAATCAGGGCAGAAAACATATTTTCTCACATACAGGAAGTAACCATTATATTTATATGTATGTACACGTGACGTTCAAACCTTATGTACTTTCCCCACAGACTTTAAGATTAAAATATTTGCCTTTCTAACTTGTTCGTGAGCTAAAATCATGGGAATTAAATAAATATTTGGCTACAACAAGCACTGGACAGCTCCTTGTTCTAGGGTAAAGCATTCTGAGCATGCCTGAGGAGTTAGAAGTGACTGGAGGACTTGACTTTACACAGGTGTATCTCTTGTTAGGAAAGATAAGTAATATTTGATTATAATCTATTATATAATCAGGAAAAAGCATTTTAGGCTAATCTTAAATAAAAACAAACACTGTTTGCTGAAATGCTGGGATAATGATCTGTTACAAGCAGGCACATAAGGTAGCACATAGATCAGATAATGTGTACATGCATTTTATAGAAGTAAACACAAGTCTTATTTAAAGACCAGGCTACAGATAGTCCCGAGCCCTCTCCCTATATAAACTATATATAAAGTATAGGGAGAACGTTTGGGACTGCCACATTTCCTTCCGCTGCGGCCGACTCCTTATACTTTAGCTCAAGGTGCCCACTGTGAGTGAGGGCAGTTCTAAGCAACGTGAACATTTGTCTAGCTTAGGAACGCTCGGAACTGCAATACACACTTGAATGATAAAGGGCCAATGCCGTCGGATCTGATCGGATCGTCCCTTATCGTTAAAGTGTGTATCCAGGTTTACTCTTTTCGTTTCTTATTTACATAATTCTTTCAAGGCCTCTCTAGTGGAGTTTCAGATGGAGCAGAACAAATGAATCAAATGTATTTTTAGGTCATTAGAAGTAAATGACTGACAAGCAGATGAAAAGTTTCGGTCCCTAATATAAGATACAGGAGGTGTCACACCTGTGACTGATGTGATAAAGTTAATCAGAGTCTCCGTTATAAAGTTGATGTCAGCGATAATTTTCCTGCACTGAGCAGCTCAGTCATATCTCAGATAATGTGATATCTAATGGAGGCCACACACACACTAATCCCGGTCTACAATATCGGGATATCCAGATTTCGTTCGTTCATCGGTTCGCATATGGCCGATCCTACTTCATTGTACTTTTTTTTTTCTGTTCCGGGTGAATGGGAACATTATTTTCAGACCCTGATTGTACAATGAATCAATTGTAGGATGGGGATTGTTCTGTGCATGGGCCCCATTAGACCAGGGAACTGTCTCATATCACATCCAACCATGGTGAATTCAACTGCAGCAACCTTCCCTAAACTCCAATCAGTGGCGTAGCTAGAAATTGCAGGGCCCCATAGCAAGATTTTAGGTGGGGCCCCTCAACCCACAAAACCCTTCGGTGCAGTTCAAGCCAAACTGGGCAAGTTTTTTAAAGGGCAAGTCCACCCTCTAAGAACATTTTTATGTTGCATAGTTCAGCCCCACAAACCCTGTTTTCATTTACCCTTCAAAGATGTTCCCAGGCTCAGATATTCTACTTATAATACCACCGATCCCTCGCTGAGGTGGACACCCCTCCTCTGATGCTGTTGCTAGCTGGTTGGTTAAGAGTGCACAGTAGCAGAGGAGTCTTGTTCTGTAATGGGCATCAGCCATTGGCCGTAATGTCACTATCACGGATAGTGAGGAGCTGCAGTTTTGTAAGTAGAATATCTGAGCCTGGGAGCCACTTTGAAAGGTTTACTTAAAACAAAAAGGGGGTTTGTGGGACTGAACTATGGGAGGTGAAATTTTTCTTAGGAGGGTGGACATGCCTGCATGGGACCTGGTAGGGCCCCCTTTGGCTCCAGGCCTCATAGCAATGGCTATGGTTGCTATGGTGATCCCTACGCCACTGACCCCAATCCAAGCTGGTGCAGGGTGGTAGTGAATGGTTCAGAAAGATGGGGTGCATCTCTAGCAAGTGGGGGGGAGTTATTTTGGAAAACCTAGAGCCACTGCCAACAGCCAGTTACCAGGAAAACATCTACTGGCAATTCTGAGCAAAGACTTTGTACCAACGGTAAATTATTCTAATTGACAGGTTTAAAGGGCATGTCCACCCCCAAAACTATAATCCCCCCCAGTAATGGCCCCACCATGTAGTGTAGTGAAATCCTTACCTCACATCCCAGCTCCATAGGGTTCTCCTGTAGACCCCCCCTAATTTCCCAAAAACTGTCCACCAGGAGGCTAGCAGGACTCTGCCTGCTACCTTGCCTCCGGTAGATATTTGCCATGCGTACTGCAGCCCTTCTCCCCCCTCCCTCCCCTTCCCTCTCCCTCCCTCTCCCTCCCGTTCTACTATCCCTCCCCCTAGCATAAAATCCCCTTAATATGATGTTCCCCCATGTCTGGCAGCCCCAACCGCATATTTTTTATTTTCCAAAAGCTCCCCAAACTCTTACTTACCTCTCCTCTTTCCTCCGCTGCACTGAATGACCGGCAGCCGCGTCCGTCCCGCCCCTCTGCTTGCATTCTCGCAAGCAGAGGGCCGGCAGTGCGGCGGAGGAACGAGGGGAGGTAAGTAAGAGTTTGGGGAGCTTTTGGAAAATAAAATATATGCGGTTGGGGCTGCCAGACATGAGGGAACATCATATTAAAAACAAATTTTAAGGGTGGACATGCCCTTTAAGGAAATCAGGCAAATCTTAAATTAACAATAGATCACAATCACATGACATTAATTATCATTCCTTATACATTGACCTGTTACCAATAGACTGTCCAAGGACCCATCTAACACCCACCACACAGACTGTACCACCAATCTTTGCTATTACCCAGGATGCACAGTAAAATAAACAGGAACTTCCATGTTTGCATAAGGTGTATTATTTGAAGAATCTAAACAGGTTTTGTCTCACATCTTCAGAAAGTTTTGGCAGTTTTATTCTCATATTAAAAGTGTCTGTTAATGCATGAATATAGTTCTCCACACACAAAATGATAAATTACACTTGGGTCTTCCAACAGCACAATGGGGATAACGGTAGAATGTGGGAGAAATGATAAACTTTGTGAACATGTGATAAATAGATACATTCACTAAAACAACAACCCCCAGGTCTATCTAGGACAGGGTTTGTGTGGTTATCGTGGGTTTATTCAGATGGTTACAAACCACAAACACAACGGTTCAGACAATGTAACGTACACAATGTACCTGGATGTTCTTATAGAGACCTTAGTACAGTACGGTGGCTCAGTGGTTAGCACTGATTCCTTTCAGCGCTGAAGCCCTGAGTTCGATTCCACCCTTGGACACACCTGCAGTTTGTATGCTCTTCCCGTGCTTGCGTGGGTTTCCTTCGGGCACTCCGTTTTCCCCCACAATCATAAAGACATACTGATAGGTTGTATATGTCAAATAAATGTGCTTAGATTGTAAGCTCTTTGGGGCAGGGCCTGATGTGTTGTAAAGCGCTGCGGAATATGTAGTGCTATATAAGAAATAAAATACATACATACATAGTACCTTCTCCTGACTGCCCATTGAACACTGGAAGTTCCACAGTGTTATCACAGTAGGTCCATTACTGATCACTGACCAGGCTGATACCCACACTGTGCCCAGGTCACTATAGAAAGGTTACTGGTCGCCCAGACTGGCACATCATGCCCACTCACCTTGGCATACTTCTTTACTTTCTGCTTTTTCCTATAAGATTTCTCCTGTTTGCTCTCTGGTTCCTCTGCCCCCTCCACTAGGGGGTCGTACCTGTCCGGTAAGGGGGCCACATGCACCTTCTTGCTGCTCCTTTTCTTCTTGCCCTGGGGCACTGTGTCCTGTGGAGGGGTTTGGCTTTCCCCAGACTTGTCTTGTTTCTCTGCCCCCTCAACCTCCACCTTCCCCGGGTTTAGCTTTCGGTATTTGTTTTTCCTCCTCCGTTTGAGCCGGGAGCCCCCTGCCATCTGCTTTCTGCCAGGCTGTGCCACCTCTTACCCCGCGCACACACACACACAGTCAAACTCTCCAGGCGTTCAGTTTTCTCCTGCCTAGGAATGTCGCTGCTCTCTAGCTCCACCTAGCGCCGAATGCTGGCAGATCACTTTGTTCTTCTGCTCAGTGGGGATCTACCCACGTGGTTCACTCCCCCCATTGTTTATGTTTACAGGGTGTTCATTCATTCCAAGGATTGTGTTTATTTATATTATTATCAGGGATATATCAGAATACATATATGGATATACATTGGGCTGGGTGCAGGGTCAGATCCAGCCATAACCACATCTATAGGGAATGGGAATGTTCTGTGCCTGCAAATGACTCTCATGTGATCTCTGGTCATACTGAGAGAGAGAGAGAGAGACAGAGAGAGAGAGACAGACAGAGAGAGAGAGAGAGAGAGAGAGTGTGTGTGTGTGTGTGTGTGTGTGTGTGTGTGTGTGTGTGTGTGTGTGTGTGTATGTTGTGTATGTGTGCGCGCTATATATTTGTACATTCCCAAGAATTGGCAGAACTATATATCTGCCTGATAGATACCGATGCAGTCAGCTGGTCGCATGCACTTCTACTAAGATATGGCAAATCAGCTGGTTAAAAACGGAATCTAGCAGGCAGATCTATAGTTACAGCGCTGCTTGGGAGGGCACAAATGGGACTTGCAAACATGGATAGCAGCAAAATAAGCCTTGCATGCAGTCACCTCTGTAACAGCTGACTGATTATCTAGCCCAGCACTGGGGAGGGAGGTGTGACAAAGGGTCTGCCATTGGAGTAAGGTTGGCATTCCACATTAGCACACAGGCATCCCACCCCTCCCGGGAGTCGCGACCCGAACCTACCTGAGAGTCCGCCTCAGGAACGCCTTCTTTCTTCTGGCCACGCCTCCTATGTGACATAAATTACGTCTCACGGCCAGTTATGCCCCTAGCCACGCCTCTAACGTGACATAATTTATGTCACATTAGAGGCATGGCTAGAGGCATAGCTGGCCCCTCCCCTGACTCCGCCCCACCCATTTAGTGACGCCTCCTTCTCCTCACCCTGCCCAGAAGCCAGGTTCGGCAGGGTGGGATGTCTGAGCACATGATCGTGCAATAGGCAGTAGTCCCAGTCCAAAGGTGTGCTTCATACCCTTTCCCTGCTGAGACCCAGCAGGGCCGCCATCAGACTTTTCTGGACCTCATACTAGGTAAATTACTGGGCCCATAACACGCACCAACTCACACATTACACACAGACTAGAACACATATTAAACACACACTTTAGCACACACAATTACACTTATATTAAACTAAATAGTTGGAACTCGTACACTGGTAAAATCATTGGCACAGACTGATAAATGGTTGGCACCCAGATTGATAAAATCTTTGGCATAGACTCTGATAAATGGTTGGCACACAGACTGATAAAATTATTGGTACATTTATCAGTCTGGGTGCCAACCATTTATCAGAGTCTGTGCCAATGATTTTATCAGTCTGTGTTCCAACCATTTATCAGAGTCTGTGCCAATGATTTTATCAGTCTGTGTGCCAACCATTTATCAGAGTCTGTGCCAATGATTTTATCAGTCTGTGTTCCAACCATTTATCAGAGTCTGTGCCAATGATTTTATCATTGTCACGTGTTTTGTCTCATGACGAAACACTGCTGCAGCCTAGGCTGCGGCCGCATACAATGGGCTGTAACACATGTGAAATGCATGAACGTAATATTGCATTTATGCTTCTATTCCGCTAATATTCTGTTATCGGAGTGCATGTGATTTGTAAGAAATGGTGACTGCATGCACTCTGATAATGGATCACAGCACAGCACACAAAGTTCCCCCGAAAACGGATCACAAAACGTGATCAGAAGCGTGTGAGAAACTCGCTAGTGTGACATTTGGACTGAATGTTTTATAGCCATGTAATATGAAATTCTGAATTACACTGCAATTTCATTTCAAATTCCAAATCTACTGGCATCCAGGTTAGAAACCTAGAGATGGACTAAAAAACAGCCATTGGATTCAATGAGACGTCCTAGACAGTGACTGAATTCAATAGAGACATTCTCATTGACACTCTATCGGTCTGGTCACACTCCTTTACACTATGCACATTTCTAGGCACTTTTCACACAACGTGGATTTTCAGAAGTGTGAGGACTGTTTCCCATTCAATAAGAGAAGACAGTAAAGGTCCCATACAGTGAGAACAGACAGTAAAGGTCCCATATAGTGAGAACAGACAGTAAAGGTCCCATACAGAGAGAACAGACAGTAAAGGTCCCATACAGTGAGAACGACAGTAAGGTCCCACGTGAGAACAGACAGTAAAGGTCCCATACAGAGAGAACAGACAGTAAGGTCCCATACAAGGAGAACAGACAGTAAAGGCCCATACAGTGAGAACATACAGTAAAGGTCCCATATAGTGAGAACAGACAGTAAAGGTCCCATACAGAGAGAACAGACAGTAAAGGTCCCATACAGTGAGAACAGACAGTAAAGGTCCCATACAGTGAGAACAGACAGTAAAGGTTCCATACAGAGAGAACAGACAGAAAAGGTCCCATACAGTAAGAACAGACTGTAAAGGTCACATACAGTGAGAACAGACAGTAAAGGTCCCATACAGTGAGAACAGACTGTAAAGGTCCCATACAGTGAGAACAGACAGTAAAGGTCCCATACAGAGAAGAACAGACTGTAAAGGTCACAACAGTGAGAACAGACAGTAAAGGCCCATACAGTGAGAACAGCAGTAAAGGTTCCATACAGAGAGAACAGACAGAAAAGGTCCCATACAGTAAGAACAGACTGTAAGGTCCCATACAGTGAAACAGACAGTAAAGGTCCCATACAGTAAGAACAGACTGTAAAGGTCCCATACAGTGAGAACAGACAGTAAAGGTCCCATACAGTGAGAACAGACTGTAAAGGTCCCATACAGTGAGAACAGACAGCTTGCAGAGAGCTGAAACCTTGTGGTAATTAAAGTTTTGCTGTTGTACACAAGAAAAATGGTTTTGACGAGCAAGAGTGATATTCAGTTCAATAACGAATCATCATTACCTGTGCGGAAATTGCCAGACATTTACCTGCAGGCAGTATGAGGCACGCTATGAGCCTGTGCACACCGTGGGGATGAGGGAACTGCCACATCCACTACCATCCCAGTCCCCGATGCAGGCATCCCACCCCTCCCGGAGTCACCCCTCCCGGATTTTGGGTGGTCTCCCGCACACCTGCAAGACCACCCCAAACTCCCGTGACCCGAACCTACCTGAGAGTCTCCCTCCGAACGCCTTCTTTCTTCTGGCCATGCTCCTATGTGACGTAAATAGCGTCACACGGGCCAGTTACGCCCCTAGCCACGCCTCTAACGTTACGTAATTTACGTGTTTTACTTGCAGTGAAGGGTCCTGCAGGCTGTGCTCTGATTGGATTGCCAAGGTGGATCAAGTTCCGGCCTTTCCTCTGCTGCTACGCAAGCTCCGCCTCTCAGTCTCATGCGGCGCTTCCTCCCTCTCCACCCGGCGCCGGTAAAATTTATTTTTTCCTATCTTTAATGCTGCTCTGCTACTTTGTCTCAATGTGGCTCATTAGCGAGATGGCCCTGGTAAAGAACAACGATATCATCATTGTCATTACTGAGTTTTAAAATCTGCAGCACAGACAAACATTCCCTCCTAAATGTAGCCTTTCAATCCACATTCAAACTTTATACTTAGACTTTCCCTTTCTGGTTTAATTTGATGTTACTGCTAGCAATACCTGACCACTGTGCCTTTGGGTTGTTTATTGTGTGCTTAGTTGATGCAGAACATAAAGGGGCTTATTTTAATTGGGCTAGGCCCCACTATGTCCAAATCTGCGCAATGCAATCTTTCATATCGCATCTGCTTTGTGCTTGTATGGACACCCTGTCCCACTACCTGCGCTGTGCTGCACTCCCCTGCTATTTGATTTTGATGCACATCGCCTGCATTGTCATTCGCCTCATTTTACTAAAAGTCGGGAGCGCATGCGATAGCGCACAAGATCGCACATCCTACCGCTCCACAATTGTGTTTACAGCTATATATGGTAGGAGGTGCGATCAGTGGGGCCATGACCTAAGAGGTGCAACATTTTGCCTGTGCTGTTAATCTGCAGCAACTAATTACACATTATTAGATGTTTCTAACTAGTAGAAAAGATATTATCTGATTGGTTAATTAAACTTTACTCCTATTAAACTCTTATTTAAAACACTGATTTGGAAAGGGATATTTCCAGTAATGGTTTTATGTACAAGCATGGAGACCAGATCACATGATCTCTGCTCCAGAAACTGGTCATGTGACCATGACCAACTGTCATCTTGGCAGTTGAGTTTGGTGGTTTTGGTGGTGGATGGCTCAATTTTGCTCTTGTGAGATTTTGCGATTTGGTGAGTTTAACTTACTGGAAAAGCTATTAAAGAAGAAAAAAGAAAAGAAGAAGAAACCGAGAAATAAAAACACCTCGGCTGAGAGGAAGAAGCCGACAAATAACACCTCGCTTGGAAGAAGAAGCCAGCAAATAACACCTCAGCTGAGAAGAAGAAGCCGCAAATAACACCTCGGCTGAGAGGAAGAAGCCGACAAATAACACCTCGGCTGAGAAGAAGAAGCCGACAAAATAAAACCTCGGCTTAGAAGAAGAAGCCGGCAAATACACATCGGCTGAGAAGAAGAAGCCGACAAATAAAAACCTCGGCTTAGAAGAAGAAGCTGACAAATAAACCTCGGCTGAGAAGAAGAAGCCGCCAAATAACACCTCGGCTGAGAAGAAGAAGCCGACAAAGAATAACAACCCTACTGAGGAGAGAAGAGAGATTGCAGAAAGCATGGAGAGACGGCCCTGTAAAAGACATCTAGAGAGACAAGCTAGGATGGTAAGAGACTATTAGACATTTTATTTTTCTCACAGCTCTGTCCCATCTGTAGTAAAACTAAATGATGTCAATTCTGTGCCCTGGTGCTCCCCCTTCCTGTAGTGGTAGTTTCTATTATACTAACTGTCCCATCTACCACTACTACAATAAAGCAAATATTAGATGATAGGGGTTTCTGATATTAAAGGGACTTTCTGTGAAATCAAGCAAACCAACTGTCAAACCTGCAAACAGCACAAACCAACTGTCAAAACGCTGTCACCATCCCAGCTACAGCAACACTGGTTACAGCAGTAAAGTTTCTGATTACTTGATTGACAATTGAATGGTACAGTGGTGGTTGGAGGGATTATAGTTTCCTAATGGGCAATTTAAAATACCATTTTTCAGTATAGATGCCCTTTAGGTTGTAGCTAGAAAATGTCCCTTCACCTTTTTTCTTAAAAACCCCTAGGATTAAAACCAGAAGAGATTTTCAGACCAGAGATGGATTACCATCAAATTGGCCCTAGACAGAGCTGTCATTTGGGGCCCCTTGTTCATATTCTTTATTGTATGGCTGTAATACTGTAGCAGGGCCCTGATGTTTACTGGGCCCTAGGCAGGTGCCTTGTGGACTATCCTGGTCTGTTTCAGACTGTCTCCTGAAATCCTATTTCTTCCTCAGTGCCTAATTATCACACTGTAGACTTTGTCTAAAATTCTCTCTACATATATCTATAATTTATTAAAAATGACCATTAACATATCCAATTATAAGATTAAAATATGTTTTATATGGGCTATAACGCTATTTCTGCTTCAATATAAAGTGCTGCTGTGAAGAAGCTTCGTGTGGACATTGAAAGACCCTTCCCGATGGACGTCCGGAATTACAGGTTTTACACACAAGCTGGGAGAAGGTGCGTATGGGAAGGTAATGCTGGCTTCTTATTTTCCAGCAAGGAGTTCGTGGCTATGAAGATCCTGAAGAAGGAAGAAACCTGGAGGAGGCCCACCTTATGGAGAGAGAGGCACGAGTACTGCGAGCGGTTGCTGGATGCCCCTTCGTGTGCCACGCTTATACAACCTTCCAGACGCAGGTATGGAAAACTGTTTGTATTGGAAGGCAGTGTAACCAGTTCCATTATATAAGTGGGTCTATCATAATATAGGTATTGAGATAACACTGATAATATATGTTCTCTCCATCAGGGTAAGTGTATGTGAAGTGTTAGACATTATCAGCATTTTTATTAATCACATTTCTTCATTGATGGTATAAGACCCACTGTTACTTTGGTCCCATGTGGTAAAGGAAAGGATTAGAATATGTCCTGTCCCAGCCGTCTGCCATTGAGCATTAAAACAACTCAACTAAATGCCGCAGACTGGAAGCTTTTGTTTATTTGTGCCATCTTTATTTACATTTTGTTGTAATTATTATTAGTGTATAGTCACACATTGTATGCTCTATTCTGTACCATCTATTGAATGTTTTCCTGTCTTTGTACACAGAGGAATGCCTTTTTCGTTATGGAGTTTGCCGGAGGAGGAAGCCTGGAAGATCTTCTACAGAACTCAGGCCACCTGGAGATCAACGCCATCAAGTAAGTGTGAATTCCTTACCATATTGCCAATGTATTGACAACTGCACAGAGATCTTAATATGCCTGTAGATTTACTGTACGTGACAATTATAAGGAGACTTTATAATAGGAATTACACAATTGATTGTCCACTTGTTTTCTTTCTGGAAAGGTTCTATACAGCGGAGATGGTCTATGGTCTCCAGTATCTCCACTCGCTTGGAATTTCCATCGGTAAGTTAAATTCTGCAATTACATCTCCCAACTACCCACAGTATTTAAGTGATCTCCCTCTTCTACCTACTTCCACTGTTTTCTTTAAGGGCAGTCCCACCCCAAAAACTATCATTTAACCCACTACTGGCCCCACTCTGTAGTGTAATAAAATCCTTACCTTATCCCAGCTCCAAATGGCTGCCCTGCTATGCCCCTCCAAAGTCCCAAACACGTCCACCAGGAGCCTAGTCTGCCCAGTCTTTCCTCCAGGAGACATGCCCTTAAGGCAATTAGTGGAACATTGGTTGCAATACTCTTCATGGTCCAAACATCTTCATGCAGAGTTAGTAAATAGTCCAAGGCTAGATTGTTCAGGCCAAGCATCCCCAAACAACCGTTTTTTTCTTGTAGTCAGTAAAGTCATTATCTCTTTTGCAGGGACATCAAGCCGGACAACATTCTGCTGAGTGAAGACGGACATGTGAGGATCGCCGACTTTGGACTGGCAGCGGAGAACGTCACCAGAGGAGTCACCGAAGTATGTGGGACACTGGACTACATGGCCCCAGAGGTGAGGAATTAAATCCTATTGTGTATACAAATTGTATCTAGTAACAGGGAGAGATCTCCAAGTCCCAAGATGGTGTCAGAGCCTCAATGTTATCTACTGATAGACACTTAAGGTGGCCATACATATTACAATTTTCTTACCCGACCGGTGCTCCCGCGACCTTCGACCCGATCCTGCTGGAACCGCTCTCGCGTTCTTCTATGCGACTGACATGCAATCGCAAAATGAATGGGATTTTTGCGATCGACGTCGGTCACATAGAAGAAACGGGAGAGAGGATTGATCGCATGTCGCAGGATCAGGGCCGTTTCTAGCCATTTTAGTGCCCTAGGCGCCCTCCAACCACATGCGCCCCCCCCTCCCCAAAAAACACAAAAAACAAAACAAAACTTGGCCTGAAACTACAGCTGTGTTTCCTCCTTCTGCTTCTGACACCATCTACTGACTGTTCTTTATAGTGGAACCGCTTTACTAGTTGGTAAGAGCACACGCTTGTACCAGGTGAGGCGGGCGTGTATACATACTTTAGTATAAATGCAGCGACACTGGCCACCAATGAAATACTGATTGGAAGGACAGGATAGGTTTCTGTGGATGTACGGTATGTGGCACCAGTGATCTCCCCAGAAATTGTTTAGGACAGACAGGGAAATTTGGTGAGATATGAGATGTTTTACTCTTTCAGTGCTTCTCCAAGAATATTGGCAGTAATAATTTCAGCGCCAGCAGAACATTACCATTAACCCTTAATTGCCAGCAGACTTTACTATAATACGTTCAGCACCTTTCACAGAATTGCTAATAACCCTTCAGTGCCAGCAGACTTCCCCTAGTATTGCCATTACACTTTCAGTGCCAGAAGAGTATTACCATGAACCATTCAATGCCAACAGACTTTCCTATTAACACTTTCAGTGCCAGCAGAGAATAAGCTTTAACCCTTCCTGCTGCAGCATTGACATGATATACACAGTATGTACCTGCTTTCCATGTCTCCTCCGTGGAATTGTTCACTCCTCACCTACTCTAAGTTTCTAATTGGAGAGTTGGGTAGAAGGAAGAAAGAGGCAGGGATAGGGATCTCAGGCTGCTAGTCACAGGGTCACTGGATAAAGTCTGCAGCAGACTTTTACCTGGCATTTAGATCTGTTCTCCTCAGTACTATTAGCTGAGCTCATCCTCCCCTCTCCTTCCTTCACCTTCAGTTCATTTGCAAATTGCAACATTTGTTGCTATGTAGAGTGTGTGGAGTTCAGGCTCTGTACTAGATACAGTGTTAAAAATTACAGCTGATCAAGGAGAGCAGATCTAACACAGCAAGTAAAAGCTACAGGGAGATGCTAGGGAGAGGAATGGGCATCCTGGATTGACATAGGCGCCCTAGTACTTTGCCTAGGTGGCCTATGCCTAAAACGGCCCTGCACGCAGTGGGAGCGCTTCGTCAGGTAAGAAATTGTCTTATGTATGGCCACTTTAAGTGTGAAACTGTGCCAGTTATGAATTTCCTAAGAAAGTTTAGAGAATCCATTTATATATATAGCTGTTTTCCATTAATATAGAAATTGTCTATTTAATGTTTTCCAGTTGTAATGAATTATGGTTATGTCTTGAAAATGTGAAAAAATAGATAAAAAATCTTCACCTTCCATAGATTTAGCCTGAAAAACTGCTGAATGACTTTGGTTAAAGTGCTGTCAGATCTTACCATTTATTAAGGGACACTAAACTCCACACATCCATAAAAACAACTATTTGTCATTCGTTTCTATTATTCACAGGGAGGTGAACGCTATTCTCACCTCCCTGTGAATAATATTACATTCGCAGCCGCTCTGTCCCGACCGGCGCCCTATCTTAGGCGCATGTGCGCCAATACAAAAGATAGGGCGCGCGATCAGGAGAGAACAGCTGTTCAGTGAAGAAGCGGCTGCGAGTGGAGCGGGGCGGTAAGGTAAGTTCCAGGTCCCCCAGCGTAATATTATTCCAGGGAGGTGAGAATAACGTTTTCACTTCCCTGTGAATAATAGAAACGAATGGTAATAGTTTTTTTTATGGGTTTAGTGTTCCTTTAAGATGTTTTTAGGATGAAATATTTATATATCTCTCACTTTTTTCTAGATGCTACAAGGTAAGGAACGTTTTTGCTGTGGATTTTTGGTCCTTAGGTGTCACCGTCTACAGGATGCTGCTGGACGTTTCCCATTTTATGCTGGAGAGGAGGAAAATAAGGTGAAAGATCCATCCTGAAGTCCAGACCAACGTATCCAGAAAGGCTCAGTGATGACCTGAAGACTTTCTAGCAAGGTGTGTAGCAGGATTTTAATGAGAAAGCTTGTTATAGTATTTATACGCTTCTCTGGTAAATTGGTATGATACAGAAGATGTTACTAGTCAGTGTAATCTACCTTGTCTGTAGAGATGGCCAAACTTTGAACTATATGGAAATTTGAAAGTTCGAAAATGGACCCATGGGAGTCAAACAGTTTTAAAAATTCTGATGAAATACAATTAAAACAGCAATGGCAACAATGTAAATGGCTCTGGGGCCTGGGAAATGGTCGAGGAACACGCTTGAATATCCAGAACTTTAAAAAAATAATTATTCTCATGCGCTGTAGTTTCGGATCGAGGATAGTTCGAGAAGTCCGAGTCTGTTTCAAACCCGATAAGTTCGTCTTGAACTTGCGTTCGAGTTCTGTCCATCTCTACTGTCTGGTATTAAACACGTTATTGTTCTTTCCTATAGCTCCTGAAAATAATCCATCTGTGCGCCTGGGAACAGCTGGAGATATCAGGAAACATCTATTCTTCAGTGGAACAGACTGACCCATCTGGAGAGTGTGATACCACCGTCCCTTTCCCACCCAGAGACATGGATCAGAGAAGGTGCTTGAACCAGCCTATGTCCTTCATGGAGATGCTGAGGACGTCTACAAGCAACAGGGAAAAGCTGCAGGACTTCTCCTTTCTCTGCACCATTGGCGGGAAGACGAATCGCTTCATCATCCTCCGGTAAGAACATCAACTCCCACCACCCCCAGCCACAGGTATAACCCTTTATATTTATATGTATCGTCTTATTTGGAGAGTAAGACAGTGTTTCTCAAACCTTTTATCCTCGGAGAACCCTTGAATCAATATTAAATATGTGAAATTACATAAAATATTATAAATTGTTTTCATTCTTAGTTATTTTACCAGAATACATAATTCATACAATATACAGATTGATCAATAAGATTATTATATTGGAAATGCACAGAAATTTATCACAAGGGCGGATCTGTACAGTTCCTGTCAAAAGGAATCCTCAGTATCCTCCCAGGGAACCCCAGGGGTAGAGAAACACTGGATTAACATGATATTTTATATTATAATAGTATGTTTTACAACTTCACACACAAATAATATTTGTATATATTGTATAGTACATGTTATATTGAATAAATATTTATGTAGTGGATAAGGAAGATAGACAGTAAATAGATTGATTGGATAGATTAGATAGATAGGTAGTAGATTAGATATATATAGATTGACAGACAGATGATAAGATAGTTGACACACATATATAGATACATTGGTATATATGATAGATATGTGCTACCAAGTAGCCATAGTTACACATATAATATTGTTATTAATTTGTCATTATAATATTGATCCAGACAAGCCGGTTTCCATATTGGAATCAGGAAGGTTTTTTCCCTTTGATCCATTTCACCAAAGGGTTTTTTGCCTTCTTCTGGATCATAGAAATGGTTGAAATTAAGGGACTCCTGTCTTTCTTCACCTAAATAGTAAATGATAGTCTATAGTTAGATGGATAGTGTAGGTTAGGGACCTGCTCAGAGAGTCTACCTTGACGTGGTGGCAGGCTTGTTATCCTTTGGCCAATTCTATTTTATTGCAGGGTCCTAGAGCACTAAACAGATGTTTTATAGGGGAAATTAAGGATGTAATGAGACCTCGTGTGTCTGTCTTCATCAGTCTTACCATTGTCTTAATTTCCTGCCATGAACATCAGCACTATTGGGTCCATCTTAACGATGAACCAAATGTCTCCTGCTAGATGAACGTAGGAAACATTAGCTATGAAATGGGGCGGTTGGTCTGGTACGGAGGATGATGGTCTAGAAAGGGGATTTCAGTGCTATCTGTTTTGTTGGCCCTGATCCTGGTTTAATCTTTATATTTGACTATTGGCTAAAGGATAAAACTAAAGGACTCTCACTAATTACATTTCAATTAGAAACTTGGTACAGTAGAGGTAAAAACCACAATAGTATAAACCAGCAGAATAAAAATATATATACCATGGATAAGATACAATAGGATAATAAAGTTGAGGATGTTAAAATATTAAAGGAAAACTAAACTGTAAAAATGAACTTGTAAGAAATGAAAAGTCCCTAGGATTATTCCACCCCGCCTATCCCATTTTGTTGAGGAGCCCAGCATGTTCAGTTGTGGGTTAGTCCTGGACTCTCCTGTATTAAAGTGCTAATACAGGAGGAAGCCTGGTAGAAGCAGTTTTTTCTCGGGCTGGTGCTCCTCACAGAAAGACACACCACACACACTCACTAATTCATTTTTTATGTATTACACAAACAATCCCACTTGTTAACATTAGATATGAAATATAGACAGGGGGATACATGGTGCAGTGTGAACACCCTTGTCTGGTTTGTGATCAGTAGTAATGTTCAGGAGAAAGCCGTTACCAATAAAGTTTTATAACATGTTAGCAGTGGTGTTTATGTCTGGTTATTAGGTATACAGGGGTAAAAGGAATATGGATCCTGTAGAAAAGACCAAATAACTAATATACCCTTTAACCATTTACATTTCATCATTATGTTACTGACATCCATAGACTTTAGAAATGTTTTCTTAGCACTTTCTATGCATATAAATACACTTTAAGGCAGGTTGTCCAGCCTGGGGCCCTCTGGATGTTTAAAAACTACAACTCCCACCATAACTTGCTTGCAAGAATGCAACCAACCCTACTAGTTTTTATTCCAGTGCAAGATCTAAATATTACGTCAACTGTGCCTGTAACTCTCAGTGACAGTGGCATTACCATCCTTCTGAGGGTATGGACAAAGCTGGAGGTAAGTGGTGCTCTGAGTACTGAATAGCACTTATTTGATAGAATATTTGCACCTCACCTGCAGCGTTCTGCTAACAATGGTTGTGCGAAGTGGGAGAACATGTCAACGCGATAAAAGTTGTTGTCTCGAGAGTGCGCCCCTCCATATAAGGTTATATATATATATAATTATCTATTGGTATATAGACTAGGGACAGAATAGTGTGCTAACAGGTAGCAGTCTGTGCCCTCGGGTCTCTTTCTTTTACATATAAGAGTTGTTACAGCTGTTCATTTTATTCAGTTTGTGTGAAGGAGTTTTCTTTATCGTTTTGTATGTAGGATCCTTAGTAAAGATAATTTACTTTATTTTGGTTATCTATCTATACATATAAAAGTTAATGTATGTATGTGTGTATGTTGTATGTTCCGAAAAACAGTTTTATGGACTTTGGAGGGGAATTGCAGGCAGCCATTTGGAGCAGGGATGTAAGTGGGGCCTAGTGTGGTTAATTATAGTTTTGGGGGTGGAAATGCCCTTTAAAATAAAATCTCCTATGGTAATTTTATTTCATTTTTTTCTTCACTGGATCTATGCCATCATGGCTGGAAAAGCTTCAAAAAAGCATTCAATTCTTCATTGTTGTGTTGCAAAAAGACTGCATATTTCTGTTTCTGTAATGTTAAGACTAATAATGGAATATGCAGAGATGGGATCCGGGTCCGTCCCTTGATTCTGAAATCCGAATGTTTCCATACGAAAATGGACGGATGATTCGGATTGCGGGGCTTCTGAGCCTATTTTCTATAATTGCGCAACATCTGTTTTCAATTAGATCAACTGGACTTGAAGTTTAGTTCTTGAGAGGTTTCGCTAGTCATCCGACCAGCTTTCTTAATTCAGAATGAAAGAATTTTTCTCTGAATTGAGAAAGCCAGTCGGATGACTAGCGAACGTCTTCAAGAACTAAACTTCAAGTCCAGTTGATCTAATTGAATACAGTAGATATATCATGACCTGGGTGAATGAGAACCTCACAAGCATAATTACGGAACGTTCAAGGATTGTCGAAAATATCCTTGAATGTTATCCAATGATGTCACTGTTTTCCTAACAATTAGATCTAAAATTGCCCAATTTTTATTCCCTGTTGGTGTAATTGTTTTAAGGCATGTCCACCCCCCAAACTAAAATGTAACCCACTACTGGCCCCACACTCTAGTTTAAAAAAATCCTTACATCTCTGCTCCTTATGGTTCCCCTGCAGTGCTGTCTTCCTGCCAAAAGGTTCTTTCTCTATTATCCTCGGGGAGGTATTTTTGGTGGCATAACTACTGCCACCCGCCACCCCCGTGACCGTGGGGTGTTCAGAGGGTAGGAGGGCCCGCCACAAGCCTGTTTCTTGCAAATGCGCATATTCTGCCCATGGATGTAATTGGGGCAGCCTTGTAGGGATGGTGGTGTTATATTTTTATATCACAGAAGAGTGCCCCTCTCATGACTTTTATCTTGTGCTATAGCTGTGGGTCCATGGTAGAGGACCAGAGAGGGAGCACCTTTGAAGTTTGTGGCTACTGCCAAAAGAGTGCCTAGGCCCGAAACTCAATTTGGAGTTATATTTAAACCCTGATACAGATCTTTTATCCAGTCAGGGACCAAATGTGACCACAGTGATATTGCTACTGTCTTGGGTAAGAAGAGACAAACATGTTTAATATAAGTTGCAATTTTGAATTGGGGTGTAATATTTTAGATCCATTTTCATCAAACTCAATTTATCAGGTCATTTTTAATAAAATAAACTTAATAAAAATAATCATTATGCAGCCTGAGACAATCAAATATAGGTCTAGTATTGAGGGGTCATAGGCGCAGACAAAGGGCCACGTGTGGCCCCCCAGGCTTTATTTTTGCCCAGGCCTACACTACAGAAATCTCCCCCCCTTTTTTTTTTTTACAAAAACTAGCTAATTGGAGACCGACATTGAGCATGCCTAAATCTCAACAAGCTATGGCGGGTAGAGTAACTGCCGGACTCTCTGAACTGCATGTTTTACTGTGTAGAAAGTAAAAAAAAAAAAAGATTAATTTTTTTCCCGGTACTGTTTAGTTGGGGAAAACATGTTTACTTCCCCTTTAAGCAACACAATTTTCTAGGATAAATCTCCGACTTGGAAGCAATTACAGACAACATGGAATCAGAGTGGCAAAATGTTCCGACTCCTAAAATAAATAAATTTTTAAATGTCCAATATTACAGATGGACATAAAATAATAAAGTCCTTGGATGTCCAGTCAGGCATAAATTATATTTTCTTCTGTGCTGAAAGTTTATTTCCAATTCACTTTCTCATACCCTCCAACTGTACTGATTTGGCCAGGAACATAACCGAATGTGCAGCTTCTGTCCCAGGACAGTCAAGACAGCTGTCCTGGGTTTTACCGTGCTCAGACTCAAATCAACACTCAAAGTTTAGTTTTGATTTCTTGATGAACTGCCAAGCTGGGGAGTGGGGCAAGGGAAGAGAGACCGGTAATGCTAGGTACAGATATTCCTATATATCCTCACATGGACAGGAACTATAGAATATATATGGTCCAGAGATCTCTCATACTTTTGAAAACAAACCTAGATGATATTGCTAGCTTCTCTGGCTCATTAGTTATAGGCTAAGTTACAGTTCCTTATCTATCCAAACTCTGAGTCTGTGACAGTCACATGATATCCTGTGTAAAGCTAGGTACACACAGTACAGATTTCTGAAATATGACAGACGGATCCTGCCAAGATCCTGTCTGCCATCTTTCAAAGATCTGCATACACACAGTCTCGACCATTCTCCCCATGAACATCATAGGGAGAATGCTCGGGACTGTGTATTTCCATCAGCCGCGCAGACTCCTCGTAGGGGGAACTTGAAACCCAACAGAGGGAACTTGAAAGCCAACCAACTTCCCACCTATTTCAAGCAGAAGCATTCCAATAATCTTAAAGGGGCGTATTAAGGTAAAGTGAAATAGTGAATGCAAAAATTTTAATTAGGTGATGGGACATAGTCACCCTGTTATGCTGTAAACATTTATTAGTGATCATATTATAAGTATCATATATCTGCAAAAATAAGAATAACATTTAAAACTTTTTTTGAAAAAATGTTCATCTAGAACCGTAAAATCGGGTGAGAAACAAGTGTAAGTGTTAAAGTGAGAGCATCCTATATGATGTCTCGTAATCAAACTATTAAAATGTAATATAAATACATAGGATGTAGGAATATTTATTAGATTGTAAAGAGCCGGTTAATCTTGTTTTCACTTCAAAAGATGAAAGAGGTAACATAGTAAAAGATATTCTTGGATAAAGTGCACACACAGGCCTATGTAAATAAAGTTCTTATCGTTAAAAATGGTGCTAATTTTGCCCCAACCAATCAGATTTGAGGTTTCAAATGATACATAACATCTGATTGGTTGGGGCAATTTAGCACCATTTTAACGATAAGAACTTTTATTTACATAGGCCTGAAATTTAAAGTACATGAATATGCCAATATGTCATGACATGATATATGTCACATCACTATATTCACTATACCTTTAAGATTATTGGAGTGCTTCTGCTTTAAATAGGTGGGAAGTGGGTTGGTTTCAAGTTCCCTCTGATGAAGTGACTGCCATTGTCATGAAACCATCAGGGCGTTTGTTCCTGTGTTCTCCCCATTGTACCGCTGGTGCTGTACTTACACTTATTAAAGTTTGTTGTTGCATTTGGTTGAACACAGTCGTCCCACGCTGATATTTATTCATTCTTAAAGGGTATGTACACCCCTTAAAAAACGTTTAGTTTGATAAGCAGGACCTCTTAAACTTATCTCTGAATTGTTAACGTTGTAAATATGCTCCCAGACACAGATGTCATACTTAACAGCTCCTGGATCCACCTCCGTGGCTTTCTGGCTCTTCCGTGTAAGGCAGTCAGTCACGCCGTGACAGTAAGCCATGGCCAATGGCTGACTGCCATTCCTGGACGAGCCTCCACTGCTGCTACTCGGAAATAGAAAAGACAGAGCAGCAGCAGTAGAGTGGGAGAAGCAGCAGTGGATCGCAAAACTTTAAGTATGATATCTGTCTGGGAGCATATTTAAAACTTTAACCAATTTGGCCTTACGTTTTAAGGGGTCCTGTTTATCATTTTCAAGCGCTGAACATACCTTTTGTCCCATATACATGTGCATAGCAGGGTCCTACTCACCGCCATGATGTGTATGGGCATCTTGCAGATCCTTTCTGTCATCTTTCAACACATCTAGCAGTTACGGTAGATTACCCCAATGGTTGCAGCAGATTTAAGAATTTGAACTTTTGCATATTTTATTATAAGACCATATGAAGTCTCTTGTAATGTTGCAATGAGTCTCACACTCTCATCTTTCTCATTCTCTCTCTCCTTTTCCAAATGAAAATACAAGTTTATCTTAGAATTAAGACATGTACTATGCTTAGTTTATTAAAGGTGAGATGAAGAATGTTTAAAAGGTTAATACCGTCTTTATAAATATTTTGATACTTACAGCAGAATAGAAGTCATAGTTTACTGTATGAAATAACATCCCCCTCCGCTTATCCACAAGCAGAGAATCTTGAAGCCTAAAATCCTACATTTGGATTTGGTAATTAGAAGGCCCAATCGAAATCCAGCAAGGAGGATTTTCATACGGTCATCCATGCTTTGTCCCAACAAATGGTGCAAATTTCTTTATTTTGTTGAGAACGGTTCAGAGCTGTTGAAATCTGCTCACAATGGCTACTTATTCATACAATATCAAATCCTGCAGTAACAAGTGTAACTCCAAATATACATTAAAAAAAACAATTTCAGTAAATGCAATTCACTCTTTTCCCCCTTCATTCCCAAATAGCAAATAACAAGAAAAAATTGTTACAAGAACCATTCAAGTAGCTTTTATAGAGTGCACCAGAGAGTGAATATCTTGCATCAAAAATTTTAAGTTACACTAAATCAATGGGGTACTCACTTCTCTTCTTTTTTTTTTATCACCCTTTTTTTTCTCTAAGGCAACCATCATGTCCATATTAGAATGAAACAATTACAAAATAAGTAAACCTACATCACATAATACAGTACATTTCTTCGCAGGTGTTTGCGTATAAGTCCGCATACAGTGAGAACAGACAGTAAAGGTCCCATACAGAGAGAACAGACTGTAAAGGTCCCACACAGTGAGAACAGACAGTAAAGGTCCCATACAGTGGAGAACAGAACAGACAGTAAAGGTTCCATACAGAGAGAACAGACAGAAAAGGTCCCATACAGTAAGAACAGACTGTAAAGGTCCCATACAGTGAGAACAGAAGTAAAGGTACCATGACAGTGAGAACAGACTGTAAAGGTCCCATACAGTGAGAACAGACAGCTATGCAGAGAGCTGAAACCTTGTGGTAATTAAAGTTTTGCTGTTGTACACAAAGAAAAATGGTTTTGACGAGCAAGAGTGATATTCAGTTCAATAACGAATCATCATTACCTGTGCGGAAATTGCCAGACATTTACCTGCAGGCAGTATGAGGCACGCTATGAGCCATGTGCACACCGTGGGGATGAGGGAACTGCACATCCACTACCATCCCAGTCCCCGATAGCAGGCATCCCACCCCTCCCGGGAGTCACCCCTCCCGGATTTTGGGGTGGTCTCCCGCACACCTGCAAGACCACCCCAAACTCCCGTGACCCGAACCTACCTGAGAGTCTCCCTCCGGAACGCCTTCTTTCTTCTGGCCATGCCTCCTATGTGACGTAAATAGCGTCACACGGGCCAGTTACGCCCCTAGCCACGCCTCTAACGTTACGTAATTTACGTGTTTTACTTGCAGTGAAGGGTCCTGCAGGCTGTGCTCTGATTGGATATGCCAAGGTGGATCAAGTTCCGGCCTTTCCTCTGCTGCTTACGCAAGCTCCGCCTCTCAGTCTCATGCGGCGCTTCCTCCCTCTCCACCCGGCGCCGGTAAAATTTATTTTTTTCCTATCTTTGAAATGCTGCTCTGCTACTTTGTCTCAATGTGGCTCATTAGCGAGATGGCCCTGGTAAAGAAACAACGATATCATCATTGTCATTACTGAGTTTTAAAATCTGCAGCACAGACAAACATCCATCCTAAATGTAGCCTTTCAATCCACATTCAAACATTTATACTTAGACTTTCCCTTTCTGGTTTAATTTGATGTTATGCTAGCAATACCTGACCACTGTGCCTTTGGGTTGTTTATTGTGTTTGTAGTTGATGCAGAACATAAAGGGCTCTATTTTAATTAGGGCTAGGCCCCACTATGTCCAAAATTGCGCAATGCAATCTTTCATATCGCATCTGCTTTGTGCATTGTATGGACACCCATGTCCCACTACCTGCGCTGTGCTGCACTCCCCTGCTATTTGATTTTGATGCACATCGCCTGCATTGTCATTCGCCATCATTTTACTAAAAGTCGGGGAGCGCAGCGATAGCGCACAAGATCGCACATCCTACCGCTCCACAATTGTGTTACAGCTTTATATATGGTATAGAGGTGCGATCAGTGGGGCCATGACCTAAGAGGTGCAACATTTTGCCTGTGTGTTAATCTGCAGCAAACTAATTACACATTATTAGATGTTTCTAACTAGTAGAAAAGATATTATCTGATTGGTTAATTAAACTTTACTCCTATTAAACTCTTATTTAAAACACTGATTTGGAAAGGGATATTTCCAGTAATGGTTTTATGTACAAGCATTGGAGACCAGATCACATGATCCTCTGCTCCAGAAACTGGTCATGTGACCATGACCAACTGTCATCTTGGCAGTTGAGTTTGGTGGTTTTTGGTGGTGGAGTGCTCAATTTTGCTCTTGTGAGATTTTGCGATTTGGTGAGTTTAACTTACTGGAAAAAGCTATTAAAGAAGAAAAAAGAAGAAGAAGAAGAAACCGAGAAATAAAAACACCTCGGCTGAGAGGAAGAAGCCGACAAATAACACCTCGGCTTAGAAGAAGAAGCCAGCAAATAACACCTCAGCTGAGAAGAAGAAGCCGGCAAATAACACCTCGGCTGAGAGGAAGAAGCCGACAAATAACACCTCGGCTGAGAAGAAGAAGCCGACAAATAAAACCTCGGCTTAGAAGAAGAAGCCGGCAAATAACACATCGGCTGAGAAGAAGAAGCCGACAAATAAAACCTCGGCTTAGAAGAAGAAGCTGACAAATAAAACCTCGGCTGAGAAGAAGAAGCCGCCAAATAACACCTCGGCTGAGAAGAAGAAGCCGACAAAGAATAACAACCCTACTGAGGAGAGAAGAGAGATTGCAGAAAGCCATGGAGAGACGGCCCTGTAAGAGACATCTAGAGAGACAAGCTGAGGATGGTAAGAGACTATTTAGACATTTTATTTTCTCACAGCTCTGTCCCATCTGTAGTAAAACTAAATGATGTCAATTCTGTGCCCTGGTAGCTCCCCCTTCCTGTAGTGGTAGTTTCTATTATACTAACTGTCCCATCTACCACATACTACAATAAAGCAAATATTAGATGATAGGGGTTTCTGAATATTAAAGGGACTTTCTGTGAAATCAAGCAAACCAACTGTCAAACCTGCAAACAGCACAAACCAACTGTCAAAACGCTGTCACCATCCCAGCTACAGCAACACTGGTTACAGCAGTAAAGTTTCTGATTACTTGATTGACAATTGAATGGTACAGTGGTGGTTGGGAGGGATTATAGTTTCCAGTAATGGGCAATTTAAAATACCATTTTTCAGTATAGATGCCCTTTAGGGTTAGTAGCTAGAAAATGTCCCTTCACCTTTTTTCTTAAAAACCCCTAGGATTAAAACCAGAAGAGATTTTCAGACCAGAGATGGATTACCATCAAATTGGGCCCTAGACAGAGCTGTCATTTGGGGCCCCTTGTTCTATATTCTTTATTGTATTGGCTGTAATACTGTAGCAGGGCCCTGATGTTTACTGGGCCCTAGGCAGGTGCCTTGTGGACTATCCTGGTCTGTTTCAGACTGTCTCCTGAAATCCTATTTCTTCCTCAGTGCCTAATTATCACACTGTAGACTTTGTCTAAAATTCTCTCTACATATATCTATAATTTATTAAAAATGACCATTAACATATCCAATTATTAAGATTAAAATATGTTTTAATATGGGCTATAACGCTATTTCTGCTTCAATATAAAGGTGCTGCTGTGAAGAAGCTTCGTGTGGACATTGAAAGACCCTTCCCGATGGACGTCCGGAATTACAGGTTTTACACCAAGCTGGGAGAAGGTGCGTATGGGAAGGTAATGCTGGCTTCTTTATTTTCCAGCAAGGAGTTCGTGGCTATGAAGATCCTGAAGAAGGAAGAAAACCTGGAGGAGGCCCACCTTATGGAGAGAGAGGCACGAGTACTGCGAGCGGTTGCTGGATGCCCCTTCGTGTGCCACGCTTATACAACCTTCCAGACGCAGGTATGGAAAACTGTTTGTATTGGAAGGCAGTGTAACCAGTTCCATTATATAAGTGAGGTCTATCAGTAAATAATAGGTATTGAGATAACACTGATAATATAATGTTCTCTCCATCAGGGTAAGTGTAATGTGAAGTGTTAGACATTATCAGCATTTTTATTAATCACATTTCTTCATTGATGGTATAAGACCCACTGTTACTTTGGTCCCATGTGGTAAAGGAAAGGATTAGAATATGTCCTGTCCCAGCCGTCTGCCATTGAGCATTAAAACAACTCAACTAAATGCCGCAGACTGGAAGCTTTTTGTTTATTTGTGCCATCTTTATTTACATTTGTTGTAATTATTATTAGTGTATAGTCACACATTGTATGCTCTATTCTGTACCATCTATTGAATGTTTTCCTGTCTTTGTACACAGAGGAATGCCTTTTTCGTTATGGAGTTTGCCGGAGGAGGAAGCCTGGAAGATCTTCTACAGAACTCAGGCCACCTGGAGATCAACGCCATCAAGTAAGTGTGAATTCCTTACCATATTGCCAATGTATTGACAACTGCACAGAGATCTTAATATGCCTGTAGATTTACTGTACAGTGACAATTATAAGGAGACTTTATAATAGGAATTACACAATTGATTGTCCACTTGTTTTCTTTCTGGAAAGGTTCTATACAGCGGAGATGGTCTATGGTCTCCAGTATCTCCACTCGCTTGGAATTATCCATCGGTAAGTTAAATTCTGCAATTACATCTCCCAACTACCCACAGTATTTAATGTGATCTCCCTCTTCTACCTACTTCCACTGTTTTCTTTAAAGGGCATGTCCACCCCCAAAACTATCATTTAACCCACTACTGGCCCCACTCTGTAGTGTAATAAAATCCTTACCTTACATCCCAGCTCCAAATGGCTGCCCTGCTATGCCCCTCCAAAGTCCCAAACACTGTCCACCAGGAGCCTAGTCTGCCCAGTCTTTCCTCCAGGAGACATGCCCTTTAAGGCAATTAGTGGAACATTTGGTTGCAATACTCTTCATGGTTGCAATACATCTTCATGCAGAGTTAGTAAATAGTCCAAGGCTAGATTGTTCAGGCCAAGCAGTCCCCAAACAACCGTTTTTGTTCCTTGTAGTCAGTAAAGTCATTATCTCTTTTGCAGGGACATCAAGCCGGACAACATTCTGCTGAGTGAAGACGGACATGTGAGGATCGCCGACTTTGGACTGGCAGCGGAGAACGTCACCAGAGGAGTCACCGAAGTATGTGGGACACTGGACTACATGGCCCCAGAGGTGAGGAATTAAATCCTATTGTGTATACAAAATTGTATCTAGTAACAGGGAGAGATCTCCAAGTCACAAGATTGTGTGTCAGAGCCTCAATGTTATCTACTGATAGACACTTAAGGTGGCCATACATATATACAATTTTCTTACCCGACCGAGTGCTCCCGCGACCTTCGACCCGATCCTGCTGGAACCGCCTCTCGCGTTCTTCTATGCGACTGACATGCAATCGCAAAATGAATGGGATTTTTGCGATCGCACGTCGGTCACATAGAAGAACGGGAGAGAGGATTGATCGCATGTCGCAGGATCAGGGCCGTTTCTAGCCATTTTAGTGCCCTAGGCGCCCTCCAACCTACATGCGCCCCCCCCTCCCCAAAAAAACAAAAAACAAAACAAAACTTGGCCTGAAACTACAGCTGTGTTTCCTCCTTCTGCTTCTGACACCATCTACTGACTGTTCTTTATAGTGGAACCGCTTTACTAGTTGGTAAGAGGCACACGCTGTACCAGGTGAGGCGGGCGTGTATACATACTTTAGTATAAATGCAGCGACACTGGCCACCAATGAAATACTGATTGGAAGGACAGGATAGGTTTCTGTGGATGTACGGTATGTGGCACCAGTGATCTCCCCAGAAATTGTTTAGGACAGACAGGGAAATTTGGTGAGATATGAGATGTTTTACTCTTTCAGTGCTTCTCCAAGAATATTGGCAGTAATAATTTCAGCGCCAGCAGAACATTACCATTAACCCTTAATTGCCAGCAGACTTTACTATAATACGTTCAGCACCTTTCCAGAGAATTGCTAATAACCCTTCAGTGCCAGCAGACTTCCCCATAGTATTGCCATTAACACTTTCAGTGCCAGAAGAGTATTACCATGAACCATTCAATGCCAACAGACTTTCCTATTAACACTTTCAGTGCCAGCAGAGAATAAGCTTTAACCCTTCCTGCTGCCAGCATTGACATGATATACACAGTATGTACCTGCTTTCCATGTCTCCTCCGTTGAATTGTTCACTCCTCACCTACTCTAAGTTCTAATTGGAGAGTTGGGTAGAAGGAAGAAAGAGGCAGGGATAGGGATCTCATGGCTGCTAGTCACAGGGTCACTGGTATAAAGTCTGCAGCAGCTTTTACCTGGCATTTTAGATCTGTTCTCCTCAGTACTATTAGCTGAGCTCATCCTCCCCTCTCCTTCCTTCACCTTCAGTTCATTTGCAAATTGCAACATTTGTTGCTATGTAGAGTGTGTGGAGTTCAGGCTCTGTACTAGATACAGTGTTAAAAATTACAGCTGATCAAGGAGAGCAGATCTAACACAGCAAGTAAAAGCTGACAGGGAGATGCTAGGGAGAGGAATGGGCATCCTGGATTGACATAGGCGCCCTAGTACTTTGCCTAGGTGGCCTATGCCTAAAAACGGCCCTGCACGCAGTGGGAGCGCTTCGTCAGGTAAGAAAATTGTCTATATGTATGGCCACTTTAAGTGTGAATACTGTGCCAGTTATGAATTTCCTAAAGAAAGTTTAGAGAATCCATTTATATATATATAAGCTGTTTTCCCATTAATATAGAAATTGTCTATTTATATGTTTTCCAGTTGTAATGAATTATGGTTATTGTCTTGAAAATGTGAAAAAATAGATAAAAAATCTTCACCTTCCATAGATTTTAGCCCTGAAAAACTGCTGAATGACTTTGGTTAAAGTGCTGTCAGATCTTACCATTTATTAAAGGGACACTAAACTCCCACAATCCATAAAAACAACTATTTGTCATTCGTTTCTATTATTCACAGGGAGGTGAGAACGCTTATTCTCACCTCCCTGTGAATAATATTACATTCGCAGCCGCTCTGTCCCGACCGCGCGCCCTATCTTAGGCGCATGTGCGCCAATACAAAAGATAGGGCGCGCGATCAGGAGAGAACAGCTGTTCAGTGAAGAAGCGGCTGCGAGTGGAGCGGCGGTAAGGTAAGTTCCAGGTCCCCCGAGCGTAATATTATTCACAGGGAGGTGAGAATAAGCGTTTTCACTTCCCTGTGAATAATAGAAACGAATGGTAAATAGTTTTTTTTATGGGTTTAGTGTTCCTTTAAGATGTTTTTAGGATGAAATATTTATATAATCTCTCACTTTTTTCTAGATGCTACAAGGTAAGGAATACGTTTTTGCTGTGGATTTTTGGTCCTTAGGTGTCACCGTCTACAGGATGGCTGCTGGACGTTTCCCATTTTATGCTGGAGAGGAGGAAAATAAGGTGAAAAGATCCATCCTGAAGTCCAGACCAACGTATCCAGAAAGGCTCAGTGATGACCTGAAAGACTTTCTGAGCAAGGTGTGTAGCAGGATTTTAATGAGAAAGCTTGTTATAGTATTTATACGCTTCTCTGGTAAATTGGTATGATACAGGAAGATGTTACTAGTCAGTGTAATCTACCTTGTCTGTAGAGATGGCCAAACTTTTGAACTATATGGAAAATTTGAAAGTTCGAAAATGGACCCATGGGAGTCAAACAGTTTTAAAAATTCTGATGAAATACAATTAAAACAGCAATGGCAACAATGTAAATGGCTCTGGGGCCTGGGAAATGGTCAGAGGAACACGCTTGAATATCCAGAACTTTAAAAAAAAATAATTATTCTCATGCGCTGTAGTTTCGGATCGAGGATAGTTCGAGAAGTCCGAGTCTGTTCAAACCCGATAAGTTCGTCTTGAACTTGCGTTCGAGTTCTAGTCCATCTCTACTTGTCTGGTATTAAACACTGTTATTGTTCTTTCCTATAGCTCCTGAAAAATAATCCATCTGTGCGCCTGGGAACAGCTGGAGATATCAGGAAACATCTATTCTTCAGTGGAACAGACTGGACCCATCTGGAGAGTGTGATACCACCGTCCACTTTCCCACCCAGAGACATGGATCAGAGAAGGTGCTTGAACCAGCCTATGTCCTTCATGGAGATGCTGAGGACGTCTACAAGCAACAGGGAAAAGCTGCAGGACTTCTCCTTTCTCTGCACCAGTTGGCGGGAAGACGAATCGCTTCATCATCCTCCGGTAAGAACATCAACTCCCACCACCCCCAGCCACAGGTATAACCCTTTATATTTATATGTATCGTCTTTATTTGGAAGAGTAAGACAGTGTTTCTCAAACCTTTTATCCTCGGAGAACCCTTGAATCAATATTAAATATGTTGAAATTACATAAAAAATATTATAAATTGTTTTCATTCTTAGTTATTAATTACCAGAATACATAATTCATACAATATAACAGATTGATCAATAAGATTATTTATATTGGAAATGCACAGAAATTTATCACAAGGGCGGATCTGTACAGTTCCTGTCAAAAGGAATCCTCAGTATCCTCCCAGGGAACCCCAGGGGTAGAGAAACACTGGATTAACATATGATAATTTATATTATAATAGTATGTTTTACAACTTCACACACAAATAAATATATTGTATATATGTATAGTACATGTTATATATGAATAAATATTTATGTAGTGGATAGAGGAGAGATAGACAGTATAATAGATTGATTGGATAGATTAGATAGATAGGTAGATAGATTAGATATATAATAGATTGACAGACAGATAGATAAGATAGTTGACACACATATATAGATACATTGGTATATATGATAGATATGTGCTAACAAGTAGCCATTAGTTACACATATAATATTGTTTATTAATATTGTCATTATAATATTGATCCAGGGACAAGCCGGTTGCCATATTGGAATCAGGAAGGTTTTTTCCCTTTGATCCATTTCACCAAAGGGTTTTTTGCCTTCTTCTGGATCAGTAGAAATGGTTGAAATTAAGGGACTCCTGTCTTTCTTCAACCTTAATAGTAAATGATAGTCTATAGTTAGATGGATAGTGTAGGTTAGGGACCTGCTCAGAGAGTCTACCTTGACGTGGTGGCAGGCTTGTTATCCTTTGGCCAATTCTATTTTATTGCAGGGTCCTAGAGCACTAAACAGATGTTTTATAGGGGAAATTAAGGATGTAATGAGACCCTGTGTGTCTGTCTTCATCAAGTCTTACCATTGTCTTAATTTCCTGCCATGAACATCAGCACTATTGGGTCCATCTTAACGATGAACCAAATGTCTCCTGCTAGATGAACGTAGGGAAACATTAGCTATGAAATGGGGCGGTTGGTCTGGTACGGAGGATGATGGTCTAGAAAGGGGATTTCAGTGCTGATCTGTTTTGTTGGCCCTGATCCTGGTTTAATCTTTATATTTGACTATTGGCTAAAGGATAAAACTAAAGGACTCTCACTAATTACATTTCAATTAGAAACTTGGTACAGTAGAGGTAAAAACCACAATAGTATAAACCAGCAGAATAAAAATATAATATACCATGGATAGATACAATAGGATAATAAAGTTGAGGATGTTAAAATATTAAAGGAAAACTAAACTGTAAAAATGAACTTGTAAGAAATGAAAAGTCCCTAGGATTATTCCTACCGCCTATCCCATTTTGTTGAGGAGCACCAGCATGTTCAGTTGTGGGTTAGTCCTGGACTCTCCTGTATTAAAGTGCTAATATCAGGAGGAAGCCTGGTAGAAGCAGTTTTCTTCGGGCTGGTGCTCCTCACAGAAAGGACACACACACACACTCACTAATTCATTTTTTATGTATTACACAAACAATCCCACTTGTTAACATTAGATATGAAATATAGACAGGGGGATACATGGTGCAGTGTGAACACCCTTGTCTGGTTTGTGATCAGTAGTAATGTTCAGGAGAAAGCCGTTACCAATAAAGTTTTATAACATGTATAGCAGTGGTGTTTATGTCTGGTTATTAGGTATACAAGGGGGTAAAAGGAGATATGGATCCTGTAGAAAAGACCAAATAACTAATATAACCCTTTAACCATTTACATTTCATCATTATGTTACTGACATCCATAGACTTTAGAAATGTTTTCTTAGCACTTTCTATGCATATAAATACCTTTAAGGCAGGGTTGTCCAGCCTGGGGCCCTCTGGATGTTTAAAAACTACAACTCCCACCATAACTTGCTTGCAGAATGCAACCAACCCTACCTAGTTTTTATTCCCAGTGCAAGATCTAAATATTACGTCAACTGTGCCTGTAACTCTCAGTGACAGTGGCATTACCATCCTTCTGAGGGTATGGACAAAGCTGGAGGTAAGTGGTGCTCTGAGTACTGAATAGCACTTATTTGATAGAATATTTGCACCTCACCTGCAGCGTTCTGCTAACAATGGTTGTGCGAAGTGGGAGAAACATGTCAACGCGATAATAAAGTTGTTGTCTCGAGAGTGCGCCCCTCCATATAAGGTTATATATATATATAATTATCTATTGGTAATAGACTAGGGACAGAATAGTGTGCTAACAGGTAGCAGTCTGTGCCCTCGGGTCTCTTTCTTTTTACAATATAAGAGTTGTACAGCTGGTTCATTTTATTCAGTTTGTGTGAAGGAGTTTTCTTTATCGTTTTGTATGTAGGATCCTTAGTAAAGATAATTTACTTTATTTGGTTATCTATCTATACATATAAAAGTTAATGTATGTATGTGTGTATGTTTGTATGTTCCAGAAAAACAGTTTTATGGACTTTGGAGGGGAATTGCAGGGCAGCCATTTGGAGCAGGGATGTAAGTGGGGCCAGTAGTGGGTTAAATTATAGTTTTGGGGGTGGACATGCCCTTTAAAATAAAATCTCCCTATGGTAATTTTATTTCATTTTTTTCTTCACTGGATCTATAGCCTCATCATGGGCTGGAAAAGCTTCAAAAAAGCATTCAAATGCTTCATTGTTTGTTGCAAAAAGACTGCATATTTCTGTTTCTGTAATGTTAAGACTAATAATGGAATATGCAGAGATGGGATCCGGGTCCGTCCCCTTGATTCTGAAATCCGAATGTTCCATACGAAAATGGACGGATGATTCGGATTGCGGGGCTTCTGAGCCTATTTTCTATAATTGCGCAACATCTGTTTTCAATTAGATCAACTGGACTTGAAGTTTAGTTCTTGAAGAGGTTTCGCTAGTCATCCGACCAGCTTTCTTAATTCAGAATGAAAGAATTTTTCTCTGAATTGAGAAAGCCAGTCGGATGACTAGCGAAACGTCTTCAAGAACTAAACTTCAAGTCCAGTTGATCTAATTGAATACAGTAGATATATCATGACCTGGGTGAATGAGAACCTTCACAAGCATAATTACGGAACGTTCAAGGATTGTCGAAAATATCCTTGAATGTTATCCAAATGATGTCACTGTTTTCCTAACAATTAGATCTAAAATTGCCCAATTTTTTATTAACCTGTTGGTGTAATTGTTTTGAAAGGCATGTCCACCCCCCAAACTAAAATGTAACCCACTACTGGCCCCACACTCTAGTTTAAAAAAATCCTTACATCTCTGCTCCTTATGGTTCCCCTGCAGTGCTGTCTTCCTGCCAAAAGGTTTCTGTCTCTATTATAGCCTCGGGGAGGTATTTTTAGTGGCATAACTACTGCCACCGCCACCCCCGTGACCGTGGGGGTGTCAGGAGGGTAGGAGGGCCCGCCACAAGGCCTGTTTCTGCAAAATGCGCATATTCTGCCCATGGATGTAATTGGGGCAGCCTTGTAGGGATGGTGGTGTTATATTTTTATATCACAGAAGAGTGCCCCTCTCATGACTTTTTATGCTTGTGCTATAGCTGTGGGTCCATGGTAGAGGACCAGAGAAGGGAGCACCTTTGAAGTTTGTGGCTAAACTGCCAAAAAGGAGTGCCTAGGCCCGAAACTCAATTTGGAGTTATATTTAAACCCTGATACAGATCTTTTATCCAGTCAGGGACCAAATGTAGCCACAGTGATATTGCTACTGTCTTGGGTAAGAAGAGACAAACATGTATTTAATATAAGTTGCAATTTTGAATTGGGGTGTAATATTTTAGATCCATTTTCATCAAACTCAATTTATCAGGTCATTTTTAATAAAATAAACTTAATAAAAATAAATCAATTATGCAGCCTGAGACAATCAAATATAGGTCTAGTATTGAGGGGTCAGTAAGGCGCAGACAAAGGGCCACGTGTGGCCCCCCAGGCTTTATTTTTGCCCAGGCCTTACACTACAGAAATCTCCCCCCCTTTTTTTTTTTTACAAAAACTAGCTAATTGGAGAACGACATTGAGCATGCCTAAATCTCAACAAGCTATGGCGGGTAGAGTAACTGCAGGACTCTCTGAACTGCATGTTTTTACTGTGTAGAAAGTAAAAAAAAAAAAGATTAATTTTTTTCCCTGTACTGTTAGTTGGGGAAAACATGTTTAACTTCCCCTTTAAGCAACACAATTTTCTAGGATAAATCTCCTGACTTGGAAGCAATTACAGACAACATGGAATCAGAGTTGGCAAAATGTTCCGACTCCTAAAATAAATAAATTTTTAAATGTCCAATATTACAGATGGACATAAAATAATAAAGTCCTTGGATGTCCAGTCAGGCATAAATTATATTTTCTTCTGTGCTGGGAAAGTTTATTTCCAATTCACTTTTCTCATACCCTCCAACTGTACTGATTTGGCCAGAACATAACCGAATGTGCAGCTTCTGTCCCAGGACAGTCAAGACAGCTGTCCTGGGTTTTACCGTGCTCAGACTCAAATCAACACTCAAAGTTTAGTTTTGATTTCTTGATGAACTGCCAAGCTGGGGAGTGGGGCAAGGGAAGAGAGACCAGGTAAATGCTAGGTACAGATATCTCTCTATATCCTCACATGGACAGGAACTATAGAAATATATATGGTCCAGAGATCTCTCATACTTTTGAAACAAACCTAGATGATATTGCTAGCTTCTCTGGCTCATTAGTTATAGGCTAAAGTTACAGTTCCTTATCTATCCCAACTGTCTGAGTCTGTGACAGTCACATGATATCCTGTGTAAAGCTAGGTACACACAGTACAGATTTCTGAAATATGACAGACAGGATCCTGCCAAGATCCTGTCTGCCATCTTTCAAAGATCTGCATACACACAGTCTCGACCATTCTCCCCATGAACATCATAGGGAGAATGCTCGGGACTGTGTATTTCCATCAGCCGCGCTAGACTCCTCTGTAGGGGGAACTTGAAACCCAACAGAGGGAACTTGAAAGCCAACCAACTTCCCACCTATTTCAAGCAGAAGCATTCCAATAATCTTAAAGGGGCGTATTAAAGGTAAAGTGAAATAGTGAATGCAAAAATTTTAATTATGGTGATGGGACATAGTACCCCTTGTTATGCATGTAAAACAGTTATTAGTGATCATATTATAAGTATCATATATCTGCAAAAATAAGAATAAACATTTAAAACTTTTTTTGAAAAAATGTTTCATCTAGAACCGTAAAATCGGGTGAGAAACAAGTGTAAGTGTTAAAAGTGAGAGCATCCTATATGATGTCTCGTAATCAAACTAATTAAAATGTAATATAAATACAATAGGATGTAATGAATATTATTAGATTAGTAAAGGAGCAGGTTAATCTTGTTTATTCACTTCAAAAGATGAAAGAGAGATAACATAGTAAAAGATATTCTTGGATAAAGTGCACACACAGGCCTATGTAAATAAAAGTTCTTATCGTTAAAAATGGTGCTAATTTTGCCCCAACCAATCAGATTTGAGGTTTCAAATGATACATAACATCTGATTGGTTGGGGCAAATTTAGCACCATTTTTAACGATAAGAACTTTTATTTACATAGGCCTGATAATTTAAAGTATCATGAATATGCACAATATGTCATGACATGATATATGTCACATCACTATATTCACTATACCTTTAAGATTATTGGAGTGCTTCTGCTTTAAATAGGTGGGAAGTGGGTTGGGTTTCAAGTTCCCTCTGATGAAGTGACTGCCATTGTCATGAAACGCATCAGGGCGTTTGTTCCTGTGTTCTCCCCCATTGTACCGCTGGTGCTGTGACTTACACTTATTAAAAGTTTGTTGTTGCATTTGGTTGAACAAGTCGTCCCACGCTTGATATTTATTCATGCTTAAAGGGTATGTACACCCCTTAGAAAAACGTTTAGTTTGATAAGCAGGACCTCTTAAAACGTTATCTCTGAATTGGTTAACGTTGTTAAATATGCTCCCAGACACAGATGTCATACTTAACAGCTCCTGGATCCACCTCCGTGGCTTTCTGGCTCTTCCGTGTAAGGCAGTCAGTCACGGCCGTGACAGTAACGCCATGGCCAATGGCTGACTGCCATTCCTGGACGAGCCTCCACTGCTGCTACTCGGAAATAGAAAAAGAACAGAGCAGCAGCAGTAGAGTGGGAGAAAGCAGCAGTGGATCGCAAACTTTTAAGTATGATATCTGTCTGGGAGCATATTTAATAACTTTAACCAATTTGGACCTTACGTTTTAAGGGGTCCTGTTTATCATTTTCAAGCGCTGGACATACCTTTTAAGTCCCATATACATGTGCGATAGCAGGGTCCTACTCACCGCGCATGATGTGTATGGGCATCTTGCAGATCCTTTCTGTCATCTTTCAAACATCTAGCAGTTACGGTAGATTACCCCCAATAGGTTGCAGCAGATTTATAGAATTTGAACTTTTGCATATTTTATTATAAGACCATATGAAGTCTCTTGGTAATGTTGCAATGAGTCTCACACTCATTTCTTTCTCATTCTCTCTCCTTTTCCAAATGAAAATACAAGTTTATCTTAGAATTAAGACATGTACTATGCATTAGTTTATTAAAGGTGAGATGAAGAATGTTTAAAAGGTTAATACCGTCTTTATAAATATTTTGATACATATACAGCAGAATAGAAGTGCATAGTTTACTGTATGAAATAAACATTCCCCCTCCGCTTATCCACAAGCAGAGAATCTTGAAGCCTAAAATCCTACATTTGGATTTGGTAATTAGAAGGCCCAATCGAAATCCAGCAAGTGGAGGATTTTCATTACGGTCATCCAATTGCTTTTGTCCCAACAAATGGTGCAAATTTCAATTTAATTTTGTTGAGAACGGTCAGAGCTGTTGAAATCTGCTCACAATGGCTAGCTTATTCATACAATATCAAATCCTGCAGTAACAAGTGTAACTCCAATATACATTAAAAAAAACAATTTCAGTAAATGCAAATTCACTCTTTTCCCCCCTTCATTCCCAAATAGCAAATAACAAGAAAAAATTGTTACAAGAACCATTCAAGTAGCTTTTAATAGAGTGCACCAGAGAGTGAATATCTTGCATCAAAAATGTTAAGTACACTAAATCAATGGGGCTAAACTTCTCTTCTTTTTTTTTTTATCACCCTTTTTTTTCTCTAAGGCAACAATACATGTCCATATTAGAATGAAACAATTACAAAATAAAGTAAACCTACATCACATAATACAGTACATTTCTTCGCAGGTGTTTGCGTATAAGTCCGTTTCATTCAGGAAGTCTTTACAGAAACTTATGGCAACAACAAAATGAAATGAAAGAGAAAGGGAAGATTAAACTGGTAGGGTTGTAAAGTTGATCACAGCTTTTAGTGGAGATTTTTTTATCACTAACCATCTTTAGAACTTGATCTCAGGCCTGGGCTCAAAAAAACAGTTTACAATCATTACAACATTAAATAACGTTTAGCATAACAAAAAGAAAAAGAAAGAAAGGGGGGGGGGGGGGGGAAGTAATAAAATGTACCAGCACTAGTGGTTTTTTTTTTTCTTGATTTACACTTAAAAAAACTAGATTTTTTTTATAGATATATATATTTTTTTTCTTTAAATTTGTCTTATTACAAAGCTGCACGTTACAAGCATAAAGAACTGGAATAAATACATATGATCTGGTAAAATAGTAAAGCACACTGGTAACACAAGAACAAATTATACAACCACATATGCAAGTCACTGTAATACACGATCAAATCTGGAAAGGGCATTTAAATGGCTCTCAGGCCCCGCCTGAAAGGCATTTTTTTAATGAAGCCATTTGCTGGGCTTTTTTGCCAGTTCAATTGTTAAAAGCAAATATGCAAAAATAATATTGTTAAATTTTGGAGATAAACAGAGAACCGTAGTGATGTTGCTACTCCCCCCCTTCTGGCCCAGGGCTAACCAATGAGAAGACACGCTCTGCAAGTACTTTTGCCCATTGGACAGATCCCTGAATAACAGGAGCAGAGCTTAGACAATACACTTCCAGAACCATAGCTCTGTGGATGGACTATTTATGTTCAATGTTTTCCTTAAAAATTAATAAAGAAATCTTATTTTGGGTCAAAAAGCTTGTGCAATGTTGCCAAAATGACAGCAGTAGCGTATTTAAAAATAATATATATATATATAGTAAAATAAAAGTCTCCTGCACAGACTAGTGTCTTTAACAAAAAAACTCACAGTTCTTAATAAGGACTGAAATTCAAAGTACATTATGAAATGAGCAACGGAAATCACATCAAAGCCAAGGGGCTCCAGATTATTCTTTTAAGGAAATCTTAGAATGGGTACACACCAGCCAATATTTTCGGCTGACCAACCGATTCACAGCACTTTGTCGATCGGCCGAAAATATTGGCTGGTGTGGGCGGGCAGCCACGACCGACATCGATCGTTCGTTCGGATCAGATGAACGAACGATTGGGCATGTCGGAAAATTCCGATCGATCGTGCGGTTTTCCTATAGGAACGCACAACCGATCGTTCGCAAATTTGTCCGAGGCCGAATTTGCCGCGACCGACGGACATTTGTCCCAGCTGAGCGCTCACTCGTAGCGAGCGCTCGGTCGGGACATAATGTCCCTCCGTGTGTACCCAGCCGTAAGATACATTTTATCCTGACCAATCAATCAGACATTTCAAATTAAAATGATGATAAATTTGACTTATAATGCCCCCCCTCTCTCTATGCTTCATCTAAAGTAGCTACCTGTGCAAGCTGTATCTGTAGGAGGAAGAGTGAGAAATAGTGGCCCGTGGGCCCCTCTGGAGTCCTAGGAGCTGCATCTCTCGTTGTTACGCTTCTGGATATACAACATTAAGTTTGTCTTTTTTCCCGATACTTTGCATTTCAGCCAGGACCTTATTTTGAGAGTGAGGCTACAAGCCCTCTCACCAGTTTTATGGTCCCGGCATTGCTCAGTTTGCTTTATCCAAGGAGAGGCCAAGGGATAGATCATTTTTATCAGCTAGTTTGGGGCTTTGTGTCAGGTATCTTTCACTGTGAACAACAACAGGAGAAAACAGGGGCGGATATATACTACTATCATAGGCCAGCTAGCGTGCAGCCTCCCCCTCAAAATAAGTTAATGCTAGAGAGGAACTGCAGTTACTGAATGGAGGAGGAAGCGCCTCCATACATTTTTATGCAGCCCCCTAGCAGTCATGCTGAACTAGGTGGCCTAGTGAGAAATCTACCCTGGCAGAGAAGCATGTTAGTCCTGGCTGAAATGCAAAGTATCAGGGAAAAGGGGATTCTAACAGAATCATTATCACACCGATATTAAACATATTACACCAGTTTTTCATGTCTAATTGACCTAATGATGTAACAGAAAAAATAGTTTAAGGTTACAAACATTGCAGTTTAGTGAATCAACTAAAAAACTATTAACAAGATGTATCAACCGTGAATGGTTTTCAAGGGAACGTTCTTCAGGATAAAATTAACTGTAGCCTAGAAGGCATGTTAGGCCTAGTACACATTGACCAATATTCCAAAAAAACTGTTCCACCTGCAGGTAATTGTTCCCAGTCGCAACAGATCCTTCCTGGCAAAACATTTGTTCTGATCAATCAGACATGTTGATAAATCACAGCCCATTGTTAATATTTTCAATGAGAGCAACAACAATTTGTTGGACCAAAATATCACCTATGCCACTAATTCCTGATGGGAAAATATCAGACTAAAGTCGGACAGGGTGCACCAACCCTTACAAAGTGTCTGCTAACTATATGAATATACAAACTAGTACAGTGTCTAATCCCCAGACCAATTATCCTAACTTTTTGAATTCACATGGAAGGAATAACACCTTGTATAAGCTCCAAACACAGGCTAGTGGTGTTTGGAACAAGCGCTATACATTTATTTGGAATGATGCAACAAACAGAACTGCTATGTGGATTAAATCTGACCGCATACAGAACAATCGATAGACCTCACCACTGCCTTTTATGGGGAGCAATAAGGCAATAAAAAAATTATTTAAAACATAAATAAAGGTGTGCCGGAATCCGAGAGATTTTTCCTTGAGACAGTAAGCAGGCTGGTATATTTAAAGGGCTATTCTGGTTTTATTTCCTCACAGGTTGAAGCCAATGTGAAAGTATGTCATAGAAATGATCTCTTCCTGTAACACTGAAAAATACACAAGTTAACGAAATGTGTGATTTGTATAAAAACAACCATCTGTACCAGTCTCCGATAAAACCTTTTGCAATCATTGAAAAGCTTGAATGTCTGCAGAAACTGTGTACTGAAAATGCTTAGCCAGCTTAAAAAGCCATTTCTTCACATTTTGAAAGGAAAAAAAAAATTATACACATGTGTCTGTGTAACAATAATAATATACAGATTTCTCATCCATACCAGAGCTAGATACATCCTATGCATTTCTCTTTGGTGATCAGTTAGGGAAAGTTATATGTTTAAACACTGTAAAACCCGGGGTGTCACGGTTATGGACCTTTAGTAGATGTCACTAAACTTCCCAGCATACTTTGTGGTAAAGGATGTTGAAAGTTATCAACCAAACTACAGGACAAAACTCACATCAACATCCTTATTGTAAACTTTTCCCCCTCCCATTCCTAAAACACTGTCTGAACTAAGAACTACATTAAAGAGCAAATTCATTACCAGAAATGCTCACCAAGTGTTTCAAGGGATTACAGCGACTTTCTGCCAGGCAGCTAGATGGCGCAGCAGTCTGGTACAGCGGATAAATTATCCATTTCTGAAACGCCGTGCAATGGAGAATGCAAATTATTTTGTATGTTTTTTTTCACTAGCTGTGATTTTTTTTTTTTTTTTTAAATAATGGCCATGTCGAAACATTACAAAACAAAGGTCAAGACAAAAAAAATGTAAAAAATAAATTGTCATTCTCAATAAACAATAAGGAAGAACTCAGTCATCCAGAAGAAAACACTGACCGTAGATCTCTGTACAGTAAATCTAAGCCCAACTATACAAGATCGGCTGCTTTTCTTCTTCTTATTTAAAGCAATCAATTATCTATTATACAATTCTATGAACATTGACTGAGAACAGAATGTTCTAGATTATGCCCTGTACATGTGATTTAACACAGGCAGTCTATTGTTCAAGCAGTGTACGTTGATTGCAGATTGTACAGGTGATTACAACTATGTATAACTTTATTGCAGAAAGGACATTTTTCTTGAAAGAGAAAGGCTCACGTGCCAATAATAATTAATGCCCTTTACTGATAGAGGTGCCAAAATGTGCCACATGGCAGCCTAGGATACAGCAGAACATTCAGATCCCTAGGATGTTGCTCTTGGAATTACCCATATTGAGGATTTTAAAGTTTGAGCTCGTTAGCAATTTTGGACGCAATGTTCTTGAAAGCGATGGAGGTTCCGGATATTCTCTTGAAGCGTACTCCGTTGAGGGAAAGACGAGGTAACTTGCACACCTCCATTTCCCACTGTACAAGGCTGTCTTGTCGGGCATCTCCATGTACGCAGAAGAGCAGGAACCTTTCCTTTTGCTCATAGTCACAATTGTTGGCATCCAGTACTTTGCGGATTTCCCTCATCATGTCATTGGGGTCCATAGAGCTGGTGGTCTTCATGCTCCAGGTAAAGCGTAAAGAGCGAGGCTTTGAGTCCTTTGAGTCCTCTCTCTCCCTCTCCTTTGGCTCTCCAGAAGTGCTTCTGGAAGGAAAACAAAAAGAGTGAAACACCACTGAGTCAAAGATTATTTTCCCCCATCAACACATATTAAACAAGGAGAATTAGATGGCGTGCTATAAAAAGAGGGTAGGGGGAAAAAGCAAATTCCTGCTTGCAGTGTAGGTCATGTACATTGGACCAGGACCACTTGCCAGCCCTAACAACGTGCATGGCTTTTATTGCCCTCTGATACAGAACCACTGCAAATGAGCAAACCATGCCCGAGCAAACGCATACAAACGAGGGGTCCCCCGTCCGGACATCGCGTCTTGTCCACTAAATCGGTTGTGTGTGCATAGCCCACGGGCATTTGCGGTCCTTAAAATGTTGTTAAAGAATTAGTGACCTGTCTGATATTTAGGAAGATGGATAGAAGTAAATTTAATAATTAGGAAAAGGTTAGCATGCTTCTAAAATAAAAGGCACAAAGGAACTGTATATGATGGGAAGAATGGGATGAAAATTAACCAAAAATAATGTAAACATTGTACATGTAAAAGGGTAAAGTGCTTGCGGCAAATATGAAAATGCCATTACGGTAAATTCACTACAATGGAATCTGCACAAATCGCACAAAGCCAACGCCACGTAACTGCACAATGCCAAATTGCATTCACATTTAAATAAGCCCAGTATGTGAAGCAACGCTGTACAATACCATGCACCAGCCTGCAGGCAATACAATCCCACAATTAATTGAATTATACCAAAATTATTTTTTTGATGGGTAAAGCAAATTTATACTTATTTGGCTTGGACCCGATATCCCCATTATACCCAAACACTTGTTCTGTATAATAATATTCCTCTCCTTGATAAAATTATCCTCAGATCCATCGTTCCAGGTTTTGGAATGGACCCTAATCAGATGCAACTGGGGGGCTAAAAAGGCATGATTCTATTATTGTCACACTTACACCAGCAGGGGGCTACACAGTGCTTGAGTGATATTACTATCTATACAATGTATTAATGTGTCAGTAGTTTGACCATTATTGTGCTGCACTCCTCTTGTTAGCTATCCATCTTCTACAGTCTATGGAGCTGGTGCCATTTGCAGATTTAGCTGTCCTAAAGGCATCACCAGCAAGTGTTAGTGTGAGCATAAAGGTTATGTGTACAAAGATCTATACATGCATAGTAACCAACATACCGTGTACATATTGTAGCTATTAACATCAACACTAAACCAGAAACAAGATGACAATTCCCCCACTGCACAAAGGGTAAAAAGATTTCCCAGGCACAGTATGATCTGGATGAGTCAGTCACTTTTCCACACATTCAAACAAGCAATGCGAACAACACATAAAGGAATCCTGGGATTTCCTGCTTCGGAGGAACAATTATCTGGCTGCTGTTTATCTCCGACTCCCAAGCATTTTGGCTTTTAATGTTTAATTTAGCAGTATCTGCAGATACACTGACAGACGATTTTTTAAAATCAATTTAACTTTTTTCCCCATTTAGAAAAGTTGAAGATGTTGAAACATTATTTAATAAGAGGTGCAACATTTTGCCTAAGATGCTAATTTTTCTTAACCAATCAGATGGTTTTTTTTACTGTTCTCCTACTGCTTGTGAAGGTTCTCATTCATCCAGGTCATGGTATATCTGTTGTATTCAGTTAGATCAACTGGACTTAAAGTTGAGTTCTTGAAGAACTAAACTAAACTATTACATAATTGCCAACAGATTTTTGTACAAGTCATTTTGAATTGAGAAAAGACAGTCGGATGACTAGCGAAACGTCTTCAAGAACTCAACATTAAGTCCAGTTGATCTAACTGAAAACAACAGATATACTGTTAGAAAACATTTGATGGCATCTAAATGGCTGCTGCAGATTAGCAACACAGGCAAAATATTGCATCTGAATGGTCTCTACCTTGTAGGAATATTATTAGTCTGATTACTAACCCCTAAAAAATACTTGCCACTTATTATATTTAAAGAATTGTGGTACCCTATAGCTGGGTACATACAGGTGAATTTTTCCCCCTGACCAACTGTTCGCCACAAACGAGCGAGGGGCCGGGACAAATCGCCGTTGGTCGTGGCAAAAATCGCTGCGGACGACAGTTAGCCATGACCAATCATGTGGCCCACAGGAGAGCACATGATCCGCTGCGTCCAATCACCTTTTTGCCTGATATCAGTCGGTTTGGCGAAAAAAATCACCTTGTGTGTACCCAGCCTAAAGCAAAACTAAACTGTAAAATAAAGTTCTCCTGTTATTGACAAATGGTTGAACACAAACAGCAGGAGAAACATTTCTATAGATATGACTTCCTGCTGTGTTCGGTAAAGTAATGTACAGCCTCTGGAAAGCTGCACCTCCTGTACCACCTACAGACTTCAGTTGTTTGTGGGAACCATCAAAATGATACTTCAAACAGTGCTAACAGAAATTCTAATGTTGAATAAACATACATTCATAGGACTAACTAAAATGAAATTCTACGTTCCGAAGATGAACATGGGTATAAATGTCATTTGTATGTTACAAAACGATCACATCACAGTAATAAACCGCAGTTCACATGCACTAAGTGACCATGGCAAAAAAGCGGTTACCAAGCTAAAAAAGCTGCACCATCACATACATAGACAATGAAGGGGAGGCCAGCGTTTCCTTATGTGAGTGTGTATACACATTAGACGACAATTCCATTGGAAGCTATTGGTTATTGGCTATAAAAATGGCTACACACACTGCCTATATGTTTTCCAAATACTTTATATAGGGAGATTGTTCAGGTGGCCAGTGGCAGCTATCGGGTACCCATACTTAAGTATAAGGAACGATAGAATTTTGTAAATGGAAATTTTTTGTCACCCACCGATAATAGGCCAATTCCACTGGACCTGATGGGATAGACCTATCAGTATTCATATGTGTACCCAGCTTTATTCACAATATTAATGCTATTACGTTAGTTAGCAGGACAAGCCTTGCTTTTCACCTGCTTTATGTATATAATTGAAATATATTAGCATGAAAGAGGGGCAAATACTTCCAACTGCTAGAGAGAGATTTTGCTTTGTCTTTGTCACAGAGGATTCTCTGGAAAAGGGTGGGAGGAAGAAATAAAAGCATTTATGAAAGCCAAGCGATGCCTTGGAAACAGAAGCAATTGCACTCAGAAGACAGAAAATAAGTCAGACACTGCAGTGTGGCAGCTCTGCGGCTGATAACAGAAGAACAGCGCCTCACCTGGACAGATCCGTTCTCCCACTGGTTTCACCTTCACTTGGATCCCTCAAAACAAAGTTAAGGTTCAGATTCAATGACAAGTGACAAATACCAGATCATTAAAGTTCCGAAATTAACAGCTTTACACATACAACTATTAAATGTGGATTCCATGAAGTCCAGTAAAGGAAAGGGAGGGAATTATTCTATATGCATTTCTACATTCTGCGCAGGCAGATTCTGCGTAATTTTTAATAAATGAAACTTGGCATTCGAATTATTAAACTGTAAATGTTCCATATACTACCAAAAGCACAACTGGAATCAATGGCCATTCTATTAAGTTAAATTATGTGTAAAGCTAAACATGAAATACTTCTTGTCCAGAAGGTTGTACTCTGCAGAGTAGGGCAGAGGGGCAAGCAACCCTCTGTGCCAATGTTCTAAATAAAATAAACCATCTACACAAGTCACTGGTGTTTGTGAATGGCAGAAACAGACATTGCTTGTACATATGTACAGTTTACACATACTCGGTTAAATATTCTAAGCAAAACTGAATTATGATTAGTTTTTAAAAATGGGTTAGGGGGTTGCCCACTTGCCCTGAATGGAGTGTATGCTTGTTTTATAAAACACAACATATTTCTATAAAATAGCAAATCATGGATATACAAATCTGCATTTCCCTAAAGCTGGCCATACTGGATAATATTAACATCAGGATCATGTATGGCATGAAAACATTAGATCCTTATGCTGACAAACTACAATGGCATGAAGATCTATCGGGCCACACAGAAAATTTCAATTGTGTCTTCTATAGTAAAGGAAGCTTATAACAATGAAAGTCTGTGGCTGCACAAACTATCGTTCCCCATACAGATTAAAGAGAAGACAGACTATTAATGTGTATTGGGAATAGCTGTAAAAACATGATCAGATTCCAATGTAACCGCATGTGTACGGCCACCTTAAGTTATGTGATAAATTATATTTAGAACTAAGAACAGATGGTATCATTAGAAAACAGAAAAACCCTGTTCCATTCGAAAAATAGATTTCCCATTAAAGGGTAACTCCACCCACAAAAACAACTGTTCACAAATGGATTGTACAATTCAATGGGCGATAGGATCACTAGCTGCCATCCCACATTCAATTTACAAGCTGAGATCTGCCTGTGTTTACACAATCCTGCAACTCTTTCAGGCTCATTTACTCAGACTTGCTGGGCAAATATATAGAGTTAAAGTTGCGGTAACCGGTTCACTAACGGATGCATTAGCGAACCGTTTAGCAAAAATCACTTGCGCATCCGGCGCTTACGATTCAATATTGCACTAGTTTTAGCGCAGGATTTTAACGCCAGCAGATAGCTGGCGTTAAAATCCCGCAGTGGTTAAATCCCTTACCGGGATTTACCTAGATTCGCAAACGCAATATTGAATTGCAGAAAGGGCATTTACCTAGAGCGATAGTGGTTCTGGATAAATGAGCCTGCTCCCCTGCTGGAGCTCTGTCTCCCCCTGCTGGCAGATTCCCCATCTTTCTGGTGTTCTGCACATGCCAATATTTGCAACTCAATGGAGCTCAGTCGGGACTGCTGCCAGGGGAGACAGCCACCCAGCAGGGGACACAGAAATCTGCAGGATCGAAGTAAACACAGGCAGATCTCAGCTGGTAAAATGAATTGGGAGATGGCAGCTAGCGATCCTATCTCCCACTGAATTGTACAATCCAGTTTTTCTGGGTGGAGTTACCCTTTAATACATAAACAAGCTATTCAATGATTATTTTTGGGTTCCCCAAAACCAAACCTACTAACTGGTAGACTGGGTTATTTTGTCCTAACAGACAAATTGCAGGATTTAAAATAATCATCTAGCCCTGTGCATAACGCAGGTTACACAGAATTTCCATTGTTAGTACCCACAGCTTAAAAAGGAATCTATAACAATAACCTTTCTAAACTAACAACCATCCAGGCATTAACTAAGATCGCAAAAAGAAGAACGATAGAATAAAATGGAATACTGGACATTCCATCTGGCCACTCAATATAGTCTGTACAATCTGTTTAACATAGGGGCTTGCTAAGGCAATCTATCCCAAGCCATTCAAATCAGTTAGCAGAGTCCTTACATTACACAGATGTAATATTATTTTTGAAAGATTGTACAATTAAGTTGCAAGTTGAGTGGCAAGCATAACACAAGGGACTTGCTGACTTATGAGTAAATGTTCTTTGGTTGTAATAACACGTCAAGGCAATTTTACTTGATAGTATTTATTTTCCTGTAAGTTGCCCATTTCTAATTTGTAAAATCCACATGTTGCATTTGCAAGGTCTTATTTATTTACCTGCGCACAAACTTGGAGGTTATCTTGCTGATAATTCCTGTAGAGGTTCCTCTTCTACTATGAGAGAACTGGGTGGTCTCATGAGCTGGCGAAGCCGGTGGGCCATTATAGGTGGCTGTGCGTCGATCCCTGAGCTGTTCTCCATGAAAAGTACTCCGGCTGGTACTTCCACGAGGGAAACGCGTCCGGTCCGGTGTAGTGGCACTAATACTGTGAGCAGAAGGAGATGTTGCCGGCACCCTCTGAGTTCCACCGCTGTATAAGCAAAGGGAGATATACTAAGAATACATTTGTTTATTACTCATTTCATTCAAGGTTTGTCAAAAATGAAGAAGGCTCTCACTGCTAAGTGCATCCTGTGAGATGTTATGGTACTAAAAAGTTTAACACTTTCTAAAGCTTGTAGTTACATGACTCCGGACTCTGCTCTGTTTGCATTAATAGCCTCGTCCCTGCAAATCTCCATCTATTTCATTCTGGAACCTTTACATTTGCTTTCCTGCCTGTGTAAACCTTAGATGGAGACTTATTTTATAGGCTCCTTTCTTGGTTTGCAAAACGATCAAGACATTTGAGGGCAAGCATTGATTACATTGATCAGTCATTTGCTGTCAGTGCAGGAACATACCCAGCAGTCTTCATTTCCCCGCCAAGAATGGGAGGATAAAGATGATGTCACTCAAACTACCAGAAGAGTGTATTATTTACATTTTCAGCACCAGATATTTTTGTTTGGAGACCACAGTCCTCCTTTAATATGTCACCGGCAACAATATCAATGTTTAAACATGTGGTAAATGTGTGTTTTTGTCTTATCTGAATGAGATTAGTAACTTTTTTCTTTGGCAATGCTCTCCGAAAGAATTTTCAAGCAGGAGGTTATATGTTTAAATAACCTGGTATGAATCTTCCAAATGACCAAAAAAAAGGGAAAGACAAAGCAAAAATTAGGATGTGGTCCATTACTGAGGCAGTATGAAAATGAGCAGATTAGTCTACAGGGCAGCCCCATGGGACATTTTTATCTGCATCTATAAGGTAAATATGGCAGCTGCTTAAAGGACAACTCCACCCTCATAAGAACATTTTTTAGAAAGAATGGCCTCTTTAAAACATGTTGATATATCATAGTTTGTCCTATGAATTCTTTACTGTATGCCTGCTATGCTTCTGGATGCCTCATGGAAACTGAGCAATTTAGAAACCTGTACTAAGCCTGAGCATGATCAGAAGAGGCAGACATGGGATTAACATTCAGTCATTGGCTGTGATGTCAACTGTCACATCCATAACTGACAGTCACTAACTGGAAGAACCAGGAAGCAGAAACAGGGGGAAAAGGACATTGTGCAGGATTTCAGGTTAGACTTATATATTTCAGATTTCAAATTATTTCCATTTAGGGTTTTGGGGGTGATTTACCTGTATAAAAGTTTTCATTGTAAAGCTGGACTTGCCCTTTAATTGATTATCTTATTGGACCACCACATCTAGAGGTGAAAATGTGTATCATCTTTGACAATATGTTTACGGTTATATAGATAAATAGAAAGAAAGATAAATATGTGTATGCATGCACACTCACACACATGCACAAACATTCAAATATTTTATCCACAACAATAAATATACCCAGTGGTGTATTAAGCCTAGTTTGGGCCCCTGGCTTTAGTACAAATGAGGGCTCCCTACATGTGCTAGCCGTAGTGTGGTGCAAATTTTTTAGGCCACACAAATGGATAGTGTTAATTAACTATAAAGTCACTTAAGGGAAATAAAAACTGCATAATGTATGGTTAAACTACACTTCCCAACATTTCTGCATCTGTCAGGGTAGCAATAAATATTAAAATTTTGGGAAAACTTAAAAGGCATGTCCACCCCCAAACTAAAACTTTAAATTAAACTAATTGCCACCAAAAACTTAGACCTCGCTAGGTTAAAGGAATAGTTCACACAAAAAGTGAACTATTCCTTTAAAGCAGTGATTGAAGACTGGGAGGTAAAGGACCTATTCCTTACCTTCCGTTCTTCAATCACTTCACCAGGATCCAGGCCCGAAGGTAAGTTTAATGACCTCACGCACCATTCACCGCGGCTCCAATTATAACTGCCGACTGCTTCCTGGTTTAGTTTACTATAGCATGGAATATAGCGCATGCGCACTATAGTGCAACTAAACCAGGAAGCAGTCGGCAGTTGTCAATGGAGCTGCGGTGACTCGTGCGCGAGGTCATTAAACTTACCTTCGGTCCTGGATCCTGGTGAAGTGATTGAAGAACGGAAGGTAAGGAATAGGTCCTTTACCTCCCGGTCCTCAATCACTGCTTTAAAGGAATAGTTCACTTTTTTAGTAGTGGTTTACATGAATGTCAAGAGCCAATTGTATTTTTGGTGGGTGAAATCTGGTAATGAAACGCCACAAACCGCTTTTGGTACTAATCAGTGGATACTGAATCAGACAGAGACGTAAAAAATTTTGCACGCTTCAATGATTGTAAAAATTCAGTTAAAGGGTATGTCCACCCTAAATTATATTTTTTAATATAAGATTCCCCCTGGTCTCCCAGCCCCAACTGCTCTATTTATATGTTTAGAAAGCCCCCCAAACTCTACTTACCTCCCCTCTTTCCTCGGCCGGGCTCCCGGCCCTCTGCTTGAGAGAAAATGCAAGCAGAGGGGCGGGACCGGCAGCCGCGTCTGGATTGGCTGAGCGGCAGCAATCATGGACGCGGCTGCCGGCAGCTCACTTCGGCGGAGGAAAGAGGAGAGGTAGTAAAGTTTGGGGAGCTTTCTAAATATATAAATAGAGCGGTTGGGGCTGGGAGACAAGGGGGAATCTTATACTTTAATGGTTATAAGTAGGGGGAGGGAGAGGGAGAAGGGCTGCAGTACGCATGCCAAACTTCTCCTGGAGGCCAGGTAGGAGGCAGAGTCCTATATGGACTCTGCTATCCTCCTGGTGGGCAGTTTTTGGGACTTTGGGGGGGACTACAGGAGAACCATATGGAGCTGGGATGTGAGGTAAGGATTACACTACACTACATGATGGGGCCAGTAGTTGGGGGGATTATAGTTTTGGGGGTGGACATGCCCTTTAAGTCTTTTTCGTACCTGACCAAAATTTACTGTATTTGATGCCTAGTTTCCCTTGAAATTGAGGAAATTATATTCTGCAACGGGAAAAACAGCCCAAGCAGGTGTGGTGGAGGCAGGCTACCGGGTGTTCCATAAAAACAATCAAACTTTATTAGAATACATAGTTAAAAGAATATCATTAAGAATGATACATCTGCACTCTATAAGAGACAACCCTCATACCAGGACACAAAACAAACTCCACCCTACGCGTTTCATGGCCCAATGGCCACTTTCTCAGGGGCCCCTGCCTCCACCACACCCGCTTGTGCTGTTTTTCCCTTTGAAGATTGTTTCCGACCGTGGAGGAGACTGTCTCCTTGGAGGCGTGTGAGCAGATCCGGTATTACGGGGGTTGACGCTCCTGCTGAACAGGTGCAGTAATTTGACTTCTCAAATAATATTCTGCGTTTACTTTGATTATTTCCTGGGGACTTCTGGGCAGCTTGGCGAAGACCAATTTTTTAAAGGTTTTATTTTATTTCTTTTATCATTCACATAACAAGATAACAATCAGATCATCTTTGGGAAGAATATTGATCTCTGCCCCATTTTAGTCTATTTGTTAATGGAACAATGAGTTTCATTCACAAATACTAAAGCAAGCCGTCATTGATTAGCAGGTACTGCACTTTGATCTGAATGGAGATCACAGTACAGTACCACCACTACACTGCCAGGGACATCACAGGGAAAGACTCCAGTGCAGAGTGGAAATCATCTGACGTCTCCGGGGATCTCCCTTATAGAAGCCATCTCCCTGTACGGTCACAGCATTTGAGGGGTTAAAACTTCTGATCCCCACATCGGTTTCGGACGGAACAGATGGGGGACCAAGGGGACAGCGGGGGCACTTGAATGGTGCCCATCAATCGCGCCTGGGAGCATTTAAAAAAAATGCTGCAGATTGTGCCCTGTACCATCTGCGGCATTTAAAATGCTCCTCTGCAGCTCAGGGCCAGAAAAGACCTTATTGTAATCTGCCACTGAATGTACCTAAATATTAAAAAATAACCAGTAGGAAAATTCTATTCTTATTCCATTAAAACATGCAAGTTTATTCTGAAATATGTTTAGTAGGTACCTTGGCCGAAAACCTTCAGTACCATCTTTGATAGTAGGCAAAGTGACTTTAATAGGGTGTCCTGAGGCAGACATAGACTTCTGGTGGCGAGGTCGTGCTGAAGGTACCGCTGACGTTGCAGATGATGTGCTCCCTGCAGACATTTCAGTTAGGCTGCAAAACATGAACAGAGCTGGATTGAGATTTGTAAACTTTCAGCTTTGCAAATCAAGCAAAAAAAAAAAAAAGTCACTATACTCACTCAAACTTTACGTTATCTGAAACTACAATTTGAGAGAAGTAAAATGGTGATATTCCCATATTTATAATTAAATTATTAATGTTTAGCGAGTGCTCATAATTGCCCCCACCCTCCCTTACTCACTGCCTCCTTGTAGTGTCTGAGACACTTATAAGTTCTGCACAGAATCACCATGGACCCTGCTCTGCTTACACATCTCCCCCTCCCTCTGGTATTCTTTTCTCTGCTGATTCCCTTAATTGTTGCAGAAAGTGTGCTGGCAGGTGACCAAAAATCTTAGTAAGAGGGTCAGATATAGGGCACATATTACTATTTCTGCTCCTGTGTGACCCGAGTGACAGGTCTTTCCCTGTAAATGCAGTGATTAAAATGATTATTTCTCAGGATCTAAAACTCAGATTTGAAATCCAAAAAAAAATTGTATCACAGGTCACAAAAATAACCCCTCTTCGGAAGGATATAACAGTAACATAGTATGATGTCATCCATCCATCAAGTCCAGTCTTTTTAGCTCACCCATGACCACTACCTAAATGTTGATCCAGAGGAAGGCAAAATTAAAAAAATAACCAGCTAAAAAAGGGTACAAAATACCTTGCTTGCACTGCATATTCCAAATGAGCCCTTACCAGTGCTTTGTAAAGACATACAAAAATAGAAAAAAGACCCTGCACACTCATAAATACTCCAGTTGGAGAAATCCATGCTGGGTGCTCCAGTGCAAAGGAAAACTGAAGATATTGAAAGACAAAATAACTGTGCACACCAGTCTTGCAAATAAAAAGGTGTTTATTCAGACCTTAAGTCCAACACCACACGTAACGACTTATGGTCTGAATAAACACATTTTATTTGCAAGACTGGTGCGCACAGTACTTTTGTCTTTCAGTGCTTTGTAAAGGGGGAGAAATATTTTTCTTCCTTCAATCTATGCCCCTCTTTATACAGGACATCAACCTGGTGAACAATATAAGTATTTTGGTAAATTGTGCAGCCTGTTGAAGGCCACACAATCTGGTGTAAATTAACAACATGTTGCAGAAAAACACAATTAGTCCAATCGGTAACCTTATTCGGTCAACAGGAATGTTGTAGGTTACTGGTATTGATACATAAAGTTGAGTTGATCCTGGGATATTTCTGATTCCCACTTGGAGACAGGAAGGAATTTCTTTCCACTTCATAAATTTGGTGGGTTTTTATGCCTTCCTCTGGATCAACAGTTAAGACAGGAAATATGAGTATTGTTGATTAGGTTGGACTAGATGGACATATGTCTTTATTCAACCTCAAATACTATACTAACAGGTCTGCCAATCAGCTAGGCCACATAAATCATCTTGTGTATACCAGCCCTTAGTTTTAAAGGGCATGTCTAGCCCTTTTTTGAACTTTTTATATATTATACATATTGATCCCCCAGCCCCAACCGCCGTAATAAAATTCTTAGAAAGTGCCCCGATATGTACTTTCCTCTATCCTTCCCTCTATCCTCCGCGGCAGTCTCCAGGCCCTCTGCTTACACGGAAATGCAAGCAGGGGGCAGGACCGGCAGCCACGTCCCTGATTGGCTGAGAGGCAGCCAATCAGGGACGCGGCTGCCCAGAACGCCGGAGGATAGAGGGAAGGTAAGTTAACTATCTGGGCACTTTCTATGAATTCTGTTATGGCGGTTGGGGCTGGGGGATCAATATATATAATATATCATGGGGATTTTACACTAGGGGGAGGGGAGGACTCTCCTGCGCATGCCTCAGACCTTGTCGAGGTTGAGGCTGAGACAGGCGCAGGATGAGTCACCCAGACCTTCTACACTACACTATCCTGGACTTTGGAGGGGCACAGAATGGCAACCATAAGGAGCTGGGATGTAAGGTAAGGATTTTTGTACACTACAGAGTGGGGCCAGTATGGGGTTAAATTTGAGTTTTGGGGGTGGACATGCCCTTTAAGAAGAAAAAACAATAGAAAAATTAAAGAAGGAAGCAAATATTTTTCACAGCACTATAAATGCTTTGTCTTTCTAATGAGCTGAGTATACTATAGAATACTATACAACGCAAGTTTAAAATATTGTTTCCTTTTCTAATTATTAAAGATTGTAATGCAAACATGAACTGTTATATGTCTTTCAGTGTCTTAAATCTCTGTGCTTATAGACTGTCTTAGAAACCAATTGCTGCTGCATCTATTTTTCAAGAAACTCTGCGGAGCCAAATGAATATTCGGCAAATCAGATGGTGTCAGGAGATGGGGAGGAGTCACAGTTGGTTGTTCTTTTGTCGAACCAATATCACAGACCTTTTCAAACCACAAAGTTTTCCTTAAACAGATGTTAAGCAGAGATAAGCCGGATTTAATTTGATTAATTAGATTTCTGTTTTTTTGTACACTTTACATGTAAGCCACAAGGCAGTCAGTATACATGTAAGCCACAAGGCAGTCAGTATTTTCCTTTTTTGCATGGATGAGATTGACATTGTATGTTTTTAAATAAACCCATTAACAGCATTCACAAAAGGTCTGTTATTACATCTGACTCATCCTGCAATTAGCGCTATTTTGAGATATAATTCAAGCCTATTAACAGAAAAAATTATTAAAATGACAGCTCAGCTTCCCCACTAACACTATATAAGGGCTTTAATGGAAAATTAATATGGGCACAAACCTTTCTAACATTCAGCACAGGAAGGAAAGATGGACAAACTTGGACACTGATTTATTTTCCACAGGTAAAGTGCTCTGAGAAAGGATCACTGTAATTGAGCACTTGCAAACCTAAACTAAGAACTATTTACATAGCTATCCAATTGGTTACAAGTTGCTCTTAATACCTATAACAGTTTTTGGCTTCCATATGAACCACAAAACAGAATAAAAATGCATTTATCATTGGCAAATAATGCAATAATATTGTAATAAAGACCATGATGTGGCTGTATAGGAAGCAGAATTACAATTGCCAACCAATGTGTAGGAATTCTACTGTAGAATTGTGTAAAAAGTTGCATTCTCTGTAACATCCGAATTATTCTGAAGCCACGCTGATGAGGTTAACGACGTTGAAAGCTTTTCTGATTACTTGGTAGTGGGTGCCCAAAGTATATCCAAAATATGTGGCCTAGTGGCAAGTTTGTTTTGCATAACTAGCTATATATACAAATGACTGGAACTTTTTCAAGACTTGATTAACAGTCACAAGTTTGCAACGGTGATAACTAATTATATACCAGGCAGGATCCAATGAAACAACATTTTTAAATGGGCATGTCCACCATTTAAACAAAAAAAATGGTGACTTATTAATTATCTTCCCGCAACCCCAAATGATATATTCAGCAAATTATTAGATGCATTACTAACCAGATATTTAAGGATTATTATTGTCCCCATTCTGACAGAGGAAGCCGACTTCCTTCATGCTGTCAATCAAGGCTGGAAGTGCTGACATACCAACCAATAATTGACTGCAGTTTCCCCTGCTTCCTCCTTTGCACATGCTCAAGCTCATAAAAAGCTCATTGAGAAGAGGGAGGAGTCAGATACCTTTGTCAGAAAGGAATAACTTATTAAATATCTGGTTACAAATGCAAGTAATAAACTAGTTAAATAAGCAGTTGAGGTTGCGGGCAGATAACAAATGTCACCAGTTTTTTGTTTTAAGGGTGGGCATGCCCCTTAATGTGCTTTAACAACAGTCTTTTCCCCAGTCAGGTGTTAGCCTTTACTGAAGTACTGCAGTTAAATAATATAGATAATACACATCTAAATTGTTGCTGCAGTTTAATTATTATTAAAAGTATTGCACCTTTTATTGTGTTAGTCACAAACTACATATGGAAATCTAAGATATTTTATTATCCAATGGCTTTCAAGTATACACACAGCTCAATGATGTTTCTATATTGTTCTATCATTGTACCATTACATATTTATGCAAATGTCTGCACTGAAATGCAAATTCATTGTAAAAGATGTTTTATTGCTTTAAAGAAGAACTATAATCTCATTATAAGGGTTTGTTTTTTTATCAAAACTGTTAATTTTCATTGTACAGTGCAACCAATCCTAAACAGATCCGGCAGTTACCTGCTGTCTTTCCCGTTTTGTACAGCAGTAAGTCTATCAGTAGTGCGTTCACATACGTAAGTGTTTCTTCGGGTCATTCCGCTGCCAGGAAATAAGCTATTCTAAAAAACAGATCGGAGAGAGGCAAAATGAAAATCCTCTAGTACATGATTAGTATTTTTCACACTTCCATAAACCATTAAAATGGCTGATGAAAATGCATCTTAAATGAAGCAAAACAACATCAAACAAGCTGCTCCCTGAATTCAGAAGTTCTGCAGGAAATACAGATCATTACAGATAAAGTTTAGGACAGGAGTGGGGCCAAATGGGACTGTTGTGAAAGGCAGGACAAATAGATTCAATATCCATATATAACAGTTAAAGTGACAAATTACTTTTCTTCATCTGAACCTATAATACATGTAAGTAGCACTTACTCTGAGGTGTGTGTGGCTGCATGCCTTCAAACCAGCACATGTTTTGCTCAGGTGCAGTATCCCCACCTCCCCCCCAGTATCCCATCCTCCCCCCCAGTATCCCATCCTCCCCCTTTAATCTGACCTGACTTTCCCCCCAATAAACTGTCAAACGCACACAGCATTCCAACTGTCAAAACTCTGTCAACATTCCAGCTCCAGCAAAACTGTTTACTGAAGAATAGCTTATGGGAGCAAGGCACTTGATTGACAGAGGAAATGTGAATTTTTTAGATTGGATATCTAAAGAAATAGGGGGCTTTTAAAAAAAAAAAATATATACAGTGGTGGTTGGGAAGAATTATAGTTTCCAGTATTGGTCAATTTTCTGTATTGATGCCATTTAATTGTATGCTTTTTTGATCAACAGCTGCAATGTTTAAGAGAAGGACTAGTAGTTTACTATTTATCAGATTTTAATAAATCAATTGAAAATCTTTTTTTAAACAAAATAAATGCTGCCGTGGCCTGGTATTGACTGTAACTGCAGTTCTACTTACACTTGTCCCCGATGAAGACTTTTTCCTCTCTGGTCCTGCCAGGGGACTAGCTGCCACCTCTCCTTTGGAGTTGACCGTAGTGCTGCTAAGTTTACGAGAACCATTTTTGTCCCAGTCTTCTTTCTGGTCACTTTCCACACTGTTTGCTTGTCCTCGTTTTGTATACGAAACAGATGGGGGGATTGATGGACCAGCTTTTAATTATAAAAAAGATTTAGTTTTTTTACAGAAAGACAAGGCAACCAGCTGAATAAATGGGAATCTTTGAGTACCCAACAACCAGTCTAGCCAGACACAGGTGAAACATATATAAAATTAGGGAAGAGTTGGGGGGGATGCAATTAACACTGTATTATCAGGTTAGCATTTGTTTTACATCGTGTTTGCGGTGCCTGCACCATTAACAACATTTTAATAGAAATAGCAAGGAGAATGTGATGCAAATGTGCCTAAATTAAGTTTTGTGCTACAAACTTTTATGCAAGAAACTTAACACCTTTGAATATTAGGCAGTCACCTCACCGCAATCCACTAAATTTCACAACGGGGTTATTGCATTGCAGGATCTAGGGCAGGTAAGCTGGGTGGGTTTTGCATATTTTATCGCCCTGTAAAGGTGGCTACAACACTGTAAATCTGTCAAAGATGATAGACACAATATGCAAGATTTTGTCTGTCCTCTTTAAAAGATGGGAGTGCACACATTTCTCCCTAAATAAAGTATATATAAAGTATAGGGAGATTGTAAGTCACTGCCATACTCCCTACGATCGCGTGCAACTTCCTATACTTTTCTGGTCACCGTTTCAACGACCGTTTCTGATACCGATGAATGTCGGCACCGGAAACAGTTGCTTCAACCAGCCATACACACATTAGCGATATAGGGCCAATCCCGTTGGTATAGCCGGGATTGGCCCTATATCACTATTGTGATTTACCTAGCTTAAAGGAATAGTTAACTGCAATAGTGAACTATTCCTTTACTACATTGATTGAAGCCCGGGTGGTTAAGGAGCTATGCCTTTCCCTCTGTTCTTCAATCAATTGTTGGAGAGCCAGGTACGAAGATGCCAAAAGCTTATCTTTTGCGTGATCCAGCGTGGCCTCACTGACAGGTTCCGACTGCTTCCTTCTTCTGTTCAACTATAACGCGCATGCACGATAATGCGCGCTATAGTGGAGTGAACTGCTATTGCAGTGGACTATTCCTTTAAGAGGAGAAGGATGGAAAAGTGGGTCAAATGAATTGCAGTGTCATGGGGCCACAGGAGCTGCACTTGAGCTGCGTTAGGATGAATGTCCCTCCAATAAGTACAACAAGAAGATTAGTTCAGCAGCCTTTATTCTAATACACAACCAAATGACACCTCCACACATCATCCAATAACAAGCTAGGGGAAGAGGCCTTACACTACATGTTAAACATAAATACGTACCATGATCACTGAACCGTCTTTGTTTCTGATTTGCAGAGATGCTCCTCTGAACCTTCATGTGTGCAGGGGACGGCACTGAGCTGTTGTTCAGGTCACTGCTCGGCCTAGACCTCTGACAGAGGTTACTATTGGATAGTGATTCACTTCCTTCAAACTGAAAAAAAACCCACAAATTTTTAAAAAGTCACAATTAATAATTATTAACATAGCAATGAATAAATAAAGTTTGTATGAGCTTGATGCTCAAAAGGTTGGCAATTATGTTTAGAGTAAAAGTGGAAAATACAATCCATACCTCTGGGGGTTTTCTACCTAGAAGTAGGTAGGTGGCCATGACTTCATCATATTTCTGATTAATTACAGCTTCATTAATCTCCTCTCGAGAAAATCCCATTGTCACCATGATATCTAGGGAAAGCAAGCACAGGTTATAACAAGAATAAATTTAATGCAGGGCAGGTTCCTCTTAAAGGTGAAATAAAGCTTAGATTTTTTAATAATCTCTGCCTGTTTCTGGCTTCTCCGGAAAGCTGCAGCCCTTGTTCCAGAGTGTGTCCTGGACACTTATAAACAGTAGCACATGCTCAGTTAATTCTCTACCCCACTCCATAACGGTTTAGTAATTACTGAGAGATTTTCAAAGATTTCTCTGTAATCAAGACTGAGCAGTCAGAAGTAACCTGCAGAATTACAGATTTCTTCTTGCTAGAGAGTTAAAGCTATTGGCTAGTAAGGAATTTTTATAGAACCCAAAAAATAGACCGCTTCGATTCGGAATGGAAATTATATAGTAGGAACTGATTTTGTGATTCCCATTATATTTTAAATTACATTGCGATTCGCAAAATGGAAAGCAACGTGCATAGCGGGACCTAACCCTTAACGATGTGCGTCCCGACCAGCGGCACTGACGGCTACACGCGACAAACGGCCTTTTCAGCCTAGAATCGTCTGTGTTTATGCTTTCTGTCGGGGGTCGTTCGTTGATCCACCCAGCAGATTGATGAACGACTCCCGACTGAAAGCATAAACACGGACGTTTCTTGGCCGTAATGGCCGCTCGTCATGAACCTTAAGGTCAAATTACAAAAATGCTTTAGGGTGGAAAAAAAGTGTACAATGGGCTCTCAATCACCAACCTATTCTCTTGGTGTCATTAAAGTCTGGTTCTGGCTCTGTATATGGTTTTAACTCTTCATCTTCATATCCAACGTTCATCCATCGATCTTTCATAATTTGCTGGGGAATTAAATACATTTATAACATTTACTGATTAGACTAAAAGCAAACATTCCTCCATTCCATGTGTTCCAGTCGGTCTGTCATGTATATTACGGTCAGCCAAAGAAGGTTAAGAAATTAGCAGCAGTGTAACCCACATGGATATTAAATTACTGCAGGGAATAAATCCACAGGGGGAAAACAAAAGCTAACTACATTAAATAGGCCTAACATACAATTATGAAATGAGCCAGGTTCCTGTTTAACAACAATCTCTTCCAAAATGATTGGCTCACAGGGTCTTTCCCTTGCTGGTATGGAAAATAATTACTTCCAGCTCTCTGCATCTTATATCACAATTGATATGGCTACAAAGTTATTTAAATCTCTGGGGGGGGGGGGATTTGCTTTTAAATAACATTGCATCATTGCATTTAACTGCAGCCAGACCCAGGCGATTTTGCTGCCATTAATATAGCGAAAATAGCACATTATAACAAAAGAAAACAATTGGGCAGAGTTAATGCACCCAATGATCAGTAAAACTGGATTGAACACAATACATTTGGATATTGGCTATACATTCAATCTGGAGGGTTAAGAATCATGCTGGAACGAATAACCAATTCCTAATTAAAGGTGAACTACAGTCTAATAATAATAAAAGTTAATTGGCCATAAGTAACAACTGGGTCGGAGAACCACTGTTTATTTGTGTTCATGGGGAGGGTGATGTGTTCAGATTATGTATGTATGTATTTTATTTCTTGTAGTATAAAAAGGTCAGTTCACTCTCCTGAATTATAATGATAATACTTACAGTGCCCCAGCAACCAGCCCAAGTCTGCTCAGTATTCTTTATACAGACAGCAGATGGAGAAGAACAATTATACTCTCTTACCACCCAATGAATTACCCAGGGTGAGGACCTAAACCAATGGTCCTCATCCCTGGGTTTATTATAGTCTGTCTGAGATATTTACCTTTGACTTCCCATTGGCTAGGTTCCAGGCTGAGTGCATGGCCAGACCAGTGAATGCAATTTGAGGTATTACATGCATACTGAAGGTGGCCATACTTGTGACTGTCCTCAAATTTTGCAACAGATTCCATCAGAATCCTTTTGAGATATGCCCAGACTGGCATATTCTTAATCGAGAAGATCGGCCGGATGAGCATATCCTTACAGACCGCATCTGCTCCCTCTTTTAAAGGGAGCCAATGTGGCTCAATTGAAATTCTCCATCTGGAAGGAGGTAGTTCATCTACATTAAAGAGGAGGATGGACAGATAGATGATAGATAGAGTCCCATACACATTGGCAAAAGAGCGAAAAATTGTATAAGGCTTGCTTTAGGTAAACCCAGGGCAGAGGACCTGGCAGTTTACATCCTAACCCTGGGTACTTCAAATGGTTGGGGGAAAGGTGAAAGTGTATATTTGGGCTTAAAAACGATAAGGAGGTTAAAGGGCAGCTATAGTGAAAAAAACACATTGCCCCATTGCAAAGTTAAATTCGTGTACTCTGTGCTGCCTTTATCCTACCTCTGTCAGTGACCTTGTTTTTCCATGGTGTCAAATCTCTGTGCAGCACTCCCCCCTTCCCTATTACCTCCTCCATGTCTCAACTACGGCTAACCGACAAGCTTATCAACAATAAGAAGACACACTACGCACATCAGACTTGAATGCCTATGTATTTAAATGCTTCATACATAGGATACACAACAGTGTAACGTTTCGGTACACAACCTGTACCTTCATCAGACAACAGAATTATCATCAGACAAGGTTATCATGTGCAGTAGGAGTCAAAGTTCAACATCCTGAAAAACACACCCACGCACAGTGGCCAATAGAAAGCAAGCTGTCCTGGAGACACGGATCTCTCCATGTCCTGCTAAAATAGAGTTCTCTCTCTTTGTGACGCATCATCGATCAGTGAAAGCTATGAAGAAGGGGGGTCAAGTGCAGCCTTATCTCTGCCATCAAAGCTACCTCTCCCCCCCTGTTAATGCTCAGATCTCTGTTTGTTACAGAGCATGGAGGAGGGAGGGACTTGAGCAGGGAAGAGGATCACGTCACAGGGAGTTGATTGACAGTACAAGTAGGAGTAGAGGAATGCTATCAGTATTCTTCTAACTTGTGTATCTCAGGACAGGGAGAGAAACTTAAGAAAATACAGACACTCTGGGAGTTGGGAGGAATTATAGAACTCATGGAAAGAAAGGGGGAAAAAAGTTCATGTTCCCACTATAGATGCCCTTTAAAAAGTACAATAAAGGAAACAAGGACCAGTAAAAGGAGAATCTGCAACTTTTCCATGAATAGAAGGTTGAAAAATAGATTAACACTTTTTCAGTTGTCTGCCCGCAACCCCAACTGCTATTTTTACCAGTTTATTACATGTATTTGGAACCAGATGACACCGGCAAACATATCCGCCTCTTTGCTCAATAAGCTTTTTTTAAGCTTAAGCGTATGCAGAAAATGCAGCAAGGGAAACAGAAGCTTAGTATGCCAGAATGGAGGCAATACCTAAATATCTGGTCAGTATGCATCCAAAAAGGTGCTGAATATATCAACTGGGGATGAGAGCAGGTAACCGACAAACAATGCATTCTAAAATTGGATGTTTCCTTTAAAGGGCATCTATAGTGAAAAACACAAATTGCCCCATTGCAAAGTTAAATTCATGTACCCTGTACTGCCCTTTCTCCTACCTCTGTCAGAGACTCTGTTTTTCCATGGTGTCAGAGCTCTCTGCAGCACTACTCCCTTCCCCCTCCCCTCTGTTACCTCCTCCATGGCTTAACCCCAGCTACCTCCATGCTTCTCATGTGCAGTAGGAGTTAAAAATTCAACATCCTAAAAAAACACACCCTTGCTCAGTCGCCAATAGAAAGCAAGCTGTCCTGGAGACATGGAAGAGAAGGGAGAACAGTAGTTTACTGCTGGAATACGATCTCTCTTTGTGACTCATCATCAAACAGTGAAAGCCATCAAGAAGGGGGGTTGTCAATTGCAGCCTTCTCTCTGCCTTCAAAGCTGCCTCTTTCCCCCTGCTAATGTTCTGTTTGTAACAGACCAGGGAGGGACGGGTGATGTCACAGGGATTTCATTGAGAGTACAAAAAGGAGTAGAGAAATGCAATCACGTTTTCTTCTAATTTGTGTATCTCAGGACAGAGAGGAAAACTTAAGAAAATGAAGACACTCTGGGGGTTGGGGGGAAAGGGGGATTGGGACGGAAAGGGGGGAAAAAAGGTCATTTTCTCACTATAGATGCCCTTTAACTACTTTGTAAATACTTAAAGGAGAAAGGCCAAAATTAAAACTTTGTTTAGTCAATTCCCTACTATTACCTATTTACCATCAGTGGCTTTGATTTTTAATCAGATACAATTTTTATGGGACGCAAGTTTTTTTGTTTTGTTTTTTAAATCAAATATATTTTTTCCCAAACTGCAGTGTCAAGAAAAATGTGATGAAGTTATCAGAACTTTATTTCAATAGGAATGTAAACACTTACCTCTAAGCTGCCTCGTTTTATGGGGTTTAACACCAGTAACCTTTTTAAAAGGTTTTCACAGTCTGTGGACATATAGAAGGGAATACGATATTTCCCTCGTAATACTCTCTCTCGCAATTCCTTTATAAGACGGGCAAAAAAAAAAAAAAAAAACACGTCAGGGCATCAATCTCAGATGTAACACACTCATACTAAGCAGTTCATGTTCTCAGTAGCAAAGAGGGAAAGTATGTGTTATTATAAAATAATGCTTTGTCTCCAGTTTCGGTTAGATTAATTGAAGAATAGGGGGGTAGGACATAGCTCCTTTAACTCCCGTTTTTCAATTAATGAGCAAACGGATAGGTTCACGTTTTGAGTGAACCTATCCTTTAAATATGGTAGCGGATCAGCCCAGACAGAATACAGACACTCAATACAGACCCCACCCTCAAAATAAATAAGCACAGAAAATATATAAACATTCCATCAGATTGATTCCATACCTTTAAATTTTGCCCATCAAAGGGCAATGAACCGCTCACTAGGGTGTACAGGATAACTCCTAGGCTCCACACATCCACCTCTGGACCATCATACTTCTTACCCTGAAACAGCTCTGGAGCTGCATATGGAGGGCTTCCACAGAACGTGTCCAGTTTGTTACCAATGGTGAACTCATTGCTGAATCCAAAATCTGCTATTTTAATGTTCATATCAGCATCGAGTAGCAGGTTTTCTGCCTGTGTTAATTTAGAAGGAAGAATGGATATTACAAGATGGACACTAAGCATCCTAACTACAGCCACGTGTACCTATTTTACCCCAGATAACATCTATTTCTATCCTTTACAAAATCCACTTAACAATACTACTCATAATACTATTGAATCAGGTAAAAATATATGAGCACAGATGGTATTGAAAAATAAGCAATATTAATCTACACAGTTGTGTTTCCTAATATGGAAGAGAGATTATACTATATATACTTATTGCTTTACCATACAGGAACAGGATTTCTTTCATAGCATAGCTTTCAAGCTTGTGCCAATAATTGCAACATAAGGCTGAATACTTACCTGTATTTACTAAGAAAGACATTAAATAAATTGTAACATTGTATAATGCTTTTAATTCCATACTTCTACCCTTTATCTCCCACTGCTGGCAGCTTTTTAAAGCTCAGCAAAAGATAAGGCTGTGTCCATATGTTCTGATATTTCGGTCCAATCTAGCGTTGCGAAGTTAGACGACCAGAAATATCGTAAGTAAATTTCAACCACTATGGACTGATGTTGGACAAATGCTCAAATCAGACACCGCAGTAAATTTAATCTGATCGTGCAGTGTTCAATTGGCTGCACAATTGGTCATGGTCACGGTCTTCGGTCCGTTCACAGCTGACCGGCAATATTTTTGAAAATTCTGCTAAAAGTGAGAATTATAGGAAGAACAGAGTCTGGTATTCTGCATGTATAAGGGAACACTGCCGTTACATAGATAAAGGTGTTAATAGGTTCCAAAATGATTTAGCATGTGTGAGGGGAGGGTGTGTTAGAATAACAGGAAACTATTTAAACACAGCTGGCTGATTTTTTCTGTTGTTGCTGTAATTGGTCATGTACTTGTGATTTTGGAATTTCTAGTTACCAAACCCGATTTAGGCTATGAACTTGCAAATCACTCTGCAGGTTCTCACACAGGTTAAAATAGAGTGCACACAAAAATCTGGCTGAATATAGCAAATGTGGTACATAGCACACAGCTTGGTTTTGTGTTCTCACAGACTATATGTATCAGTCTTGTTTTTATATACAGCTGGTAAAAAAAATTGAACACTGCACCCATGCATGTGGAATATGATTTGATTCAGGCGAGGACAGTATTTCATATTTGTGTTGGTTTTAAAAACGTTTCACTACAGTGGAAAACATGACAAAAACTTCCAAATGCATAAAACTCTTTGTCCCTTTAATTGTGTTTTGATCAAAAATTCTGCATGTTAAAAAATAAACCTAGAATATATGTAAACCCCACAAGTGAGATATTTGAAAATGTTATATATTTATATGTATCTATGCACAAAGGATAGGTCAGTGCCAAAAATCCCCCTGCTTACCAATACATGTACATTAGGCCTTAGAGTATATGGGGGAGGAAGAGAGAAAATCTGGTGATTAAAGACTAGATACTAGAGTTGAAACATATTTTTAAAAACTGGAAAAGGACTATGATGGCCAGTATTTAACATGGATTCCCTAGTGAAGGGGGGGTTTCTCTGGTTTCTTTACATTGAACTGCCAGCCCTGAGATTGCACTCCTACTGTCTTGCATCAAATCTAATTTCTCTTTCTTAATGATTTAACATTTCAATATTCACATTCTCTTATGAATTCATGTTTTACTTTTATTTAAGATAACAGCTGACTGAGGATGGTGGTAATTGTAGTTTAAAGACAGCAATAAAGACCTTACTGGTCACATTTCCAGCAGGTAATCTACAAAATCAATAGGCATAAGAATGCTCATTAGTGCAGGGCAAATCAAGCGGAAACACAAGGAAACCTCATTATTATTTATTACTGGAAGTGATAGGATAGTATTAGGACTTTCTTTTCCTCCCTGAGAGAGAAAAAAGTCTGATTTGAAAGAGTATCCAGAGGACAGATGAAAGTATGGTTTTAGGTGATACATGAAGTCAATCTTGTGGGTTGTGATAAAGATATAAGCAAACATGTATTTGAAACACAAATTATAAGTTACCAGTAGGGAGCGCTGTTGTGCCCTTTTTGGAATTTTACTGGGTTTTTTTTTTAACAAAAGGACAAGAATTTGACATTATTCAAAGAAGCTCATTTACTTTCTTCCCTGTTTAAGCATCATACCAGGATTTGCTGCTACTGGGGTGGTTTCTGGAGTCCTTAGATATACCATCGTCGTTTATTTCAATCTGAGTCATTAAACAGTGTTACACTACAGAACTGTCAATTCAGGCTTTGTAGCAACATCTGTGTCCATAACAAAAAGGGAAACTGTCCTAATCTTTCACTTACAGAGAGAAACAATGATCTTGTGTAATGCTGACAAGAGAAAATGTATAAAATGTAAAAAATTCCCCTCAAAAAAGGAATGTGACTGGATTAACACAAACTCCTTTCCAAACTCACCTTTCCTGACCAGCATTCACCAGAATAATGCTATATATGACTTAATACAAAAACATGATCCTACTATGCACCTGTGTTCTACCAGCCTCTTACAGGCCACACAGTGGGTGATTTCAGAATGATCGAGTAACTCTTCCAGTAGGCCACTGGCCTCACGCATATGCTTATAATGATCACCAATCAAGTAGGACTTCGCACCAGTGGGCAGCAAAACTACGGCTGGTATGTATGGGTCATTATTTCACTCCAATCAACCACCACAGAAATATCGGGTGTAATTTCACATACGACTGTTGGCTTTTTAGACAAAACCAGCCAGTCCGAGCTATCAGACATGCCTGTAAATCTTGTGGGCTTCAATGGAACGCATGGGCAAATGGGCAGAAATATCACCTATACCTTTTTAAATCTTCCTCATCAGACTACAGATTGGCAGGAATATTGGATCCCATTCAACCTGTTTGTTCCAGACCATCTCATCAGGGCAGGTATAGACAATCAGGGTCAAAAAGGTGAAAACATCCTCCAACCCCCCAAAGAGATATCCTACATGCAAAATCTTTAAAAACATAAATAAGATATTAGTTCCCCTTTTTTCTTTAACCAACTTCAAACTGTTTATAAGATTCTCATTAATTTAGGTCATGTTACATCCGTAATATCCATTTATCCAGGTCATGGTATATCCGTAATATCATTCATCCAGGTCATGGTATATCTGCAATATTCATTCATCCAGGTCATGGTATATACAGATAAATTGAATACGCTGCCGCACTGTACTGGGACACAGAACTACGGAGCACACTTATCTTGCAAATAAAATTTTATTCAAAAGTTACCGCTTGACGTGTTTCGGACCAATGTCCTTAGTCATGGTATATCTGTAATATTCATTCACCAGTCATGGTATATCGTATTCATTCACCCAGGTCATGTATATCTGTAATATTCATTCCTCCAGGTCATGGTATATCTGTAATTTCATTCATCCAGGTCATGGTATATCTGATATTTCATTCATCCAAGTAATGGATATCTGTAATATTCATTCATCCAGGTCATGGTATATCTGTAATATTCATCCATCCAGGTCATGGTATTCTGTATATTCATCCATCCAGGTCATGGTATATCTGTAATATTCATTCACCCAGGTCATGGTATTCTGTAATATTCCATTCACCCAGGTCATGGTAATCTGTAATTCATTCATCCGGTCATGGTATATCTGTAATTCCATTCATCTAGGTCATGGTATATCTGTAATATTCATTCATCACCAGGTCATGGTATATCTGTAATATTCATTCATCCAGGTCTGGTATATCTGTAATATTCATTCATCCAGTCATGGTATATCTGTAATATTCATTCATCCAGGTCATGGTATATCTGTAATATTCATTCATCCAGGTGATGGAATATCTGTAATATTTATTCATCCAGGATATGGTATATCTGTAATATTCATCCATCCAGGTCATGGTATATCTGTAATATTCATTCATCCAGGTCGTGGTATATCTGTATATTCATTCATCCGGTCTGGTATATCTGTAAATTCATTCATCCGTCATGGTATATCTGTAATATTCATCCATCCAGTCATGGTATATCTGTATATTCATCCATCCAGGTCATGGTATATCTGTAGATTCTTCATCCAGGTCGTGGTATATCTGTAAATATCATTCATCCGGGTCATGGTATATCTGTAATATTCATTCATCCGGGTCATGGTATATCTGTAATATTCATCCATCCAGGTCATGGTATATCTGTAATATTCATCCATCCAGGTCATGGTATATCTGTAAGATTCATTCATCCAGGTCATGGTATATCTGTAATATCCATTCATTCAGGTCATGGTATATCTGTAATATCCATTCATTCAGGTCATGGTATATCTGTAATATTCATTCATTCGGGTCATGGTATATCTGTAATATTCATTCATCCAGGTCGTGGTCTATCTGTAATATTCATCCATCTAGGTCATGGTATATCAGCAATATTCATCCATCTAGGTCATGGTATATCAGCAATATTCATTCATCCAGGTCGTGGTATATTTGTAATATTCATTCATCCAGGTTGTGGTATATCTGTAATATTCATTCATCCGGGTCATGGTATATCTGTAATATTCATCCATCCAGGTCATGGTATATCTGAAATATTCATCCATCCAGTCATGTATATCTGTAATATTCATTCTCCAGGTCGGTATCTGTAATATCCTTCATTCAGGTCATGGTATATCTGTAATATCCATTCATTCAGGTCATGGTATATCTGTAATATTCATTCATTCAGGTCATGGTATATCTGTAATATTCATTCATCCAGGTCGTGGTCTATCTGTAATATTCATCCATCTAGGTCATGGTATATCAGCAATATTCATCCATCTAGGTCATGGTATATCAGCAATATTCATTCATCCAGGTCGTGGTATATTTGTAATATTCATTCATCCAGGTTGTGGTATATTTGTAATATTCATTCATCCAGGTCGTGGTATATTTGTAATATTCATTCATCCAGGTTGTGGTATATTTGTAATATTCATTCACCAGGTCGTGGTATATTTGTGGCATTTAGTTAGATCAACTGGACCTGAAGTATAACTGAATCCACAAATTCACCTCCAAACCAATTCCAAGTAATTCAGTCAACATACCAGTAATGTTCCAGACCATCTCATCAGGGCAGGTATAGACAATCAGGGTCAAAAGGTGAAAACTCCTCCAACCCCCCAAAGAGATCTCTACATGCAAAATCTTTAAAAACATAAATAAGATATTAGTTCCCCTTTTTTCTTTAACCAACTTCAAACTTGTTTATGAAGATTCTCATTAATTTAGGTCATGTTACATCCGTAATATCCATTTATCCAGGTCATGGTATATCCGTAATATTCATTCATCCAGGTCATGGTATATCTGCAATATTCATTCATCCAGGTCATGGTATATACAGATAAATTGAATACGCTGCCGCACTGTACTGGGACACAGAACTACGGAGCACACTTATCTTGCAAATAAAATATTTATTCAAAATTACGCGCTTGACGTGTTTCGGACCAATGTCCTTAGTCATGGTATATCTGTAATATTCATTCACCCAGGTCATGGTATATCTGTAATATTCATTCACCCAGGTCATGGTATATCTGTAATATTCATTCATCCAGGTCATGGTATATCTGTAATATCCATTCATCTAGGTCATGGTATATCTGTAATATTCATTCATCCAGGTCATGGTATATCTGTAATATTCATTCATCCAGGTCATGGTATATCTGTAATATTCATTCATCCAGGTCATGGTATATCTGTAATATTCATTCATCCAGGTGATGGAATCTGTATATTTATTCTCCAGGATATGGTATATCTGTAATATTCATCCATCCAGGCATGGTATATCTGTAATATTCATTCATCCAGGTCGTGGTAATCTGTTATTCATTCATCCGGGTCTGGTATATCTGTAATATTCATTCATCCGGGTCATGGTATATCTGTAATATTCATCCATCCAGGTCATGGTATATCTGTAATCCATTCATTCAGGTCATGGTATATCTGTAATATCCATTCATTCAGGTCATGGTATATTGTAATATTCATTCATTCGGGTCATGGTATATCTGTAATATTCATTCATCCAGGTCGTGGTCTATCTGTAATATTCATCCATCTAGGTCATGGTATATCAGCAATATTCATCCATCTAGGTCATGGTATATCACAATATTCATTCATCCAGTCGTGGTATATTGTAATATTCATTCATCCGGTTGTGGTATATCTGTAATATTCATTCATCCGGGTCATGGTATATCTGTAATATTCATCCATCCAGGTCATGGTATATCTGAAATATTCATCCATCCAGGTCATGGTATATCTGTAATATTCATTCATCCAGGTCATGGTATATCTGTAATATCCATTCATTCAGGTCATGGTATATCTGTAATATCCATTCATTCAGGTCATGGATTCTGTATATTCATTCATTCAGGTCATGTATATCTGTAATATTCATTCCTCAGGTCGTGATCTATCTGTAATATTCATCCATCTAGGTCATGGTATATCAGCAATATTCATCCATCTAGGTCATGGTATATCAGCAATATTCATTCATCCAGTCGTGGTATATTTGTAATATCATTCATCCAGGTTGTGGTATATTTGTAATATTCATTCATCCAGGTCGTGGTATATTGTAATATTCATTCATCCAGGTTGTGGTATATTTGTATATTCATTCATCCGGTCGTGGTATATTTGTGGCATTTAGTTAGATCAACTGGACCTGAAGTTATAACTGAATACCACAAATTCACCTCCAACCAATTCCAAGTAATTTCAGTCAACATACTCTTACAGGAATTCATATATTTGTCATTATTGAGAACTCTGTGCAATTTTCTTATCTCCTTTGTGTATTTTAGCAGATAATTACCTTTAAATCTCTATGTACAATGCACTTCTGATGACAGTACGAACCGCTGACCAATCTGAAAGGAGAGAGAGAGACAGACATTGCTTTGAAAAGGTGCGTGGTAGAGGAATTTTAATGCAATGATGTTGTGAAATGCGTATTTAGAAATAACATAGCAGTGATTTTACCTTTCATTCTCTTTGGGGTAAAGTGGAAAGGCGGGGATTATAACAACTAACAGACTATTTTAATTAGAGGGAGTTAAGGAATAACCGTCTTATTGGCCAGTTTTGCTGATAACATTAGTGGACCAAAAGCTAAAATACAAATGAACTTTAATGGATTCTGTAATACCAATAATAATAACAACAAGCTTCCCAAAGCTGATAATTTCAGAAGTATATACAAAATCCAGACAGAAGTCCTTCAATCTGCAATGCAGGACATTCACTGTACTGTTTTTTAGTATATTACAGGCCTGAAATAGCAAGCCAAGAAAAGCTTCATGTTCTGTAAATTAGGATGCTTTAAAACAAGGGATATTTGCTGCCCTAGATAAACTACTGCAAAAAAAAATAAATAAAGACCTAATATCTTTATGTCCGAACACAGAAGATGGTTTCGACTAGTCATCCGACCAGCTGTTCTTAATTTCAGAATGAAAGAATTTTTCTTCTGAATGAGAAAGCCAGTGGTTGACTAGCGAACGTCTTCAAGAAATAAACTTCAAGCCAGTGATCTAATTGAATACAGTAGATATATCATGACCTGGGTGAATGGAAACCTCACAAAGCATAATACGGAACGTTCAAGGAGTGTCAAAAATCATTGAATGTTAATCAAATGATTGTCCTCACTGTTTCTTTCCCTAAAAATTAGAATCTAACAATTGCCCAATTTTTATTAACCTGTTGGTGTAATGTTTTGAAAGGATGTCAACCCCCCCAACACTAAAAGGAACCCACTACTGCCCCACACTCTAGTTTAAAACATCCTACATCTCTGATCTAGGTTCCCCTGCAGTGCTGTCTTCTGCCAAAAGGTTTCGGGCTCTATTATAGCCCTGGGAGGTATTTTAGTGGAATAACTACTGCCACCGCCACCCCCGTGAACGTGGTGGGGGGTCAGGAGGGTAGGGAGGGCCCGCCACAAGGGCCTGTTCTGCAAATGCGCATATCTGCCAGGGATGTAATTGGGCAGCCTTGTAGGATGGTGGTGTTATTATTTTTATATCACAGAAGAGTGCCCCTCTAGACTTTTTATGCTGTGTATAGCTGTGGGTCCATGGTAGAGGACCAGAGAGGGAGCACCTTGAGTGAAGTTGTGGCTAAATTCAAAAGGAGTTGACCTAGGCCCGAAAACTCAATTTGGAGTTATATTGAAAACCTGATACGATCTTTATCCAGTCAGGGACCCAAAATGTAAGCAACAGTGATATGCTATGTCTTGGGTAAGACGAGACAAACAGGTATTAATATAAGTTTGCAATTTGAAGTGGGGTGTAATATTTTAGATCCATTTTCATTTCAAACTCATGATTCAAGGTCATTTTATAAAATAAACTTAAGAAAATAAAATCAATTATGACAGCCTGAGACAATTCAAAATCGGTCTAGTATTGATGGGGTCAGTAGGCGCAGACAAAGGCCACGTGTGGCCCCCCAGGCTTATTTTTGCCCAGGGCCTTACACTACGAAATCTCCCCCCCTTTTTTTTTTTACAAAAACTAGCTACAGTGGAGAACGACATTGAGCATGCCTAAATCTCAACAAGTATGGCGGGTAGAGTAATGCAGGACTCTCTGAACTGATGTTTTTACTGTGTAGAAAGTAAAAAAAAAAAGATTCATTTTTTTCCCGTACTGTTAGTTGGTACATGTTTATTAACATTCCCTTAAGCAACACAGTTTCTAGGGATAAATCTCATGACTGGAAGGCAATACAGACAACATGGAATCAGAGTTGGCAAAAATGTTCCGACCCTACAATAAATAAATTTTTAAATTGTCCAATATTTACAGATGGACATAAAATAATAAAGTCTGGATGTCAGTCAGGGCATAAATTATATTTCTTCTGTGCTGGGAAAGTTTATTTCCAATCCTTTTCTCATACCCTCCAACTGTACTGATTTGCCAGAATAATCCGAATGTGCAGCTTCTGTCCCAGGACAGTCAAGACAGCTGTCCTGGGTTTTACCGTGCTCAACTCAAATCAACACTCAAAGTTTAGTTTTGATTTCTTGAGAACTGGGCCAAAGCTGGGGAGTGGGGCAAGGGAAAGAGAGACCAGTTAAATGAATAGGTACAGATATCTCTCTATATCCTACAGGACAGGAATATAGAAATATTCTATGGTCCAGAGATCTCTCATACTTTGAAACAAACCTAGATGATATTTGCTAGCTTCTCTGGCTCATTAGTTTATAGGCTAAAGTTATACAGTTCCTTATCTATACCAACTGTTGAGTTCTGTGACAGTCACCATGAGATCTGTGTAAAGCAGGTACCACAGTACAGATTTCGGAAATATGACAGACAGGATCCTGCCAAGATCGTCTGCCATCTTTCAAAGATCGCATACACACAGTCTCACCATTATCCCCATGAACATATTAGGGAGAATGCTCGGGGACTGATGTATTTCCATTCAGCCGCGCTTAGGACTACTCTGTAGGGGAACTTGGAAACCCAAACAGACGGGAAATGAAAGCACCAACTTACCCACAATTTCAAGCAGCAGCATTCCAATAATCTTAAAGGGGATATTAAAGGTAGTGAAAATAGTTAGTGATGAATGCAACAAATTTTAATTATGGTGATGGGACATAGTACCACTTGTTATGCATGTAAAACAGTTATTAGTGATCATATTATAAAGTATCATATATCTGCAAAAATAAGAATAACATTTAAAACTTTTTTTGAAAAAATGTTTCATCTAGAACCGTAAATCGGTGAGGACAAAAGTCGTAAGTGTTAAAAGGAGAGCATCCTATATGATGTCTCGTACTCAAACTAATTAAATGGAATATAAATAAATAGGATGTAATGAATATATAGATTAGTTAAAGGAGCAGGTAATCTTGGTTTATTCACTCAAAGATGAAGAGAGATACAGAGTAAAAGATATTCTGGATAAAGTGCCACACAGGCCTATGTAAATAAAAGTTCTTATCGTTAAAAATGCGTGCTAAATTTTGCCCCAACCAATCAGATTTGAGGTTTCAAATGAACATAACATTGATTGGTTGGGGCAAATTTGAGCACCATTTTTTAAACGATAAGAAACTTTTATTTACAATGCATGATAATTTAAAGTTATCATGAATATGCACAATATGTCATTGACATGCTATATGTCAATCACTATATCACTATACCTTTAAGATTATTGGAGTGCTTGCTTTAAATAGGTGGGAAGTGGGTGGTTCAAGTTCCTTGATGAAGTGACTGCCATGTCATGAAACGCTCAGGGGTTTGTTCCTGTGTTCCTCCCCCATTGTACCGCTGGTGCTGTGACTTACACTTATTAAAAAGTTTGTGTTGCATTTGGTGAACAAGTTCCCACGCTTGATATTTAGTCATGCTTAAAGGGTATGTTACACCCCTTAGAAAAACGTTAGTTGATAAGCAGGACCTCTTAAAACGTTATCTCTGAATTGGTTAACGTTGTTAAAGATGCTCCCGACACAGGGTCATACTTAACAACTCCTGGATCCACCTCCGTGGCTTCGGGCTCTTCGTGTAAGGCAGTCAGTCACGGCCGTGACAGTACGCCATGGCCAATGGAGACGCCATTCCTGGACGAGCCTCCACTGCTGGTACTCGGGAAAGAGAAAAAGAAAGAGGCAGCAGCAGTTAGAGTGGGAAAGCCAGCAGTGGACGCAAACTTTTAATATGATATCTGTAGGGGAGCATATTTAATAACTTTAACCAATTTGGACCTGACGTTTAAGGGGTCTGTTTATCATTTTCAAGCGCTGGGACATAACCTTTTAAGTCCTATACATGGCGATAGCAGGTGGCGTCCTTACTCCCGCGCATGATGTGTATGGGCATCTTGCAGATCCTTTCTGTCATCGTTCAAACATCTAGCAGGTACGGTAGATTACCCCACAAAGGTTGCCAGCAGATTTATAGAATTTGAACTTTGCATATTTTTTATATAAGACATATGAAGTCTCTTGGTAATGTTTTGCAATGAGTCTCACACCTCATCTTTCTCATTCTCTCTCTTTTCCCAAATGAAACTAAAAGTTTATCTTAGAATGAAGACATGTACTATGCATTAGTTTATAAAGGTGCGATGAAGAATGTTTAAGGGTCAATACTCGTCTTATAAATATTTTGTACATATACAGCAGAATAGAAGTGCACGTTTTACTGTATGAATAAACATGCCCCACCTCCGCTATCCACAAGCAGAGAATCTTGAAGCCTAAAATCCTACATTTGGATTTGGTAATTAGAAGCCCCAATCGAAATCCAGCAAGTGGAGGATTTTCATTACGGTTCATCCAATTGCTTTTTGTCCAACCAAAATGGTGCAAATTTCCATGTAATTTTGTTGAGAACGGGTCAGAGCCTGTTGAAATCTGCTCACAATGGCTTAGCTTATTCATACCATATCAAATCTGCAGTAAACAAGTGTAACTCCAATATACATTAAAAAAAAAAACTTCAGTAAATGCCATTCCTCTTTTCCCCCCTCTTCCCAAAATAGCAAAATACAAGAAAAAATTGATTACAAGAACCATTCAAGTGCTTTTAATAGAGTGCACCAGAGAGTGAATATCTTGGCATCAAAAATGTTAAGTACACTAATCAAGGGGCTTAAACTTTCTTCTTTTTTTTTTTATCACCCTTTTTTTTCTCCTTTTTTAAAAAGCCAACAATACATGTCACCATATTAGAATGAAACAATTACAAAATAAAGTAAAAACCTACATCACATAATACAGTACAGTTCTTCGCAGGTGTGTGCGTTAAAGTCCGTTTCATTCAGGAAGTCTTTTACAGAAAACTTATGGCACAACAAAATGAAAATGAAAGAGAAAGGGAAGATTAACTGGAGGGTTTTAAAGTTGATCACAGCTTTTAGTGGAGATTTTTTTATCACTAAACATCTTAGAAACTGATCTCAGGCTGAGGCTCAAAAAAACAGTTACAAATCATTACAACATGAAATAACGTTTAGCAAACAAAAAGAAAAAGAACAGAACTGGGGGGGGGGGGGAAGTAAGAAAATGTAACCAGCACTAGTGGTTTTTTTTTCTTGAGTACACCTTTAAAAAAACTAGATTTTTTTTTATAGATATATATAGTTTTTTTCTTTAAATTTGTCTTATTACAAAGGCTGCACGTTACAAGAATAAAGAACTGGAATACAATACATATGATGTGTAAAAATAGTAAAGCACCCACTGGTTAACACAAAGAACAAATTATACAACCCACATGCAAGTCAATGTAATACACGATCAAAATCTGGAAAGGGCATTGAAATGGCTCTCAGCCCCGCCTGAAAGGCATTTTTTTAATGAAGCCATTTGCTGCGGCTTTTTTGCCAGTTCAATTGTTACAGAAATATGCAAAAATAATATTGTTAAATTTTGGAGATAAACAGAGAACCGTAGTATGTTGCTACTCCCCCCCTTCTGCCCAGGTCTAACCATGAGAGACACGCTCTGCAAGGTACTTTTGCCCATTGGACAGATCCCTGAATACAGGAGCAGAGCTTAGACAATACCTTCCAGAACCATAGCTGGTGGATGGACTATGGTATGTTCAATGGTTTTCTTAAAAATTAATAAAAGAAATCTTATTTTGGGTTCAAAAGGACTTGTGCAATTGTTGCCAAATGACAGCAGTAGGTATTTAAACATAAATTATATTATATAGTAAAAGAAAGTCTCCGCACAGACTAGTGTCTGTAACAAAAAAAACTCACAGTTCTTAAGAAGGACTGAAATTCAAAGTACAGTATGAAATGAGCAACGGAAATCCACATCAAAGCCAAGGGGCTCCAGATTATTCTTTTAAGGAAATCTTAGAATGGGTACACACAGCCAATATTTTCGGCTGACCAAACCGATTAAGCACTTTGTCGATCGGCCGAAAAAATTGGCTGGTGTGGGCGGGCAGCCACGATCCGAAATCGATTCGTTTTTACCTTCTCTTCTCCCTTCTCATTCGTTCGGATTTCAGATGAACGATACGATTGGGCATGTCGGAAATTACGATCGATCGTGCGGTTCCTATAGGAACGCAACAACCGATCGTCGCAAATTGTCGAGGCCGAATTTTGCCGAGCCGACCGACGACATTTGTCCCAGCTGAGCGCTCACTCGTAGCGAGCGCTCGGTCGGACAAATGTCCCTCCGTGTGTACCAGCCGTAAGATACATTTATCCTGACAATCCATCAGGAACATTTCAATTAAAATGATGATAAATTTGACTTATAATGACCCCCTCTCTCTAGCTTCATCTAAAAGTAGCACCTGTGCAAGCTGTATCTGTAGAGGAAGAGTGAGAAATAGTGGCCGTAGGCCCTCTGAGTCCTAGGAGTGCATTTAGTTGTTACGCTTCTGGATATACACATTAAGTTTGTCTTTTTTCCGATACTTTTGCATTTCAGCAGGCTTATTTGAGAGTGAGGGCTTACAGCCCTCCACCAGGTTTATGTCCCGGCATTGCTCAGTTTGCTTTATCCAAGGAGAGGCCAAGGGATAGATCATTTTTATCAGCTAGTTGGGCTTTGTGTCAGGTATCTTTCACTGTGAACAACAAACAGGAGAAAACAGGGGCGGATTAACTACTATCATAGGCCAGCTACGGCAGCCTCCCCCTCAAAAATAAGTTAATGCTAGAGAGGAACTGCAGTTACTGAATGGAGGAGGAAGCGCCCCCACATTTTTGTGGCAGCCCCTAGCAGTCAGGCTGAATAGGTGGCCTAGTGAGAAAATCTCACCCTGGCAGAGAAGCATGTTAGTCTGGCTGAAATGACAAAGTAATGCAGGCAAAGGGGATTCTAACAGAATCATTATCACACCGATATTTAAACTTATTACACCAGTTTTTCCTGTCTAATTGACCTAAGATGTAACAGAAAAAATAGTTTAGGTTACAAACATTCAGTTTAGTGAATCAAACTTAAAAAACTATTAAACAAGATGTATCAAACAGTGAATGGTTTCAAGGGAAGTTCTTCAGGATAAATTAACTGTAGCCTAGAAGCATGTTAGGCTAGGACACATGACCAATATTCCAAAAAAAAACTGTTCCACCGCATTGGTAAGTGTTCCCAGTCGCAACAGATCCTTCCTGGCAAAACATTGTTTGATCAATCAGGAATGTGATAACTCACAGCCCATGTTAATATTTCAATGAGAGCAACAAAAATTTGTTGACCAAAATATCACCCCTATGCCACTAAAATCCTGATGGGAAATATCAGATAAAGTCGGACAGGGTTGCACCAACCCTTACAAAGTGTCCTCGCTAAATATATGAATATTACAAATAGTACAGGTCTAATCCCAAGACCAATATTCCTAACTTTTTGAATTACATGAGAGGAATAACACCGTGTATAAGCTCCAAACACAGGTAGTGGAGTGTTGGAACAATCGCATACATTCTTTGGAAATGATTGCAACAAACAGAACTGCTATGTGGATAAATTGGACCGCATTACAGAACAATCGATGACTCACACTGCCTTTTATGCGGGAGCCAATAAGGAATAAAAAAATTATATTTTAAAACGATTAAATAAAAGGGGTGCCGGAATCCGAGAGATTTTCCTTGGACAGTAAGAGGGGTCTATTTAAAGGGCTATTCTGGTTTATTTCCTCACAGTTGAAAGCCAATTGTGAAAGTATGTCATAGAAATGATCTCTTCTGTAAACACTGAAAAATACACAAGTTAACGAAATGGTGATTTGTATAAAAAACAACCATCTGTACCAGTCTCCGATAAAACTTGTGAAATCAGTGAAAAGCTTGATGTGCTGCCAGAAACTGTGTACTAAATGCTTAGCCAGCTTAAAAAGCCATTTCTTCACATTTTGAAAGGAAAAAAAAATTATACACATGTGTCTGGTACCACTAATAATATACAGATTTCTCATCCATACCAGAGCTAGATACAGCCATGCAATTTCTCTTTTGGGATCAGTTAGGGAAAGTTATATGTTTAAACACTGTAAAACCCGGTTGGTGTCACGGTTATGGACCTTTAGTAGATGTCACTAAACTTCCCAGCAGACTGTGTGGTTAAAGGATTTGAAAGGTTATCCACCAAACTACAGGGACAAAACTCACATCAACCATCCTTATTGTAAACGTTTCCCCCTCCAATTCCTACAACACTTGTCTGAATAAGAAACACATTAAAGAGCAAATTCATTAACAGAAATGCTCACCAAGTGTGCAAGGGATTTACAGCGACTTTCTGCCAGGCAGCTAGATGGCGCAGCAGTCTGGTACAGCGATAAAATTATTCCATTTTCTGATCTGAAAGCAGTTGCAATGGAGAATGCAAATTATTTTGTATGTTTTTTTTCACTAGCTGTGATTTTTTTTTTTTTTTTAAATAATGCCATGTCGAAAACATTTACAAAACAAAGGTCAAGCAAAAAAAATGTAAAAAATAAATTGTCATTCTCAATAAACAATAAGGAAAACTAGTAATCCAGAAGAAAAACACTGACCGTAGCTCTCTGTACAGTAAATCTTAAGACCCAACTATACAAAGATCGGCTGCTTTTCTTCTTCTTATTTAAAGCAATCAATTATCTATATACAATTCTATGAACATGACTGAGAAACAGAAGGTTCTAGATTGCCCTGTACAGGTGATTTAAAACAGGCAGTCTATTGTTCAAAGCAGTGTACGTTGATTGCAGATTGTACAGGTGATTACAACATGTATAACGTTATTGCAGAAAGCGACATTTTTCGTGAAGAGAAAGGCTCACGTTGCCAAATAATAATTAATTGCCCTTTACTGATAGCGGTGCCAAAAATGGCCACATGGCAGCCTAGGATACAGCAGAACATTCAGATCCCTTAGGATGTTGCCTTGGAATTACCCCATATTGAGGATTTTTTAAAGTGGAGCTCCGTTAGCAATTTTGGACGCAAATGTTCTTGAAAGCGTGAGGGTCCGGAATTCTCTTGAAGCGTACTAGTGAGTGAATTTACGAGGGTAACTGCACACCTCCATCCCACTGTACAAGGCTGTCTTGCCGGGGGCATTTCCATGTACGCAGAAGAGCAGGAACTTCCTTTTGCTATAGTCACAATTGTTGGATCCAGTACTTTGCGGATCCCTCATCATGTCATTGGGGTCCATGAGATGGTCGTCTTCATGCTCAAGGTAAAGCGTATTTAAAGAGAGAGGCTTTTGAGTCCTTGAGTCCTCTCTCTCCCTCTCCTTTGGCTTCTCCAGAAGGGCTTCGGAAGGAAAACAAAAAGGAGTGAAACACCAGATCAAAGATTATTTTCCCCAATCAACACATATTAAACCAGGAGAATTAGATGGCGTGCTATTAAAAAGAGGGCGAAGGGTAGGGGAAAAAGACAAAATTCCTGCCCCGTGCATGTAGGTCATGTACATTGGACCAGGACACTTGCCAGCCCTAACAACGTTGCATGGCTTTTATTGCCCTCGTACAGAACCACTGCATGAGCCAAACCATGCACGAGCAAACGCCATACAAACGAGGGGTCCCCGTCCGGACACGGTCTTGTTACCATAAATCGGTTCGGGTGTTGGGGCATTAGCCACGGGCATTTGCGGTCTTAAAATCGTTGTTAAAGAATTAGTGACCTGTCTGATATTTAGGAGATGGATAGAAGTAAATTTAATAATTGAAAAGGTTTTAGCATGCTTCTAAAATAAAAGGCACAAAGGAACTGTGATATGATGGAAGAATGGGATGAAAATTAACCAAAAAATAAGTAAAACATTGTACGTAAAAAGGGTAAAGTGCTTGCGGCAAATATGAAAATGCAATTACGGTGAATTCACGACAATGGAATCTGCACCAAATCGCCACCAAACGCCAACGCCACCGTAATGCACAATGCAAATTGCTTCAATTTAAATAGCCCAGTATGTGAAGCAACGCTGAAATACCATGCACCAGGCCTGCAGGCAATACAATCCCACAATTAATTGAATTATACCAAAATATTTTTTGATGGGTTTTAAAAGCAAATTTATACTATTTGGCTTGGAACCATCCCCATTTATACCCGAGATACAATTGTTCTGTATAATAATATTCCTCTCCTGATAAAATTATCCTCAGATCCATCGTTCCAGGTTTTGGAAGGACCCTATCAGATTTGCAACTGGGGGGCTAAAAAGGCATGATTATTATTGTCACACTTTACAACAGCAGGGGGATACACAGTGCTTGGGTGATATTACTATCTATACAATGTATAATGTGTCAGTAGTGTGACCATATTGTGAATTGCACTCCTCTTGTTAGCATCCATCTTCTACAGTCTATGGAGCTGGTGCCAGTTTGGCAGATTTAGCTGTCCTAAAGGCATCACCAGCAAGTGTTAGTGGGAGCATAAAGGTTATGTGGACAAAGAATCTATACAGCATAGTAACCAACTACCGTGACATATTGTAGCTCTTAACTCAACCACTAAACCAGAAACAAGATGACAATTCCCCACTGCCCACAAAGGGTAAAAAAGATTTCCCAGGGCACAGTCTGATCTGGATGAGCAGTCACTTTTCCAAAATTCAAACCAGCAAGCGAACAACACAATAAGGCATCCGGGGATTTCCTGCTTCGGAGGAACAATTGATCGGGCTGCTGTTTATCTCCGACTCCCAGCATTTTGGCTGTTAAGTTTAATTAGCAGATCTGCAGATACACTGACAGAGATTTTTAAAATCAATTTAACTTTTTTTCCCCATTAGAAAAGTTGAAAGATGTTGAAAACATTATTAATAAGAGTGCAACATTTTGCCTAAGATGCTACAATTTGTCTTAACCCAATAGATGGTTTTTTTACTGTTCTCCTACGCTTGTTGAAGGTTCTCATTCATCCAGGTCATGGTATATCTGTTGTATTCAGTTAGATCAACTGGAACTTAAAGTTGAAGTGCTTGAAGAACTAAACTAAAACTATTAATAATGCCAAAGATTTTTTACAAGCATTTTGAATTGAGAAAAGACAGCGGATGATAGCGAAACGTCTTCAAGAACTCAACATTAAGTCCAGTTGATAATAACTGAAAACCACAGATATACTGTTAGAAAACATTTGATGGCATCTAAATGGCTGCTGCATTAGCACACAGGCAAATATGCACTGATGTCTCTACCTTGTAGGAATATTATTAGTCTGATTAATAACCCATAAAAAATTACGTGCCACTTATTAATTTAAAGAATTGGGTACCCTTAGCTGGGTACATTACAGGTGAATTTTCCCCCTGACCAACTGTTCGCCACCAACGAGAGAGGGGCGGGACAAATCGCAGTTGGTAGTGAAAAATCGCTCGCGACGACAGTAGCCCATGACCAATCATGTGGCCCAACAGGAAGCACATGATCCGCTGCGTCCAATCACCTTTTTGCCTGATATCAGTCGGTTTCGGCACGAACAAAGCACCCTTGTGTGTACCCAGCCTAAAGCAAAACAAACTGTAAAATAAAGTTCTCCTGTATTGACAAATGGTGAAAACAAACAGCAGGAGAAACATTTCTATAGATATGACTTCTGTGTGTTCGGTTAACAGTAATGTACAGCCTCTGGAAAGCTGCACCTCCTGTACCACCTACAAGACTTCAGTTGTTTGTGGAACCATCAAAAGGATACTTAAACAGTGCTAACAGAGAAATTAGAATGTGAATAAAATACATTCATAGGACTAACTAAAATGAAAATTCTACGTTCCGAAGATGAACAGGTATAAATGTCATTGGTATGTACAAATACGATCACATCACAAGTAATAAACCGCAGTTCACATTGCACTAAGTGACCATGGACAAAAAAGCGGTGACCAAGCTCAAAAAAGCTTGCACCATCAATACCTAGGACAAATGAAGGGGGAGGCCAGCGCGTTCCGTATGTGAGTGTTTATAACAAATTAGACAAGGACAATTACAATTGGAAGCTATTGGTTATTGGCTATATTATAAAAATGGCTACACACACATGCCTATATTTTCCAAATACTTTATATAGGCGATTGTTCAGGTGGCAGTGGCAGCTATCGGTCCCAATACTTAAGTAAAGGAAGATTAGAATTTTGAAATCGGAACTTTTTGTCCACCCACCGATAATAGGCCAATTCACGGAACCTGATGGGATAGACCATCAGTAGTCATATGTGTACACAGCTTTATTCCACATATTAATGCTATACGTGAGTTAGCAGGACAAGCCTTGCTTTGCACATGACTGATGATATAATAAATATATTAGCATGAATGAAAGAGGGGCAAATACTTCCAACTGCTAAGAGGAGATTTTGCCTTTGTCTTTGTCACCGCGGATTCTCTGGAAAGGGGGAGGAAGACATAAAAGCATTTATGAAAAGCCAGCGATGCCTGGAGTAACAGAGAGAATTGCACTCAGAAGACAGAAAATAGTCAGCCACTGCCGCGTGGACAAGCTGCGTGATAACAGAAGAACAGCGCCTCACTGGACAGATCCGTTCCCACTGCGTTTCACCTTCACTTGGTAATCCCTTCAAAACAAAGTTAGGTTCAGTTCAATGACAAGTGACAAATACCAGATCATTAAGTCCGAAATTAACGCTTTACAAATACAACTATTAAATGTGGATTCCATGAAGGTCCAGTAAAGGAAAGGAGGAAATATTCTATATGCATTTCTACATTAATGCGCAGGCAGATTCTGCGTAATTTTTACTAAATGAACTTGGCATTCGAATTATTACACTGTAAAGTTCCATATTACTACCAAAAGCACAACTGAGAATCAAGGCCATTCTATTAAGTTAAATTTGTGTAAAGCAAAAATGGAAATACTTCTTGTCCAGAGGTTGTACTATGCAGAGTAGGGCAGAGGGGCAAGCAACCCTCTGTGCCAATGTTCTAAAAAAATAAACCATCTACACAAGTCAATGGTGTTGTGAATGGGAGAGAGAACAGACATTGGCTTTTACATATGTACAGTTTACACATACTCGAGTTAAATATTGTCTAGCAAAACTGAATTATGATTAGTTTTAAAAATGGGTTAGGGGGTTGCCCACTTGCCCTGAATGGAGTGTATGCTTGTTTATTAAAAACACAACAATTTCTATCAAATAGCAAATCATGGATTATACAAAATCTGCATTTCCCTAAAGCTGGCCATATGGATAATATTAACATCAGGATCATGTATGCATGAAAACATAGATCCTTATGCTGACAAACTACAATGGATGAAATCTATCGGGCCACCAGAAAAATTTACAATTGGTGTCTTCATAGTAAAGGAGCTTATAACAATGTGAAAGTCGTGGTTGCCACAAACATCTTTCCCCATACAGGATTTAAAGAGAAGACAGTATTATGTGTATGGGAATAGCTGTAAAAACATGACAGATTCCAATGAACCGCATTGTGTTACGGCCAACTTAAGTATGTGATAAATTATATTTAGAACTAAGAAAGATGGTATTCATTAGATAAAACAGGGAAAAACCCTGTTCCATTCGAAAAATAGTTTACATTAAAGGACGTAACTCCACCCACAAAAACAACTGTTCACAAAATGGATTGATACAATTCAATGGGCGATAGGATCCATAGCTGCCATCCCACATTCAATTTACACAGCTGAGATCTGCCTGTGTTTACAACAATCCTCAACTCTTTCAGGGCTCATTTACTCAGACTTGCTGGGCAAATATATAGAGGTTAAAGTTGCGGGGTAACCGGTTCACTAACGGATGGCATAGCGAACCGTTAGCAAAACTCACTTGCCGCCAGCGGCGCTTACGGATTCATATATTGCACCTAGTGTTAGCGCAGGATTTTAAGCCAGCAGATAAGTGGCGTTAAAATCCCGCAGTGGTTAAATCCCTTACCGGGATTTACCTAGATTCGCAAACGCAATATTGATATTGGCAGAAAGGGCATTTACCTAGAGCGCTATGTAGTGGTTCGGATAAATGAGACTGATCCCCTGTGGAGCCTCTGTTCCCCTGCTGGCGATTTCCCCATCTTTCCTGGTGTTTCGGCAATGGCCAAATATTTGCAATCCAATGCGCTCAGTCGGGACTGCGTCTCGGGGAGACACCCCACCCATCAGGTGGACACAGAAATCGCAGGATCGAAGTAAACACAGCAGCAAATCTCCGCTGTATCAAATGAATTGGGTAGATGGTCAGCTAGATCCTATCTACCCACTGATTGATACAATCCAGTTTTTGTGGGTGGAGTTCCCCTTTAATACATACAAGTATGTCAATGATTATTGTTGGGTTCCCCAAAAACCAACAACCTAACTGGTAGCTGGGGTTATTTTTCCCAGGACAAATTGCCAGGATTTAAAAATAATCATCTAGCCCTGTGTCATAACGGCAGTTCCACAGAATTCCATTTTAGTACCCCCAGCTTAAAAGGAGGATCTAAAACAATAACTTCTAAACATCACCACCTCCAGGCATTAACTAAGAGTCCCACTACAAGACGATAGAAATAAAATGGACTACTGGACATTCCATCATGGCACATCAGATCATAGTCTGTCAATCTGTTTAAACATAGGGTTGCTAAGTGCAATCTATCCCAAGTCCCAGCCTTCCAAATCAGTTAGCAGAGTCCTTACTTACACAGAGTGAATATGATTTTGAAAGATGTACAATTTAAAGTTGCAAGTATGTGGCAAGCCTACACAAGGGACTTGCTGAGCCTTAGAGTACAAATGTTCTTTGGTTGTAATACACGTCAATGCAATTTTTACTTGATATATTTTTTTCCTGTAAGTTCCCAGTTTCTAACTTGTAAATCCACCATGTTGCATTGTCAAGGGTCTTAGTTTGATTTACAGCGCACAAACTGGAGGTTATCTTGCTGTAATCCTGTAGAGGTGTCCTCTTCTACTAGGAAGAAACTGGGTGGCTCATGACTGGCGAAAGGCGTGGGCCATTATAGTTGTCTGGCGTCGATCCCTGAGCATGTTCTCCACCTGAAAAAGTCACTCCGGTGGTACTTCCACGAGGGAAACGCGTCCCGGTCCGGTGTAGTGGACTATACTGTGAGGAAGGAGATGTTGCCGGCAACCCTCTGAGTGTCACCGCTGTTATAGCAAGGGAGACTAGATATACTAAGAAATACATTATGTTTAACTACCTTTCAGTGCAGGTTTGTCAAAAAATAAAAGGCTCTCATGCTAGTGGCATCTGTGAGATGTTTGGTAAATTTAAAAAGTTTAACACTTCTTAAACGGCTTGTAGTTACATGACTCCCGGACTCGCTCTGTTGCAATAATAGCCTCCGTCGCCTGCAAATCTCCATCTATTTCATTCTGACCTTTACATTGCTTTCCTTGCTAGCCTGTGTAAACCTTAGATGAGACTATTTTAGTAGCTCCTTGTTCTTGGTTTGATGCAAACGATCAAACATTTGAGGGGGCCAAGCATTGATTAACATTTGATCAGCTCCATGTGCTGTCAGGTGCAGAACAGACCCAGCAGTGCTTTATTTCCCCCCCGCCAATAATGGGAGATAAAGATTATGTCACCAACATACCAGAAGAGTTATATTTAACATTTTCCCAGCACCAGATATTTTTGTTTTTGGAGGGGGACACAGTCCTCCTTTAATATGTCACCCGGCAAACAATATCAATTTTTAAAACATGGTTGGTAAAGTGTGTGTTTTGTCTTATCTGAATGGATTAGTAAACTTTTTTCTGTTGGTCAATGCTCTTCCGAGGAAGAATTTTCAAGCAGGAAGGTTATTATGTTAAAATAACCTGGTATGAAATCTTTTCCAAACCTACAAAAAAAGGGAAGAGACAAATCAAAAATGTAGGATGGTGGTCCATTATGAGGCTAGTTGAAGAACTGAGCAGATTAGTCTACAGGGCAAGCCCCATGGGACATTTTTATCTGCATCTATAAGGTAAATATGCAGCTGCTTAAAGGACAACTCCACCCTCATCTAAAAATTTTTTAGAAAGAATGGCCGTCTTTAAAAACAGTGTGTGATATATCAATAGTTTGTCCATGAATTCTTTACTGTTGCCGCTAGTGCTTCTGGATGCCTCATGGTAAACGAGGCAATTTTAGAAACCTGTACTAAGCTGAGCATGATCAGAAGAAAGGCAGACATGGGTTAACATTCGAGTCTGCTGTGATCAACTGTGCACAAAAGTCCATAACTGAACAGTCACTCACTGGAAAAGAACCCAGGAAGCAGAAACAGGGTAGAAAAGGATCATTGTGGCAGATTTCCGTTAGACTTATATGAATTTCAGATTTCAAAATTATTTCCATTTAGGGTTTTGGGGGTTGGATTTTACTGATATCAAAGTTTTCATTGTTAAAGCTGGACTACTTGGCCCTTTAGATTATTATCTTTATTGGGACCACCACATCTAGAGGTTGAAAAATTGTATCTCTTTGACAATATGTTTACGGTTATATAGATAAATAGAAGAAAGATAATATGTGTATGCATGCACACTCACACACCTGCACAAACATGTCAATATTTATCCCACAATAAATATACCAGTGGTGTATGTATAGCCTAGTTGGGCCCCTGGGCTGTAGTACAATGAGGGCTCCCTACATGTGCTAGCCGTAGTAGTGGTGCAAATTTTTTAGGCCCACACAATGGATAGTGTTAATTACTATAAGTCATTAAGTGGAAATAAAAAGCATAGATGGTTTAATACACTTCCCAACATTTATCCTGCATCTGTCAGTGTAAGCAATAAATATTAAAATTTTTGGGAAAACTGTAAGGCATGTCCACCCCCAACTAAAAACTTAAATTAAAACTAATGCCACCCAAAACTTGACCTCGCTAGTTAACGGAAGTTCACCAAACAAGTGAACTCAATTCCTTTACAGAGCATGTATTTGAAGACATGGGAGTAAAGGGACCTATTCCTTACCTCCTTCTTCAATCACTTACACCAGATCAGGCCCCGAAGGTAAGTTAATGACCTCACGCACCATCACAGCGGCTCCAATTATAACTGGCCAGACTGCCTTCCTGGTTTGTTTTATATAGCATGGAATATAGAGCGCATGCGACACTATAGTGCAGTAAACCAGTGAAATCAGTCTGCAGTTTGTTCAATGGGAGCTGCTGATTACCTCTGCGCTGAGGTCATTAAAACACCTTCGTCTCCTGGATCCTGGTGAAGTGATTGAAGAACGGAAGGTAAGGAATAGGTCCTTCCATTTACCCTGCCTCCCGGTCCTCAATCAAGGCTTTAAAGGAATAGTTCACTTTTTTAGTATGTGAGTTTACACTGAATGTCAAGAAGCCAATGTATTTTGGTGGGTGTAAAATCTGTATGAAACGCCACACACGAACAACGCTTTTAAGGTAACTAATAAGTGGATACTGAATCAGACAGAAGCAACGTAAAAAAATTTTGCACGCTGCACTGATTGTAAAAATTCAGTTTAAAGGGTATGTCCAACCCTAAATTATATTTTTAATATAAGATTCCCCCTGGTCTCCCAGGCCCCAACTGCTCTATTTATATGTTTGAGAGCCCCCCAAAACTCTACTATACCCCCCCTCTTTCCGCGGCCGGGCTCCCCGCCCTCTGCTTGAGAGAAAATGCAAGCAGAGGGGCGGGACCGCAGCTGCCGCGTCTGTGATGGTGAGTCGTCGACCAATCAGGAAGCGCGGCCGGCCACTGGCGAGGGACTACTAGGGGACCAGGAGGGGGGGAAGGGAGGAGGAAGGTGGGGGAAAAAAAAGTGGGGGAAAAGTAAAAGGGAAAAAAGAGGGGTGAGAGAAGCCAAAGAGGGGAAGGGGGAAACCTTTCTTTAACTACCCTTCACTCTCTTCGTATTTGTAGCTTATATTGACGTTGGGGCTGGAGATAGGGACAGGATCTTGTATACTTGAATGTTATACGCTATGGGGCGATGGGCGGGAGAAGGGCTGCAGACGTCATGCCAAACTTCTCCTGGAGGCCAGGTAGGAGGCAGAGTCCTATAGGACTCTGCTATCCTCATGGTGGGCAGTGTTTTTGGGACTTTGGGGGGACTGGTACAACAGGAGAAACCAGATGGAGCTGGGGATGTGAGGTAAGGATTACATACACTACTGATCGGGCCCAGTTAGTTGGGAGGGTATGATAGTTTTTGGGGGTTGACATCCCTTTAAAGTCCTTTTTTCCGTACCTGACCAAATTTACTGTATTTGTTGGCCTATTATCCCTTGAAATTGAGGGAAATTATTTCTGCAAACGGGAAAAAAAGCCGAAGCAGGTTGGTGTTGAGGAGTCCCGGGGGGTGTGTCCATAAAAACACATCAAGACTTATTAGAATACATATTTAAGAAGAATATCATTAAGAATGATTATACATTCTTTCACCTCTATAAGAGACACACCCTCATTACCAGGGAACACAAAACAAACTCCACCCTACTCTTTCATTCATGGCCCAATGGCCACTTTCTCAGGGCCCCCCATTGCCTCCACCACACACGCTTGTGCCTGTTTTTTTTCTTCTCCCCCTTTGAAGATTGTTCCTCCGACCGGGAGAGACTGTCTCCTTGGCAGGCTGTGAGCAGATCCGGTATTACGTTGGGTTGACGCTCCTGTGAACGGTGCAGTAATTTGACTTCTCAAATATATTCTCGTTGCCTTTGATGATTTCCCTGGTGGGACTTTCTGGGCAGCTTGGCGAGACCACTTTTTTTTTTAAAGGTTTTATTTCTATTTCTTTTATCAATTCATAACAAGATAAACAAATCAGATCATTTCTTGGGAAAATAGATCGTCTGCCCCATTTTTGTTTTTTTTTTTTTTTTTTTTATCTATGTAGACTATTGTTAATGGAACAAATGAGTTTCATCACAAATACTAAAGCAAAAAGCCTGTAGTATTAAGCAGTACTTCTGGCAACTTTGATCGATGGAGATCACAGTACAGTACCAAACCACTACCTGCCAGGGACATCACAGTGAAAGACTCGTGCAGACAGTGGATAATCAGCTGACGCTGCCGGATCTCCATTATAGAAGCCATCTCCCTTTACGGGTCAACAAGCATTTGAGGGGTTTAAAACTTCTGATCCCCACAATCGGGTTGTGCGGACGAACAGATGGGGGGGACCAAGGGGAAACAGCGGGGCACTGAATTTTTGCCCTCAATCGCGCCTGGGGGGAGCATTTAAAAAAAATTCTGCTGCAGATGTGCCCGGTACCATCTGCCTGCATTTAAAATGCTCCTCTGCACCAGGGCCCAGAAAGACCTTATTGTATCTGCTCACATGAATGTACCTAATATTAAAAAATCCCAGGTAGGAAAATTCTATTACTTATTCCATTAAAACTGCCAAGTTATTCTGAAATAGTTTAGTAGTACCCCCCAGCCGCACACATTTGGCCGAAAACCTTCAGTACCATCTTTGTATGAACGTGAGGCAAAGTGACTGTATATGGTGTCCGGGCAGACTAGACTTCTTGGTGGCGGAGGTATCGGCTGAGAGGTACCAGCTGACGTTGCAGATGATGTGCTGCCCTGCAAGACAATTTCAGTTAGGTGGCCAAAACCATGAACAGAGACTGGATTGAGAGCTTTTAACTTTCAGCTTTGCAAAATCAAGCGAAAAAAAAAAAAACGCAAACGTACTAACCACTCAAACTTTACGTTATCTGAAACTACACAATTTGAGAGAAGTAAATTGGATATTTCCCATATTTATACATTACATTATTATGTTTTAGCGAGTGCTCATAATTTCCAGCCCCACCTCCCTTACTCACTGCCTCCTTGTAGTGTCTGACACTTATAAGATTGCTGCACAGAAATCACCATGGACCCTGCTCTGCGTTTACCCATCATCCCCCTCCCTCTGGATTACTTTTCTCTGTCCTGATTATTTCCTCTTTTTCTGTCATTTCTAATTGTTTGCAGAAAGTGTGCTGGCAGGTGCCAAAAATTCTTCAGTAAGAAGGTCCTATATAGGGCACATATTACTATTTCTGCTCCTGTGGTGACCCCGGTGACAGGTCTTCCCGTAAATGCAAAAGTGATTAAAATGAGTAGTTCTTCAGAGCTAAAACTCAGAATTTTGAAATCCAAAAAAAATGTATCAACAGTCACAAAAAATAACCCCAGTCTTATCGGAAGGATATAAACAGGATACCATAGTATGATGTCTATCCATCCATCACAGTCCATCTTGTTTGGCTCACCCTGACCACTACCTAAATGTTGATCCAGAGGAAGGCAAAATTACAAAAATAACCACCTAAAAAAGGGTACAAAATACCTTGCTTGCACTGCATATTCCCAAATGAGGCCTACCAGTGCTTTGGATAAGACATACAAAATAAAGAAAAAGGACCCTGCCAACTTCATAAATACTCCCAGTTGGAGAAAACGTCCATGCTGGTGCTCCAGTCAAGAAAACTGAAGATATTGAAAGACAAATAACTGTGCACACCGTTCTTGCAAATAAAGGTGTTTTATTCAGACCTCTAAGTCCAACACCAACGTAACGACTTATGCGTCTGGAATAACACATTTTTTATGGCAAGACTGAGTGTGCCACAGTTTTTACTTTTGTCTTTCAGTGTTGTAAAGGGGGAGAAATATTTTGCTCTTCAATCTATGCCCCTCTTTATACAGGGACATTCAACCTGGTAACAATATAAAGTATTTTGGTAAATTGTGCAGCCGTTGAAGGCACCAACAATCTGGTGTAACATTACAAAACATTTTTTGTTGCAAAAAAGGAACAAACACAATTAGTCCAATCGGAACCTTATTGCCATCAACAGTAAGTGTTAGTGTTACTGGTATTGATACATAAGTTGAGTTGACCTGGGATATTTCTGATTCCCACTTGGAGTACAGGAAGGAATTTCTTTCCACTTCATAATTGGTGGGTTTTTATGCCTTCCTTGGATCAACAGTTAAGACAGGAAATATGAGTAATGGTTGATTAGTTGGACAGATGGACATATGTTTTAATTCAACCTCAAATACATTGTACTACACAGGTCTGGCCAATCAGCGTAGGCCCACAATAATCCATCTTGTGATACCAGCCCTTCAGTTTTAAGGGCCAGTGTCTAAGCACCTTTTTGAAATTTTTCATATATATTAAACATAATGATGATCCAGACCCCAGCCCCAATCCAACCGCCGTAATAAAATTCTTAGAAAGTCCCCGATATGTACTTTTTACCGCTATCTGTCCCCTATCCTCCGCGGCAGCTCCAGGCCTCTGCTTACACGGAAATGCAAGCAGGGGGCAGGACCGGCAGCACCGTCCCTGATTGGATGGAGGGCAGCCAATCAGGGACGCGCTGCCCGAACCCGGGGATAGAGAAGGTAATTAACTATCGGGCACTTTTATGAATTACGGTATGGCGGTTGGGGCTCGGGGGATCAATATATATAATATAATCATGGGATTTTTACATAGGGGGAGGGAGGAACTCTCCTGCCGCATGCCTCAACCTTGTCGGGTTGAGGGCTGAGACAGGCCAGGATGAGTCACCCAGTACCTTCTACACTACACTATCCTGGAATTTGGGGGCACAGAATGGGCACCATAAGGAGCTGGGATTGTAAGTTAAGTTGTTTTTGTACACTAAAGAGTGGGGCCGTTGGGGTTACTTTGAGTTTTGGGGGTGGGGACATGCTGTCCCTTTAGACGAAAAAAAACATAGAAAACTTAAAGCAAGGAAGCACAAATAAATTTTTCACAGACACTTAAAGCTTTGGTCTTTCTAATGAGCTGATTATACCTATAGATTACATACAACGCAAGTTTAAAATATTGTTTCCTTTGGGTGCTCGGAATTAGTAAAAGATGTATGCAATTGAACTGGTACTTGTCTTTCAGTGCTAAATCTCTGTGCTTAAAGACCGTCTTAGAGAACACAATTGCTGCTGCAACTATTTTCAAGAAAACTCTGCGGAGCCAAATGAATATTGCGTCAAATCAGATGCGGTGTCACGGAGATGGGGAGGAGTCAAGGTTGTTTTGTTCTTTTGTCGAACCCAATATCACAGACCTTTTCAAAAACACAAAGTTTCCTTAACAGATGTAAGATAATAAGCCGGATTTTTAATTTGATTAACTTAGATTTCTGTTTTTGTTGTACATTTACATGTAAGCCACAAGGCAGTCAGATACAGTAAGCCACAAGGCAGTCAGTATTTTCCTTTTTGCATGATGAGATTGACATTGTATGTTTTTAAATAACCCATTAACAGCATTCACAAAGGTCTGTTATTACAATGCTATCCTTGCAATTAGCGCTATTTTGAGATATAAGTTCAAGCCATTAACAGAAAAAATTATTAAAAGACAGCTCAGCTTCCCACTAACACTATATAAGGGCTTTAATGGAAAATTAATATGGGCACAAACCTTTCTAACATTCAGCACAGGAAGGAAAGATGGACAAACTTGGACACTGATTGTATTTCCACAGGTAAAGTGCTCTGAGAAAGGATCACTGTAATTGAGCACTTGCAAACCTAAAACGAAGAACTATTTACATAGCATTCCAATTGGTTACAAGTTGCTCTTAATACCTCTTATAAAAGTTTTTGGCTCCATATGAACCACAAAACAGAATAAAAATGCATTTATCATTGGCAAATAATGCAATAATATTGTAATAAAGACCATGATGTGGCTGTATAGGAAGCAGAATTACAATGCCAACCAATGTGTAGGAATTCTACTGTAGAATTGTGTAAAAAGTTGCATTCTCTGTACATCCGAATTATTCTGAAGCCACGGGATGAGGTTTAACGACGTTGAAAGCTTTTCTGATTACTTGGTTAGTGGGTGCCCAAAGTATATCCAAAATATGTGGCCTAGTGGCAAGTTTGTTTGGCATAACTAGCTATATATACAAAATGACTGGAACTTTTTCAAGACTTGATTAACGTCACAAGTTTTGCAACGGTGATAACTAATTATATACCAGGCAGGAGGATCCAAGAAACAACATTTTTAATGGGCATGTCCACCATTTAAACACAAAAAAAATGGGTGACTTATTAATTATTTCCGCACCCCAAATGATATATTCAGCAAATTATTAGATGCATTCATAACCAGATATTTAAGGATTATTATTGTCCCCATTCTGAAAGAGGAAGCCGACTTCCTTCATGCTGTCAATCAAGGCTGGAAGTGTCTGACATACCAACCAATAATTGACTGCAGTTTCCCCTGCTTTCCTTCCTTTGCACATGCTCAAGCTCATAAAAAGCTCATGAGAAGAGGGAGGAGTCAGAACCTTTGTCAGAAAGGAATAACTTATTAAATATACTGGTTACCAAATGCAAGTAATTAAACTAGTTAAATAAGCAGGTGAGGTTGGGCCGATAACAAATGTCACCAGTTTTTGTTTTAAGGGTTGGCATGCCCCTTAATGTGCTTAACAACAGTATTTTCCCCAGTCAGGTGTTAGCCTTACTGAAGTCTGCAGTTAAATAAATAGATAATACACATCTAAATTGTTGCTGCAGTTTAATTATTATTAAAAGTATTGCACCTTTTATTGTGTTAGTCACAAACTAATATGGAAATCTAAGATATTTTAGTTATCCAATGGCTTTCAAGTATAACCACAGACTCAATGATGTTTCTATATGTTCTATCATTGTACCATTACAATATTAGTGCAAATGTCTGCACTGAAATGCCAAATTCATTGTAAAAGATGTTTGATGCTTAAGAAGAAACATAATCTCATTATAGGGTTTGTTTTTTTATCAAAATGTTAATTTTCATGTACAGTGCAACCAATCCTAAACAATCCGGCAAGTTACTGCTGTCTTTCCGTTTGTAAAGCAGTAGTCTTATCAGTAGTGGTTCACATACGTAAGTGTTTCTTCGGGGTCATTCCGCTGCCAGGAAATAAGCATTCTAAAAAACAGATCCGGAGAGAGGCAAATGAAAATCTCTAGTACATATTAGTATTTTTCACACTCCATAAACCATTAAAATGGCTGATGAAAAAGCATCTTAAATGAAGCAAAACAACATCAAACAAGCTGCTCCTGAATTCGAGTTCTGCAGGAAATACAGATCATTACAGATAAAGTTTAGGACAGGAGTGGGGCCAAATGGGACTGTTGTGAAAGGCAGGACAAATAGATTCAATATCCATATATAACAGGAAGTGACAAATTACTTTTCTTCATCTGAACCTAATAATACATGTAAGTACACTTACTCGGAGTGTGTGTGGCTGCATGCCTTCAAACCAGCACATGGTTTTGCTAGGTGCAGTATCCCCACCTCCCCCCGTATCCCATCCTCCCCCCCAGTATCCCACTCCCCCTTTAATCTGACCTGACTTTCCCCCAAAAACTGTCAAACGCACACAGCATTCCAACTGTCAAAACTCTGTCAACATTCCAGCTCCAGCAAAAACTGTTACTGAAAATAGCTTATGGGAGCAAGGCACTTGATTGACAGAGGAAATGTGAATTTTTTAGATTGGATATCTAAAGAAATAGGGGCTTTTAAAAAAAAAAATATATACAGTGGTGGTTGGGAAGAATTATAGTTTCCAGTATTGGTCAATTTTGTATTGATGCCATTTATGTATGCTTTTTTGATCAACAGCTGCAATTTTAAGAGAAGGACTAGTAGTTTACTATTATCAGATTTTAATAAATCAATTGAAAATCTTTTTTTTAAACAAAATAAATGCTGCCGTGGCCTGGTATTGAACTGTAACTGCAGTTCTACTTACACTGTCCCCGATGAAGACTTTTTTTCCTCTCTGGTCCTGCCAGGGGACTAGCTGCCACCTCTCCTTTGGAGTTGACCGTAGTGCTGCTAAGTTTACGAGAACCATTTTTGTCCCAGTCTTCTTTCTGGTCACTTTCCACACTGTTTGCTTGTCCTCGTTTTGTATACGAAACAGAGGGGGGATGATGGACCAGTCTTTATTATAAAAAGATTAGTTTTTTTACAGAAAGACAAGGCAACCAGCTGAATAAATGGGAATCTTGAGTACCCAACAACCAGTCTAGCCAGACACAGGTGAAACATATATAAAATTAGGGAAGAGTTGGGGGGGATGCAATAACACTGTATATCAGGTTAGCATTTGTTTTACATCGTGTTTGCGGTGCTGCACCATTAACAACATTTTAATAGAAATAGCAAGGAGAATGTGATGCAATGTGTGCCTAAATTAAGTTTTGTGCTACAAACTTTTATGCAAGAAAACTTCACCTTTGAATATTAGGCAGTCACCTCACCGCAATCCACTAAATTTCACAACGGGGTTATTGCATTGCAGGATCTAGGCAGGTAAGCTGGGTGGGTTTTGCATATTTATACGCCCTGTAAAGGTGGCTACAACACTGTAAATCTGTCAAAGATGATAGACACAATATGCAAGATTTTGTCTGTCCTCTTTAAAAGATGGGAGTGCACACATTTCTCCCCAATAAAGTATATAAAAGTATAGGGAGATGTAAGTCACTGCCATACTCCCTACGTCGCGTGCAACTTCCTATACTTTTCTGGTCACCGTTTCAACGACCGTTTCTGATAACCGATGAATGTCGGCACCGGAAACAGTTGCTTCAACCAGCCATACACCCATTAGCGAATAGGGCCAATCCCGTTGGTATAGCCGGGATTGGCCCTATATCACTATTGTGATTTACCTAGCTTAAAGGAATAGTTAACTGCAATAGTGAACTATTCTTTACTACATTGATGAAGCCCGGTGGTTAAGGAGCTATGCCTTTCCCTCTGTTCTTCAATCAATTGTGGAGAGCCAGGTACGAAGATGCCAAAAGCTTATCTTTTGCGTGATCCAGCGTGGCCCTCACTGACAGGTTCCGACTGCTTCCTTCTTCTGTTCAACTAAACGCGCATGCACGATAATGCGCGCGCTATAGGGGAGTGAACTGCATTGCAGTGGACTATTCCTTTAAGAGGAGAGGATGGAAAAGTGGGTCAAAAGAATTGCAGTGTCATGGGGCCACAGGAGCTGCACTTGAGCTGCGTTAGGATGAATGTCCCTCCAATAAGTACAACAAGAAGATTAGTTCAGCAGCCTTTATTCTAATACACAACCAAATGACACCTCACACATCATCCATAACAAGCTAGGGGAAGAGGCCTTACACTACATGTTAAACATAAATACGTACCATGATCACTGAACCGTCTTTGTTTCTGATTTGCAGAGATGCTCTCTGAACCTCATGTGTGCAGGGGACGGCACTGAGCGGTGTTCAGGTCACTGCTCGGCCTAGACCTCGACCGAGGTTACTATTGGTAGTGATCACTTCCTTCAAACTGAAAAAAAACCCACAAATTTTTAAAAAGTCACAATTAATAATTATTAACATAGCAATGAATAAATAAAGTTTGTATGAGCTGATGCTCAAAAGGTTGGCAATTATGTTTAGAGTAAAAGTGGAAATACAATCCATACCTCTGGGGTTTTCTACCTAGAAGTAGGTAGGTGGCCATGAATCATCATATTTTGATTAATTACAGCTTCATTAATCTCCTCTCGAGAAAATCCCATTGTCACCATGATATCTAGGGAAGCAAGCACAGGTTATACAAGAATAAATTTAATGCAGGGCAGGTTCCTCTTAAAGGTGAAATAAAGCTTAGATTTTTAATAATCTCTGCCTGTTTTGGCTTCTCCGGAAAGCTGCAGCCCTTGTTCCAGAGTGTGTCCTGGACACTTATAAACAGTAGCACATGCTCAGTTAATTCTCTACCCCACTCCATAACGGTTTAGTAATTACTGAGAGATTTTAAAGATTTCTCTGTAATCAAACGAGCAGTCAGAAGTAACCTGCAGAATTACAGATTTCTTCTTGCCGTAGAGAGTTAAAGCTATTGGCTAGTAAGGAATTTTTATAGAACCCAAAAAATAGACCGCTCGATTCGGAATGGAAATTATATAGTAGGAACTGATTTGTGATTCCATTATATTTAAATTACATTGCGATTCGCAAAATGGAAAGCAACGTGCATAGCGGGACCAACCCTTAACGATGTGCGTCCCGACCAGCGGCACTGACGGTACACGCGACAAACGGCCTTTCACAGCCTAGAATCGTCTGTGTTTATGCTTTCTGTCGGGGGTCGTTCGTTGATCCACCAGCAGATTGATGAACGACTCCCGACTGAAAGCATAAACACGGACGTTCTTGGCCGTAATGGCCGCGTCGTCATGAACCTTAAGGTCAAATTACAAAAATGCTTTAGGGTGGAAAAAAAGTGTACAATGGGCTCTCAATCACCAACCTATTCTCTTGGTGTCATTAAAGTCTGGTTCTGGCTCTGTATATGGTTTTAACTCTTCATCTTATATCCAACGTTCATCATCGATCTTTCATAATTTGCTGGGGGAATTAAATACATTTATAACATTTACTGATTAGACTAAAGCAAACTTCTCCATTCCATGTGTTCCAGTCGGTCGTATGTATATTACGGTCCGCCAAAGAAGGTTAAGAAATTAGCAGCAGTGTAACCCACATGGATATTAAATACTGCAGGGAATAAATCCACAGGGGGAAAACAAAAGCTAACTACATTAAATAGGCCTAACATACAATTATGAAATGAGCAGGTTCCTGTTTAAAACAACAATCTCTTCCAAAATGATTGGCTCACAGGGTCTTTCCCTTGCTGGTATGGAAAATAATTACTTCCAGCTCTCTGCATCTTATATCACAATTGATATGGCTACAAAGTTATTTAAATCTCTGGGGGGGGGGGGATTTGCTTTTAAATAACATTGCATCATTGCATTTACTGCAGCCAGACCCAGGCGATTTTGCTGCCATTAATATAGCGAAAATAGCACATTATAACAAAAGAAAACAATTGGGCAGAGTTAATGCACCCAATGATCAGTAAAACGGATTGAAACACAATACATTGGATATGGCTATACATTCAATCTGGAGGGTTAAGAATCATCACTGGAACGAATAACCAATTTAATTAAAGGTGAACTACAGTCTAATAATATAAAAGTTAATTGGCCATAAGTAACAACGGGTCGGAGAACCACTGTTATTTGTGTTCATGGGGAGGGTGATGTGTTCAGATATAGTAGTATGTATTTATTTCTTGTAGTATAAAAAGGTCAGTTCACTCTCCTGAATATAATGATAATACTACAGTGCCCCAGCAACCAGCCCAAGTCTGCTCAGTATTCTTTATACAGACAGCAGATGGAGAAGAACAATTATACTCTCTTACCACCCAATGAATTACCCAGGGTGAGGACCTAAACCAATGGTCCTCATCCCTGGGTTTATTATAGTCTGTTGAGATATTTACCTTTGACTTCCCATTGGCTAGGTTCAGGCTGAGTGCATGGCCAGACCAGTGAATGCAATTTGAGGTATTACATGCATACTGAAGGTGGCCATACTTGTGACTGTCCTCAAATTTTGCAACAGATTCCATCAGAATCCTTTTGAGTATGCCCAGACTGGCATATTCTTAATCGAGAAGATCGGCCGGATGAGCATATCTCTACAGACCGCATCTGCTCCCTCTTTTAAAGGAGCCAATGTGGCTCAATTGAAATTCTCCATCTGGAGGAGGTAGTTCATCTACATTAAGAGGAGGATGGACAGATAGATGATAGATAGAGTCCCTACACATTGGCAAAAGAGCGAAAAATTGTATAAGGCTTGCTTTAGTAAACCCAGGGCAGAGGACCTGGCAGTTTACATCCTAACCCTGGGTACTTCAAATGGTTGGGGGAAAGGTGAAAGTGTATATTTGGGCTTAAAAACGATAAGGAGGTTAAAGGGCAGCTATAGTGAAAAAAACACATTGCCCATTGCAAAGTTAAATTCGTGTTACTCTGTGCTGCCTTTATCCTACCTCTGTCAGTGACCTTGTTTTTCCATGGTGTCAAATCTGTGCAGCACTCCCCCCTTCCTATTACACTCCTCCATGTTCCAACTACGGCTAACCGACAAGCTTATCAACAATAAGAAGACACACTACGCACATCAGACTTGAATGCCTATGTATAAATGCTTCATACATAGGATACACACAACAGTGTAACGTTCGGTACACAACCTGTACCTTCATCAGACAACAGAATTTCATCAGACAAGGTTATCATGTGCAGTAGGAGTCAAAGTTCAACATCCTGAAAAAACACACCCACGCACAGTGGGCCAATAGAAAGCAAGCTGTCCTGGAGACACGGATCTCTCCATGCCTGCTAAAATAGGTTCCTCTCTTTGTGACGCATCATCGATCAGTGAAAGCTATGAAGAAGGGGGTCAAGTGCAGCCTTATCTCTGCCATCAAAGCTACCTCTCCCCCCCTGTTAAGCTCAGATCTCTGTTTGTTACAGAGCATGGAGGAGGGAGGGACTTGAGCAGGGAAGAGGATCACGTCACAGGGAGTTGATTGACGTACAAGATAGGAGTAGAGGAATGCATCAGTTATCTTCTAACTGTGTGATCTCAGGACAGGGAGAGAAACTTAAGAAAATACAGACACTCTGGGAGTTGGGAGGAATTATAGAACTCAGGAAAGAAGGGGGAAAAAAGTTCATGTTCCCACTATAGATGCCCTTTAAAAGTACAATAAAGGAAACAAGGACCAGTAAAAGGAGAATCTGCAACTTTTCCATGAATAGAAGGTTGAAAAATAGATTAACACTTTTTCAGTTGTCTGCCCGCAACCCCAACTGCTATTTTTACCAGTTTATTAATGTATTTGGAACCAGATGACACCGGCAAACATATCCGCCTCTTTGCTCAATAAGCTTTTTTTAAGCTTAAGCGTATGCAGAAAATCAGCAAGGGAAACAGAAGCTTAGTATGCCAGAATGGAGGCAATACCTAAATATCTGGTCAGATGCATCCAAAAAGGTGCTGATATATCAAATGGGATGAGAGCAGGTAACCGACAAACAATGCATTCTAAAATTGGATGTTTCCTTTAAAGGGCTAATAGTGAAAAACACAAATTGCCCCATTGCAAAGTTAAATTCATGTACCCTGTACTGCCCTTCTCCTACCTCTGTCAGAGACTTGTTTTCTGGTGTCAGAGCTCTCTGCAGCACACTCCCTTCCCCCTCCCCTCTGTTACCTCCTCCATGGCTTAACCCAGCTACCTCCATGCTTCTCATGTGCAGTAGGAGTTAAAAATTCAACATCCTAAAAAAACACACCCTTGCTCAGTCGCCAATAGAAAGCAAGCGTCTGGAGACATGGAAGAGAGGGAGAACAGTAGTTTACTGCTGGAATACGATCTCTCTTTGTGACTCTCATCAAACAGTGAAAGCCATAAGAAGGGGGTTGTCAATTGCAGCCTTCTCTCTGCCTTCAAAGCTGCCTCTTTCCCCCTGCTAATGTTCTGTTTGTAACAGACCAGGGAGGGACGGGTGATGTCACAGGGATTTCATTGAGAGTACAAAAAGGAGTAGAGAAATGCAATCACGTTTTCTTCTAATTTGTGTATCTCAGGACAGAGAGGAAAACTAAGAAAATGAAGACACTCTGGGGGTGGGGGAAAGGGGGATTGGGACGGAAAGGGGGGAAAAAAGGTCATTTTCTCACTATAGATGCCCTTTAACTACTTTGATAATACTTAAAGGAGAAAGGCCAAAATTAAAACTTTGTTTAGTCAATTCCTACTATTACCTATTTACTCAGTGGCTTTGATTTTTAATCAGATACAATTTTATGGGCGCAAGTTTTTTTGTTTTGTTTTTTAAATCAAATATATTTTTTCCCAAACTGCAGTGTCAAGAAAAATGTGATGAAGTTATCAGAACTTTATTTCAATAGGAATGTAAAACATTACCTCTAAGCTGCCTCGTTTTATGGGGTTTAACACCAGTAACCTTTTTAAAAGGTTTTCACAGTCTGTGGACATATAGAAGGGAATACGATATTTCCCTCGTATACTCTCTCTCGCAATTCCTTTATAAGACAGGGCAAAAAAAAAAAAAAAAAAACACGTCAGGGCATCAATCTCAGATGTAACACACTCATACTAAGCAGTTCATGTTCTCAGTAGCAAAGAGGGAAAGTATGTGTTATTATAAAATAATGTTTGTCTCCAGTTTCGGTTAGATTATTGAAGAAGGGGGTAGGACATAGCTCCTTTAAAATCCCGTTTTTCAATTAATGAGCAAACGGATAGGTTCACGTTTTGAGTGAACCTATCCTTTAAATATGTAGCGGATCAGCCCAGACAGAACAGACACTCAATACAGACCCCACCCTCAAAAAATAAGCACAGAAAATATATAAACATTCCATCAGATTGATTCCATACCTTAAATTTTGCCCATCAAAGGGCAATGAACCGCTCACTAGGGTGTACAGGATAACTCCTAGGCTCCACACATCCACCTCTGGACCATCATACTTCTTACCCTGAAACAGCCTGGAGCTGCATATGGAGGGCTTCCACAGAACGTGTCAGTTGTTACCAATTGGTGAACTCATTGTGAATCCAAAATCTGCATTTAATGTTCATATCAGCATCGAGTAGCAGGTTTTCTGCCGTGTTAATTAGAAGAGAAGAATGGATATTACAAGATGGACACTAAGCATCCTAACTACAGCCACGTGTACCTATTTTACCCCAGATAACATCTATTTCTATCCTTTACAAAATCCACTTAACAATACTACTCATAATACTATTGAATCAGGTAAAAATATATGAGCACAGATGGTATTGAAAAATAAGCAATATTAATCTACACAGTTGTGTTTCCTAATATGGAAGAGAGATATACTATATATACTTATTGCTTTACCATACAGGAACAGGATTTCTTTCATAGCAAGCTTTCAAGCTTGTGTCCAATAATTGCAACATAAGGCTGAATACTTACCTGTATTTACTAAGAAAGAATTAAATAAATTGTAACATTGTATAATGCTTTTAATTCCATACTTTACCCTTTATTCCCACTGCTGGCAGCTTTTAAAGCCTAGCAAAAGATAAGGCTGTGTCCATATGTTCTGATATTTCGGTCCAATCTAGCGTTGCGAAGTTAGACGACCAGAAATATCGTAAGTAAATTCAACCACTATGGACTGATGTTGGACAAATGCTCAAATCAGACACCGCAGTAAATTTAATCTGATCGTGCAGTGTTCAATTGCTGCACAATTGGGCATGGTCACGGTTTGTCCTTCACAGCTGACCGGCAATATTTTTGAAAATTCTGCTAAAAGTGGAATTATAGGAAGAACAGAGGCTGGTATTCTGCATGTATAAGGGAACACTGCCGTTACATAGTAAAGGTGTTAATAGGTTCCAAAATGATTTAGCATGTGTGAGGGGAGGGTGTGTTAGAATAACAGGAAACTATTTAAACACAGCTGGCTGATTTTTTTGTTGTTGCTGTAATTGGTCATGTACTTGTGATTTTGGAATTTCTAGTTACCAAACCCGATTTAGGCTATGAACTTGCAAATCACTCTGCAGGTTCTCACACAGGGAAAATAGAGTGCACACAAAAATCTGGCTGATATAGCAAATGTGGTACATAGCACACAGCTTGGTTTTGTGTTCTCACAGACTATATGTATCAGTCTTGTTTTTATATCAGCTGGTAAAAAAAATTGAACACTGCACCCATGCATGTGGAATATGATTTGATTCAGGCGGGACAGTGATTTCATATTTGTGTTGGTTTTAAAACGTTTCACTACAGTGGAAAACATGACAAAAACTTCCAAATGCATAAAACTCTTTGTCCCTTATTGTGTTTTGATCAAAAATTCTGCATGTTAAAAAATAAACCTAGAATATATGTAACCCCACAAGTGGATATTTGAAAATGTTATATATTTATATGTATCTATGCACAAAGGATAGGTCAGTGCCAAAAATCCCCTGCTTACCAATACATGTACATTAGGCCTTAGAGTATATGGGGGAGGAAGAGAGAAAATCTGGTGATTAAGACTAGATACTAGAGTTGAAACATATTTTAAAAACTGGAAAAAGACTATGATGGCCAGTATTTAACATGGATTCCCTAGTGAAGGGGGGGTTTCTCTGGTTTCTTTACATTGAACTGCCAGCCCTGAGATTGCACTCCTACTGTCTTGCATCAAATCTAATTTCTCTTTCTTAATGATTTAACATTTCAATATTCACATTCCTTATGAATTCATGTTACTTTTATTTAAGATAACAGCTGACTGAGGATGGTGGTAATTGTAGTTTAAAGACAGCAATAAAGACCTTACTGGTCACATTTCCAGCAGGTAATCTACAAATCAATAGGCAAGAATGCTCATTAGTGCAGGGCAAATCAAGCGGAAACACAAGGAAACCTCATTATTATTTATTACTGGAAGTGATAGGATAGTATTAGATTTCTTTTCCTCCCTGAGAGAGAAAAAAGTCTGATTTGAAAGAGTATCCAGAGACAGATGAAAGTAGGTTTTAGGTGATACATGAAGTCAATCTTGTGGGTTGTGATAAAGATATAGCAAACATGTATTGAAACACAAATTATAAGTTACCAGTAGGGAGCGCTGTTGTGCCCTTTTGGAATTTTACTGGGTTTTTTTTTAACAAAAGGACAAGAATTTGACATTATTCAAAGAAGCTCATTTACTTTCTTCCCTGTTAAGCATCATACCAGGATTTGCTGCTACTGGGGTGGTTTCTGGAGTCCTTAGATATACCATCGTCGTTTATTTCAATCGAGTCATTAAACAGTGTTACACTAAGAACTGTCAATTCAGGCTTTGTAGCAACATCTGGTCCATAACAAAAAGGGAAACTGCCTAATCTTCACTTACAGAGAGAAACAATGATCTTGTGTAATGCTGACAAGAGAAAATGTATAAAATGTAAAAAATTCCCCTCAAAAAAGGAATGTGACTGATTAACACAAACTCCTTTCCAAACTACCTTTCCGACCAGCATTCACCAGAATAATGCTATATATGACTTAATACAAAAACATGATTACTATGCACCTGTGTTCTACCAGCCTCTTACAGGCCACACAGTGGGTGATTTCAGAATGATCGAGTAACTCTTCCAGTAGGCCACTGGCCTCACGCATATGCTTATAATGATCACCAATCAAGTAGGACTTCGCACCAGTGGGCAGCAAAACTACGGCTGGTATGTATGGGTCTTATTCACTCCAATCAACCACCACAGAAATATCGGGTGTAATTTCACATACGACTGTTGGCTTTTAGACAAAACCAGCCAGTCCGAGCTCTAGACTCGCTGTAAATCTTGTGGGCTTCAATGGAACGCATGGCAAATGGGCAGAAATATCACCTATACCTTTTTAAATCTTCCTCATCAGACTACAGATTGGCAGGAATATTGGATCCCATTCAACCTGTTTGTTCCAGACACTCTCATCAGGGCAGGTATAGACAATCAGGGTCAAAAAGGTGAAAACATCCTCCAACCCCCCAAAGAGATATCCTACATGCAAAATCTTTAAAACATAAATAAGATATTAGTTCCCCTTTTTCTTTAACCAACTTCAAACTTGTTTATGAAGATTCTCATTAATTTAGGTCATGTTACATCCGTATATCCATTTATCCAGGTCATGGTATATCCGTAATTTCATTCATCCAGGTCATGGATATCTGCAATATTCATTCAGGTCATGGTATATACAGATAAATTGAATACGCTGCCGCACTGTACTGGGACACAGAACTACGGAGCACACTTATCTTGCAAATAAAATATTTATTCAAAAGTTACCGCTTGACGTGTTTCGGACCAATGTCCTTAGTCATGGTATATCTGTAATATTCATTCACCCAGGTCATGGTATATCTGTAATATTCATTCACCCAGGTCATGGTATATCTGTAATATTCATTCATCCAGGTCATGGTATATCTGTAATATTCATTCATCCAGGTCATGGTATATCTGTAATATTCATTCATCCAAGTAATGGTATATCTGTAATATTCATTCATCCAGGTCATGGTATTCTGAATATCATCCATCCAGGTCATGGTATATCTGTAATATTATCCATCCAGGTCATGGTATATCTGTAATATTCATTCACCCAGGTCATGGTATATCTGTAATATTCATTCACCCAGGTCATGGTATATCGTAATATTCATTCATCCAGGTCATGGTATATCTGTAATATCCATTCATCTAGGTATGGTAATCTGTAATATTCATTCATCCAGGTCATGGTATATCTGTAATATTCATTCATCCAGGTCATGGTAATCTGTAATATTCATTCATCCAGGTCATGGTATATCTGTAATTCATTCATCAGGTCATGGTATATCGGAATATTCATTATAGGTAGGAATCTGTAATATTTATTCATCCAGGATATGGTATATCTGTAAATTCATCCATCCAGGTCATGGTATATCTGTAATATCATTCATCCAGGTCGTGGTATATCTGTAATATTCATTCATCCGGGTCATGGGTATCTGTAATATTCATTATCGGGTCATGGTATATCTGTAATATTCATCCATCCAGGTCATGGTATATCTGTAATATTCATCCTCAGGTCATGGTATATCTGTAAGATTCATTCATCCAGGTCGTGGTATATCTGTAATATTCATTCATCCGGGTCATGGTATATCTGTAAATTATCATCGGGTCATGGTATATCTGTAATATTCATCCATCCAGGTATGGATATCTGAATATTCATCCATCCAGGTCATGGTATATCTGTAAGATTCATTCATCCAGGTCATGGTATATCTGTAATATCCATTCATTCAGGTCATGGTATATCTGTAATATCCATTCATTCAGGTCATGGTATATCTGTAATATTCATTCATTCGGGTCATGGTAATCTGTAATATTCATTCATCCAGGTCGTGGTCTATCTGTAATATTCATCCATCTAGGTCATGGTATATCAGCAATATTCATCCATCTAGGTCATGGTATATCAGCAATATTCATTCATCCAGGTCGTGTGTATTTGTAATATCATTCATCCAGGTTGTGGTATATCTGTAAATTTCATTCATCCGGGTCATGGTAATCGTAATTCATCCATCCAGGTCATGGTATATCTGAAATATTCATCCATCCAGGTCATGGTATATCTGTAATTTCATTCATCCAGGTATGGTATATCTGTAATATCCATTCATTCAGGTCATGGTATATCGTAATATCCATTCATTCAGGTCATGGTATATCTGTAATATTCATTATTCAGGTATGGATATCTGTAATATTCATTCATCCAGGTCGTGGTCTATCTGTAATATTCATCCATCTAGGTCATGGTATATCAGCAATATTCATCCATCTAGGTCATGGTATATCAGCAATATTCATTCATCAGGTCGTGGTATATTTGTAATATTCATTCATCCAGGTGTGGTATATTTGTATATTCATTCATCCAGGTCGTGGTATATTTGTAATATTCATTCATCCAGGTTGTGGTATATTTGTAATATTCATTCATCCAGGTCGGGTAATTTGTGGCATTAGTTAGATCAACTGGACCTGAAGTATAACTGAATACCACAAATTCACCTCCAAACCAATTCCAAGTAATTTCAGTCAACATACCAAGTAATGTTCCAGACCATCTCATCAGGGCAGGTATAGACAATCAGGGTCAAAAAGGTGAAAACATCCTCCAACCCCCCAAAGAGATATCCTACATGCAAAATCTTTAAAAACATAAATAAGATATTAGTTCCCCTTTTTTCTTTAACCAACTTCAAACTTGTTTATGAAGATTTCATAATTTAGGTCATGTTACATCCGTAATCCATTTATCCAGGTCATGGTATATCCGTAATATTCATTCATCCAGGTCATGGTATATCTGCAATATTCATTCATCCAGGTCATGGTTATACAGATAAAGAATACGCTGCCGCACTGTACTGGACACAGAACTACGGAGCACACTTATCTTGCAAATAAAATTTATTCAAAAGTTACCGCTTGACGTGTTTCGGACCAATGTCCTTAGTCATGGTATATCTGTAATATTCATTCACCCAGGTCATGGTATATCTGTAATATTCATTCACCAGGTCATGTATATCTGTAATATTCATATCCAGGTCATGGTATATCGTAATATCCATTCATCTAGGTCATGGTATATCTGTAATATTCATCATCCAGGTCATGGTATATCTGTAATATTCATTCATCCAGGTCATGGTATATCTGTAATATTCATTCATCCAGGTCATGGTATATCGTAATATTCATTCATCCAGGTGATGGAATATCTGTAATATTTATTCATCCAGGATATGGTATATCTGTAATATTCATCCATCCAGGTATGGTATATCTGTAATATTCATTCATCCAGGTCGTGGGATATCTGTATATTTCATCATCCGGGTCATGGTATATCGTAATTTCATTCATCCGGGTCATGGTTATCTGTAATATTCATCATCCAGTCATGGTATATCTGTAATACCACATTAGGTCATGGTATATCTGTATATCCATCATTCAGGTCATGGTATATCTGTAATATTCATTCATTCGGGTCATGGTATATCTGTAATATTCATTCATCCAGGTCGTGGTCTATCTGTAATATTCATCCATCTAGGTCATGGTATATCAGCAATATTCATCCATCTAGGTCATGGTATATCAGCAATATTCATTCATCCAGGTCGTGGTATATTGTAATATTCATTCATCCAGGGTGTTGTATATCTGTAATATTCATTCATCCGGGTCATGGTATATCTGTAATATTCATCCATCAGGTCATGGTATATCTGAAATATTCATCCATCCAGGTCATGGTATATCGTAATATTCATTCATCCAGGTCATGGTATATCTGTAAATCCATTCATTCAGGTCATGGTATATCTGTAATATCCATTCATTCAGGTCATGGTATATCTGTATATTCATTCATTCAGGTCATGGTATATCTGTAATATTCATTCATCCAGGTCGTGATCTATCTGTAATATTCATCCATCTAGGTCATGGTATACAGCAATATTCATCCATCTAGGTCATGGTAATCAGCAATATTCATTCATCCAGGTCGTGTATATTTGTTATATTCATTCATCCAGGTTTGTGATATTTGTAATATTCATTCATCCAGGTCGTGGTATATTTGTAATATTCATTCATCCAGGTTGTGGTATATTTGTAATATTCATTCATCCAGGTCGTGGTATATTTGTGGCATTTAGTTAGATCAACTGGACCTTGAAGTATAACTGAATACCCACAAATTCACCTCCAAACCAATTCCAAGTAATTTCAGTCAACATACCAAGTAATGTTCCAGACCATCTCATCAGGGCAGGTATAGACAATCAGGGTCAAATATATCTGTAATATTCATTCATCCAGGTCATGGTATATCTGTAATATCCATTCATCTAGGTCATGGTATATCTGTAATATTCATTCATCCAGGTCATGGTATATATTTTCTGTTTTTTGGACACTTTACATGTAAACCACAAGGCAGTCAGTATACATGTAAGCACAAGCAGTCAGTATTTTCCTTTTTGCATGGATGAGATTGACATTGTATGTTTTTAAATAAACCCATTAACAGCATTCACAAAAGGTCTGTATTAATCGACTCATCCGCAATTAGCGCTATTTTGAGATATAATTCAAGCCTATTAACAGAAAAAATTATTAAAAGACAGCTCAGCTTCCCCACTAACACATATATAAGGGCTAATGGAAAATATATGGGCACAACCTTTCTAACATTCAGCACAGGAAGGAAAGAGGACAAACTTGGACACTGATTTATTTCCACAGGTAAAGTGCTTGAGAAAGGATCACTGTAGAGCACTTGCAAACCTAAACTAAGAACTATTTAATAGCTATCCAATTGGTTACAAGTTGCTCTTAATACCTATAACGTTTTTGGCTCCATATGAACCACAAAACAGAATAAAAATGCATTTATCATTGGCAATAATGCAATAATATTGTAATAAAGACCAGATGTGGCTGTATAGGAAGCAGAATTACAATGCCAACCAATGTGTAGGAATCTACTGTTAGAATTGTGTAAAAAGTTGCATCTCTGTAACATCCGAATTATTCTGAAGCCACGCTGATGAGGTTACGACGTTGAAAGCTTTTCTGATTACTTGGTAGTGGGTGCCCAAAGTATATCCAAAATATGTGGCCTAGTGGCAAGGTTGTTTTGCATAACTAGCTATATACAAATGACTGGAACTTTTTCAGACTTGATTACGTCACAAGTTTTGCAACGGTGATAACTAATTATAACCAGGCAGGTTCAATGAAACAACATTTTTAAATGGCATGTCCACCATTTAAACAAAAAAAAATGGTGACTTATTAATTATCTTCCCGCAACCCCAAATGATATATTCAGCAAATTATTAGTGCCATTACTACCAGATATTTAAGGATTTTATTGTCCCCATTTGAAGAGGAAGCCGACTTCCTTCATGCTGTCAATCAAGGCTGGAAGTGCTGAATACCAAACCAATAATTGACTGCAGTTTCCCCTGCTTTCCCTCCTTTGCACATGCTCAAGCTCATAAAAAGCTCATTGAGAAGAGGGAGGAGTCAGATACCTTTGTCAGAAAGGAATAACTTATTAAATATATGGTTACAAATGCAAGTAATAAACTAGTTAAATAAGCAGTTGAGGTTGGGGCAGAAACAAATGTCACCAGTTTTTTGTTTTAAGGGTGGGCATGCCCTTAATGTGCTTAACAACAGTCTTTTCCCCAGTCAGGTGTTAGCCTTACTGAAGTACTGCAGTTAAATAAATAGATAATACACATCTAAATTGTTGCTGCAGTTTAATATTATTAAAAGTATTGCACCTTTTATTGTGTTAGTCACAAACTACATATGGAAATCTAAGATATTTTATTATCCCCGGCTTTCAAGTATACACAGCTCAATGATGTTTCTATTATGTTCTATCATTGTACCATTACAATTTATGCAAATGTCTGCACTGAAATGCAAATTCATTGTAAAAGATGTTTTATGCTTTAAAGAAGAACTATAATCTCATTATAAGGGTTTGTTTTTTTATCAAAACTGTTAATTTATTGTACAGTGCAACCACTCCTAAACGTCCGGCAGTTACCTGCTGTCTTTCCCGTTTTGAAGCAGTAAGTCTACAGTAGTGCGTTCACATACGTGTAAGTGTTTTTCGGGTCATTCCGCTGCCAGGAAATAAGCATTCTAAAAAACAGATCGGAGAGAGGCAAAATGAAATCTCTAGGACAGATTAGTATTTTCACACTTCCATAAACCATTAAAATGGCTGATGAAAATGCATCTTAAATGAAGCAAAACAACATCAAACAAGCTGCTCCCTGAATTCAGAGTTCTGCAGGAAATACAGATCATTACAGATAAAGTTTAGGACAGGAGTGGGGCCAAATGGGACTGTTGTGAAAGGCAGGACAAATAGATTCAATATCCATATATAACAGTTAAGTGACAAATTACTTTTCTTCATCTGAACCTATAATAATGTGTGGGATGTAGGTGTAGTGCACACACTGCGGGTGTGTGCTGATGCCTTCAACAGCGTTTTGTCAGTGCAGTCCCCACCTCCCCCCCAGTATCCCACCTCCCCCCCAGTATCCCATCCCCCCCTTTAATGACCTGACTTTCCCCCCAATAAACTGTCAAACGCACACAGCATTCCAACTGTCAAAACTCTGTCAACATTCCAGCTCCAGCAAAAACTGGTTACTGAAGAATAGCTTATGGGAGGAAGGCACTTGATTGACAGAGGAAATGTGATTTTTTAGATTGGATATCTAAGAAAATGGGGGCTTTTAAAAAAAAAAATATATACAGTGGTGGTTGGGAAGAATTATAGTTTCCAGTATTGGTCAATTTTTTGTATTGATGCCATTAATTGTATGCTTTTTTGATCAACAGCTGCAATGTTTAAGAGAAGGCACGTAGTGTTACATTATCAGATTTTAATAAATCAATTGAAAATCTTTTTTTAAACAAAATAAATGCTGCCGTGGCCTGGTATTGAAGTGAACTGCAGTTCTACTTACACCTGTCCCCGATGAAGACTTTTTCCTCTCTGGTCCTGCCAGGGGACTAGCTGCCACCTCTCCTTTGGAGGTTGACCGTAGTGCTGCTAAGTTTACGGAGAACCATTTTTGTCCCAGTCTTCTTTCTGGTCACTTTCCACACTGTTTGCTGTGTCCTCGTTTTGTATACGAAACAGTGGGGGGATTGATGGACCAGCTTTTAATTATAAAAAGATTAGTTTTTTTACAGAAAGACAAGGCAACCAGCTGAATAAATGGGAATCTTTGAGTACCCAACAACCAGTCTAGCCAGACACAGGGTGAAACATATATAAAATTAGGGAAGAGTTGGGGGGGATGCATTAACACTGTATTATCAGGTTAGCATTTGTTTTACATCGTGTTTGCGGTGCCTGCACACTTAACAAAATTTAATAGAAATAGCAAGGAGAATGTGATGCAAATGTGCCTAAATTAAGTTTTGTGCTACAAACTTTTATGCAAGAAACTAAACCTTTGAATATTAGGCAGTCACCTCACCGCAATCCACTAAATTTCACAACGGGGTTATTGCATTGCAGGATCTAGGGCAGGTAAGCTGGGTGGGTTTTGCATATTTTATCGCCCTGTAAAGGTGGCTACAACACGTAATCTGTCAAAGATGATAGACACAATATGCAAGATTTTGTCTGTCCTCTTTAAAAGATGGGAGTGCACACATTTCTCCCTAAATAAAGTATATATAAAGTATAGGGAGATGTAAGTCACTGCCATACTCCCTACGATCGCGTGCAACTTCCTATACTTTCTGGTCACCGTTTCACGACCGTTTCTGATACCGATGAATGTCGGCACCGGAAACAGTTGCTTCAACCAGCCATACACACATTAGCGATATAGGGCCAATCCCGTTGGTATAGCCGGGATTGGCCCTAAATCACATTGTGATTTACCTAGCTTAAGGAATAGTTAACTGCAATAGTGAACTATTCCTTACTACATTGATGAAGCCCGGGTGGTTAAGGAGCTATGCCTTTCCTTCTGTTCTTCAATCAATTGTTGAGAGCCAGGTACGAAGATGCCAAAAGCTTATCTTTTGCGTGATCCAGCGTGGCTCACTGACAGGTTCCGACTGCTTCCTTCTTCTGTTCAACTATAACGCGCATGCACGATAATGCGCGCTATAGTGGAGTGAACTGCTATTGCAGTGACTATTCTTTAAGAGGAGAAGGATGGAAAAGTGGGTCAAAGAATTGCAGTGTCAGGGGCCACAGGAGCTGCACTTGAGCTGCGTTAGGATGAATGTCCCTCCAATAAGTCAACAGAAGATTAGTTCGTCAGCCTTTATTCTAATACACAACCAAATGACACCTCCACACATCATCCAAAAAAGCTAGGGGAAGAGGCTTACACTACATGTTTAACATAAATACGTACCCTGATCCCTGACACGTCTTTGTTCTGATTTGCAGATGCTCCTCTGAACCTTCATGTGTGCAGGGGACGGCACTGAGCTGTGTGTCAGGTCACTGCTGGCCTAGACCTCTGACAGAGGGTACTATTGGATAGTGATTCACTTCCTTCAAACTGAAAAAAAACCCACAAATTTTAAAAAGTCACATTAATAATTATTAACATAGCAATGATAAATAAAGTTTGTATGAGCTTGATGCTCAAAAGGTTGGCATTATGTTTAGAGTAAAAGTGGAAATACAATCCAACTCTGGGGGTTTTCTACCTAGAAGTAGGTAGGTGGCCATGACTCATTATATTTCGATTAATTACAGCTTCATTAATCTCCTCTCGAGAAAATCCCATTGTCCACATGAATCTAGGGAAAGAAGCACATGTTAAACAAGAAAAATTTAATGCAGGGCAGGTTCCTCTTAAAGGTGAAATAAAGCTTAGATTTTTAATAATCTCTGCCTGTTTCTGGCTTCTCCGGAAAGCTGCAGCCCTTGTTCCAGAGTGTGTCCTGGACACTTATAAACAGTAGCACATGCTCAGTTAATTCTCTACCCCACTCCATAACGGTTAGTAATTACTGAGAGATTTTCAAAGATTTCTCTGTAATCAAGACTGAGCAGTCAGAAGTAACCTGCAGAATTACAGATTTTTCTTGCTAGAGAGTTAAAGCTATTGGCTAGTAAGGAATTTTTATAGAACCCAAAAAATAGGAGCGTTCGATTCGGAATGGAAATTATATAGTAGGAACTGATTTTGGATTCCCATTATATTAAATTACATTGCGATTCGCAAAAGGAAAGCAACGTGCATAGCGGGACCTAACCCTTAAAGATGTGCGTCCCGACCAGGGCACTGACGGCTACACGCGACAAAAAGGCCTTTCAGCCTAGAATCGTCTGTGTTTATGCTTTCTGTCGGGGGTCGTTCGTTGATCCACCAGCAGATTGATAACGACTCCGACTGAAAGCATAAACACGGACGTTTCTTGGCCGTAATGGCCGCTCGTCGTAGAACCTAAGGTCAAATTACAAAAATGCTTTAGGGTGGAAAAAAAGTGTACAATGGGCTCTCAATCACCAACCTTATCTCTTGGTGTCATTAAAGTCTGGTTTGGCTCTGTATATGGTTTTAACTCTTCATCTTATATCCAAAGTTCATCCATCGATCTTTCATAATTTGCTTGGGGAATTAATACATTTATAAACATTTACTGATTAGACTAAAAGCAAACATTCATTCCATGTGTTCCAGTCGGTTTGTCAGTATATTACGGTCAGCCAAAGAAGGTTAAGAAATTAGCAGCAGTGTAACCCACATGGAATTAAATACTGCAGGGAATAAATCCACAGGGGGAAAACAAAAGCTAACTACATTAAATAGGCCTAACATACAATTATGAAATGAGCCAGGTTCCGTTTTAACAACAATCTCTTCCAAAATGATTGGCTCACAGGGTCTTTCCCTTGCTGGTATGGAAAATAATTACTTCCAGCTCTCTGCATCTTATATCACAATTGATATGGCTACAAAGTTATTTAAATCTCTGGGGGGGGGGGGATTTGCTTTTAAATAACATTGCATCATTGCATTTAACTGCAGCCGACCCAGGCGATTTTGCTGCCATTAATATAGCGAAAATAGCACATTATAACAAAAGAAAACAATTGGGCAGAGTTAATGCACCCAAGATCAGTAAAACTGGATTGAAACACAATACATTGGATATTGGCTATACATTCAATCTGGAGGGTTAAAATCATGTGGAAAGAATAACCAATTCCTAATTAAAGGTGAACTACAGTCTAATAATAATAAAAGTTAATTGGCCATAAGTAACAATGGGTCGGAGAACCATGTTATTTGTGTTCATGGGGAGGGTGATGTGTGTCAGATTATGATGTATGTATTTTATTCTTGTAGTATAAAAAGGTCAGTTCACTCTCCTGAATTATAATGATAATACTTACAGGGCCCCAGCAACCAGCCCAAGTCTGCCAGTATTCTTTATACAGACAGCAGATGGAGAAGAACAATTATACTCTCTTACCACCCAATGAATTACCCAGGGTGAGGACCTAAACCAATGGTCCTCATCCCTGGGTTATTATGTCTGTCTGAGTATTACCTTGACTTCCCATGGCTAGGTTCAGGCTGAGGGCATGGCCAGACAGTGAATGCAATTTGAGGTATTACAGCATACTGAAGGTGGCCATACTTGTTGACTGTCCTCAAATTTTGCAACAGATTCCATCAGAATCTTTTGAGATATGCCCAGACTGGGATATTCTTATCGAGAAGATCGGCCGGATGGAATATCCTTACAGACCGCATCTGCTCCCTCTTTTAAAGGGAGCCAATGTGGCTCAATTGAAATTCTCATCTGGAAGGAGGTGTTCATCTACATTAAAGAGGAGGGAGACACGATAGATGATAGATAGAGTCCATACAACATTGGCAAAAGAGCGAAAAATTGTATAAGGCTTGCTTTAGGTAACCAGGCAGAGGACCTGCAGTTTACATCCTAACCTGGGTACTCAAATGGTTGGGGGAAAGGTGAAAGTGTATATTTGGGCTTAAAAACGATAAGGAGGTTAAAGGGCAGCTATAGTGAAAAAAACACATTGCCCCATTGCAAAGTTAAATTCGTGTACTCTGTGCTGCCTTTATCCTACCTCTGTCAGTGACCTTGTTTTTCCATGGTGTCAAATCTCTGTGCAACTCCCCCCTTCCCATACACTCCTCCATGTCTCAACTACGGCTAACCGACAAGCTATCAACAAAAGAAGACACACACGCACATCGACTTGAATGCCTATGTATTTAAATGCTCATACATAGGATAACAAAAGTGTAAAGTTTCGGTACACAACCTGTACCTTCATCAGACAACAGAATTATCATCAGACAAGGTTATCATGTGCAGTAGGAGTCAAAGTTCAACATCCTGAAAAACCACACCACAGCACAGTGGCCAATAGAAAGCAGCTGTCTGGAGACACGGATATCTCTCATGTCTCGCTAAAATAGGTTCCTCTTTGTGACGCATCATCGATCAGTGAAAGCATGAAGAGGGGGTCAAGGTGCAGCCTATCTCTGGCATCAAAGCTACCTCTCCCCCTGTTAATCTCAGATCTCTGTTTGTTACAGAGCATGGAGGAGGGAGGGACTTGAGCAGGGAAGAGGATCACGTCACAGGGAGTTGATGACAGTACAAGTAGGAGTAGAGGAATGCTATCAGTATTTCTTCTAACTGTGTATCTCAGGACAGGGAGAGAAACTTAAGAAAATACAGACACTCGGGAGTTGGGAGGATTATAGAACTCATGGAAAGAAAGGGGGAAAAAGTTCATGTTCCCACTATAGATGCCCTTAAAAAGTACAATAAAGGAAACAAGGACCAGTAAAGGAGAATCTGCAACTTTTCCATGAATAGAAGGTTGAAAAATAGATTAACACTTTTTCAGTTGTCTGCCCGCAACCCCAACTGCTATTTTTACCAGTTATTACATGTATTTGGAACCAGATGACACCGGCAAACAATCGCCTCTTGCTCAATAAGCTTTTTTAAGCTTAGCGTATGCAGAAAATGCAGCAAGGGAAACAGAAGCTTAGTATGCCAGAATGGAGGCAATACCTAAATATCTGGTCAGTATGCATCCAAAAAGGTGCTGAATATATCACTGGGGATGAGAGCAGGTAACCGACAAACAATGCATTCTAAAATTGGATGTTTCTTTAAAGGGCATCATAGTGAAAAACACAAATTGCCCCATTGCAAAGTTAAATTCATGACCCTTACTGCCCTTTCTCTACCTCTGTCAGAGACTCTGTTTTTCCATGGTGTCAGAGCTCTGCAGCACTACTCCCTTCCCCTCCCCTCTGTTACCTCCTCCATGGCTTAACCCCAGCTACCTCCATGCTTCTCATGTGCAGTAGGAGTTAAAAATTCAACATCCTAAAAAAAAAAACCCTTGCTCAGTCGCCAATAGAAAGCAAGCTGTCCTGGAGACATGGAGAGAAGGGAGAACAGTAGTTTACGCTGGAATACGATCTCTCTTTGTGACTCCTCATCAAACAGTGAAAGCCATCAAGAGAGGGGGGTTGTCAATTGCAGCCTTCTCTCTGCCTTCAAAGCTGCCTCTTTCCCCCTAATGTTCTGTGTTGTAACAGACCAGGGAGGGACGGGTGATGTCACAGGGATTTCATTGAGAGTACAAAAAGGAGTAGAGAAATGCAATCACGTTTTCTTCTAATTTGTGTATCTCAGGACAGAGAGGAAAACTTAAGAAAATGAAGACACTCTGGGGGTTGGGGGAAAGGGGGATTGGGACGGAAAGGGGGGAAAAAAGGTCATTTTCTCACTATAGATGCCCTTTAACTACTTTGTAAATACTTAAAGGAGAAAGGCCAAAATTAAAACTTTGTTTAGTCAATTCCCTACTATTACCTATTTACCATCAGTGGCTTTGATTTAATCAGATACAATTTTTATGGGACGCAAGTTTTTTTGTTTGTTTTTTAAATCAATATATTTTTTCCCAAACTGCCTGTCAAGAAAAATGTGATGAAGTTATCAGAACTTTATTCAATAGGAATGTAAACACTTACCTCTAAGCTGCCTCGTTTTAGGGGTTTAACCACAGTAACCTTTTTAAAAGGTTTTCACAGTTGTGGACATATAGAAGGGAATACGATATTTCCCTCGTAATACTCTCTCCTCGCAATTCCTTTATAAGACGGGCAAAAAAAAAAAAAAAAAACACGTCAGGGCATCAATCTCAGATGTAACACACTCATACTAAGCAGTCATGTTCCAGTAGCAAAGAGGGAATATGTGTGTATTATAAAATAATGCTTTGTCTCCAGTTTCGGTTAGATTAATTGAAGAATAGGGGGTAGGACATAGCTCCTTTAACTCCCGTTTTTCAATAAGAGCAAACGGATAGGTTCACGTTTTGAGTGAACCTATCCTTTAAATATGGTAGCGGATCAGCCCAGACAGAATACAGACACTCAATACAGACCCCACCCTCAAAATAAATAGCACAGAAAATATATAAACATTCCATAGATTGATTCCATACCTTAAATTTTGCCCATCAAAGGGCAATGAACCGCTCACTAGGGTGTACAGGATAACTCCTAGGCTCCACACATCCACTCTGGACCATCATACTTCTTACCCTGAAACAGCTCTGGAGCTGCATAGGGGGGCTTCCACAGAACGTGTCCAGTTTTGTTACCAATGGTGAACTCATTGCTGAATCCAAAATCTGCTATTTTAATGTTCATTCAGATCATGAGTAGCAGGTTTTCTGCCTGTGTTAATTTAGAAGGAAGAATGGATATTACAAGATGGACACTAAGCATCCTAACTACAGCCACGTGTACCATTTTACCCAGATAACATCTATTTCTATCCTTTACAAAATCCACTTAACAATACTACTCATAATACTATTGAATCAGGTAAAAATATATGAGCACAGATGGTATTGAAAAATAGCAATATTAATCTACACAGTTGTGTTCCTAATATGGAAGAGAGTATACTATATATACTTATTGCTTTACCATACAGGAACAGGATTTCTTCATAGCATAGCTTTCAAGCTTGTGCCAATAATTGCAACATAAGGCTGAATACTACCTGTATTACTAAGAAAGACATTAAATAAATTGTAACATTGTATAATGCTTTTAATTCCATACTTCTACCCTTTATCTCCCACTGCTGGCAGCTTTTAAAGCTCAGCAAAAGATAAGGCTGTGTCCATATGTCTGATATTTCGGTCCAATCTAGCGTTGCGAAGTTAGACGACCAGAAATATCGTAAGTAAATTTCAACCACTATGGACTGATGTTGGACAAATGTCAAATCAGACACCGCAGTAAATTTAATCTGATCGTGCAGTGTTCAATTGGCTGCACAATTGGTCATGGTCACGGTCTTCGGTCCGTTCACAGCTGACCGGCAATATTTTTGAAAATTCTGTAAAAGTGAGAATTTAGGAAGAACAGAGTCTGGTATTCTGCATGTATAAGGAACACTGCCGTTACATAGATAAAGGTGTTAATAGGTTCCAAAATGATTTAGATGTGTGGAGGGGAGGGTGTGTTAGAATAACAGGAAACTATTTAAACACAGCTGGCTGATTTTTTCTGTTGTTGCTGTATATGGTCATGTACTTGTGATTTTGGAATTTCTAGTTACCAAACCCGATTTAGGCTATGAACTTGCAAATCACTCTGCAGGTTCTCACACAGGTTAAAATAGAGTGCACACAAAAATCTGGCTGATATAGCAAATGTGGTACATAGCACACAGCTTGGTTTTGTGTTCTCACAGAATATATGTACAGTCTTGTTTTTATATACAGCTGGTAAAAAAATTGAACACTGCACCCATGTGGGAATTGATTTGATTCAGGCGAGGACAGTATTTCATATTTGTGTTGGTTTTAAAAACGTTTCACTACAGTGGAAAACATGACAAAACTTCCAAATGCAAAAACTCTTTGTCCCTTTAATGTGGTTTTGATCAAAAATTCTGCATGTTAAAAAATAAACCTAGAATATATGTAACCCCACAAGTGAGATATTTGAAAATGTTATATATTATGTATCTATGCACAAAGGATAGGTCAGTGGCCAAAAATCCCCCTGCTTACCAATACATGTACATTAGGCCTTAGGTATATGGGGGAGGAGAGAGAGAAAATCTGGTGATTAAAGACTAGATACTAGAGTTGAAACAATATTTTTTAAAAATGGAAAGGACTATGATGGCCAGTATTTAAAATGGATTCCCTAGTGAAGGGGGGGTTTCTCTGGTTTCTTTACATTGAACTGCCAGCCCTGAGATTGCACTCCTACTGTCTTGCATCAAATCTAATTTTCTTTCTTAATGATTTAACATTTCAATATTCACATTCTCTTATGAATTCATGTTTACTTTATTTAAGATAACAGCTGACTGAGGTGGTGGTAATTGTAGTTTAAAGACAGCAATAAAGACCTACTGGTCACATTTCCAGCAGGTAATCTACAAAATCAATAGCAAAGAATGCTCATTAGTGCAGGGCAAATCAAGCGGAAACACAAGGAAACCTCATTATATTATTACTGGAAGTGATAGGATAGTATTAGGACTTTCTTTTCCTCCCTGAGAGAGAAAAAAGTCTGATTTGAAAGAGTATCCAGAGGACAGATGAAAGTATGGTTTGGTGATACATGAAGTCAATCTTGTGGGTTGTGATAAAGATAAAGCAAACATGTATTTTGAAACACAAATTATAAGTTACCAGTAGGGAGCGCTGTTGTGCCCTTTTTGGAATTTTACTGGGTTTTTTTTAAAAAAGGACAAGAATTTGACATTATTCAAAGAAGCTCATTTACTTTCTTCCCGTTTAAGCATCATACCAGGATTTGTGCTACTGGGGTGGTTTCTGGAGTCCTTAGATATACCCTCGTCGTTTATTTCAATCTGAGTCATTAAACAGTGTTACACTACAGAACTGTCCATTCAGGCTTTGTAGCAACATCTGTGTCCATAACAAAAAGGGAAACTGTCCTAATCTTCACTTACAGAGAGAAACAATGATCTTGTGTAATGGTGACAAGAGAAAATGATAAAATGTAAAAAATTCCCCTCAAAAAAGGAATGTGACTGGATTAACACAAACTCCTTTCCAAAAATCACCTTTCCTGACCAGCATTCACCAGAATAATGCATATATAGACTTAATACAAAAAAATGATCTACTATGCACCTGTGTTCTACCAGCCTCTTACAGGCCACACAGTGGGTGATTTCAGAATGATCGAGTAACTCTTCCAGTAGGCCACTGGCCTCACGCATTGCTTATAATGATCACCAATCAAGTAGGACTTCGCACCAGTGGGCAGCAAAACTACGGCTGGTATGTATGGGTCATTATTCACTCCAATCAACCACCACAGAAATATGGGTGTAATTTCACTACGACTGTTGGCTTTTTAGACAAAACCAGCCAGTCCGAGCTATCAGACATGCCTGTAAATCTTGGTGGCTTCAAAGGAACGCATGGGCAAATGGGCAGAAATATCACCTATACCTTTTTAAATCTTCCTCATCAGACTACAGATTGGCAGGAATATTGGATCCCATTAAACCTGTTTGTTCCAGCCATCTCATCAGGGCAGGTATAGACAATCAGGGTAAAAAGGTGAAAACATCCTCCAACCCCCCAAAGAGATATCCTACAGCAAAATCTTTAAAAACATAAATAAGATATTAGTTCCCCTTTTTCTTTAAACAACTTCAAATTGTTTATGAGAGCTCATTAATTTAGGTCATGTTACATCGTAATATCCATTTATCCAGGTCATGGTATATCCGTAATATTCATTCATCCAGGTATGGTATATCTGCAATATTCATTCATCCAGGTCATGGTATATACGAAATTGAATACGCTGCGCACACGTACTGGGACACAGAACTACGGAGCACACTTATCTTGCAAATAAAATATTTATTCAAAAGTTACCGCTTGACGTGTTTCGGACCAATGTCCTTAGTCATGGTATATCTGTAATATTCATCACCCAGGTCATGGTATATCTGTAATATTCATCACCAGTCTGTATATAATATTCATCATCAGGTCATGGTATATCTGTAATATTCATTCATCAGGTCATGGTATATCTGTAATATTCATTCATCCAAGTAGTGTAATCTGTAATATCATTCATCCAGGTCATGGTATATCTGTAATATTCATCATCCAGGTCATGGTATATCTGTAATATTCATCCTCCAGGTCATGGTAATCTTAATATTCATTCACCCAGGTCAGGTATATCGTAATATTCATTCACCAGGTATGGTAATCTGTAATATTCATCATCCAGGTCATGGTATATCTGTAAATCATATCAGATGGTATATCTGTAATATTTCATTCATCCAGGTCATGGTATATCTGTAATATTCATTCATCCAGGTCATGGTAATCTGTAAATTCATTCATCCAGGTCATGGTATATTGTAATATTCATTCATCCAGGTCATGGTATATCTGTTATATTCATTCATCCAGGTGATGGAATATCTGTAATATTATTCATCCAGGATATGGATATCTGTAATTCATTCATCCCGTCATGGTATATTCGTAATATTATTCATCCAGGTCGTGGTATATCTGTAATATTCATTCATCGGGTCATGGTATATCTTTAATATTCATTCATCAGGGTCATGGTATATCTGTATATTATCATCCAGGTCATGGTATCTGTAATATTCATCCATCAGGTCATGGTATATCTGTAAGATTCATTCATCCAGGTCGTGGTATATCTGTATATCATTCATCGGGTCATGGTATATCTGTTATATTCATTCATCGGGTCATGGTATATCTGTAATATCATCCATCCAGGTCATGGTTATACTGTAATATTCATCCATCCAGGTCATGGTATATCTGTAAGATCATTCATCCAGGTCATGGTAATCTGTAATATCCATTCATTCAGGTCATGGTATATCTGTAATATCCATTCATTCAGGTCATGGTATATCTGTAATATTCATTCATTCGGGTCATGGTAATCTGTAATATTCATTCATCCAGGTCGTGGTTATCTGTAATATTCATCCATCTAGGTCATGGTATACAGCAATATTCATCCATCTAGGTCATGGTATATCAGCAAATATCATTCATCCAGGTCGTGATTTTGTAATATTCATTCATCAGGTTGTGGTATATCTGTAATATTCTCATCGGGTCATGGTATATCTGTAATACATCATCCAGGTCATGGTATATCTGAAAATCTCCATCAGGTCATGGTATATCTGTAAATCATTCATCCAGGTCATGGATATCTGTATATCATTCATTAGGTCATGGTAATCTGTAATATCCATTCATTAGGTCATGGTATATCTGTAATATCACATCAGGTCATGGTATATCTGTAATATTCATTCATCCAGGTCGTGGTTATCTGTAATTTCATCATCTAAGTCATGGTATATCAGCAATATTCATCATCTAGGTCATGGTATATCAGCAATATTCATTATCCAGGTGTGGTATATTTGTAATATTATTCATCCAGGTTGTGGTAATTTGTAATATTCATTCATCCAGGTCGTGGTTATTTGTAATATCATTCATCCAGGTTGTGAATTGTAATATTCATTCATCCAGTCGTGGTATATTTGTGCATTTAGTTAGATCAACTGGACCTGAAGTATAACTGAATACCACAAATTCACCTAAACCAATTCCAAGTAATAGTCAACATACCAAGTAATGTTCCAGACCATCTCATCAGGGCAGGTATAGACAATCAGGGTCAAAAAGGTGAAACATCCTCCAACCCCCCAAAGAGATATCCTACATGCAAAATCTTTTTAAAACATAAATAGATATTAGTTCCCCTTTTTCTTTAACCAACTTCAAACTTGTTTATGAAGATTCTCATTAATTTAGGTATAGTTACATCCGTAATATCCATTTATCCAGGTCATGGGATATCCGTATATTCATTCATCCAGGTCATGGTAATCTGCAATATTCATTCATCCAGGTCATGGTATATACAGATAAAATACGCTGCCGCATGTACTGGGACACAGAACTACGGAGCAACTTATCTTGCAAATAAAATATTATTCAAAAGTTACCGCTTGACGTGTTTCGGACAATGTCCTTAGTCATGGTAATTCTGAATATTCATTCACCCGGTCATGGTATATCTGTAATATTCATTCACCCAGGTCATGGTAATCTGTATATTCATCAGGTCATGGTATATCTGTAATATCCATTCATCTAGGTCATGGTATATCTGTATATTTATTCATCCAGGTCATGGTATATCTGTAATATTCATTCATCCAGGTCAGGTTATATACTGTAATATTCATTCATCCAGGTCATGGTATATCGTAATATCATTCATCCAGGTGATGGAATATCTGTAATATTTATTCATCCAGGATATGGTATATCTGTAATATTCATCCATCCAGGTCATGGTATTCTGTAATATCATTCATCCAGGGTGTATATCTGTAATATTCATTCATCGGGTCATGGTATATTTGTAATATATTCATACGGGTCATGGTATATCTGTAATATTCATCCATCCAGGTCATGGTATATCTGTAATATCCATTCATTCAGGTCATGGTATATCTGTAATATCCATTCATTCAGGTATGGTATATCTGTAATATTCATTCATTGGGTCATGGTATATCTGTAATATTCATATCCAGGTCGTGGTCTATCTGAATATTCATCCATCTAGGTCATGGATATCAGCATATTCATCCATCTAGGTCATGGATATCAGCAATATTCATTCATCCAGGTCGTGGTATTTGTATATTCTCATCCAGGTTGTGGTATATCTGTAATATCATTCATCCGGGTCATGGTAATCTGTAATATTCATCCATCCAGGTCATGGTAATTCTGAAAATTCATCCTCCAGGTCATGGTATATCTGTAATATTCATTCATCCAGGTCATGGTATATCTGTAATATCCACAATTAGGGTCATGGTATATCTGTAATATCCATTCATTCAGGTCATGGTATATCTGTAATATTCATTCATTCAGGTCATGGTAATCTGTAATATTCATTCATCAGGTCGTGATCTATCTGTAATATTCATCCATCTAGGTCATGGTATTCAGCAAATCATCCATCTAGGTCATGGTATATCAGCAATATTCATTTCATCCAGGTCGTGGTATATTTGTATATCATTCATCAGGTTGTGGTATATTTGTAATATCATTCATCCAGGCGTGGTATATTTGTAATATTCATTCATCCAGGTGTGGGATATTGTAATATTCATTCATCCAGGTCGTGGTATTTTGTGGCATTTAGTTAGATCAACTGGACCTGAAGTATAACTGAATACCACCAAAGTTCACACTCCAAACCAATTCCAAGTAATTTCAGTCAACATACTCTTACAGGAATTCATATATTTGTCATTATTGAGAACTCTGTGCAATTTTCTTATCTCCTTTGTGTATTTTAGCAGATAATTACCTTTAAATCTCTATGTACAATGCACTTCTGATGACAGTACTGAACCGCTGACACAATCTGAAAGGAGAGAGAGAGACAGACATTGCTTTGAAAAGGTGCGTGGTAGAGGAATTTTAATGCAATGATGTTGTGAAATGCGTATTTAGAAATAACATAGCAGTGATTTTACCTTTCATTCTCTTTGGGGTAAAGTGGAAAGGCGGGGATTATAACAACTAACAGACTATTTTAATTAGAGGAGTATAAGGAAATAACCGTCTTATTGGCCAAGTTTTTGCTGATAACATTAGTGGACCAAAAGCTAAAATACAAATGAACTTTAATGGATTCTGTAATAACCAATAATAATAACAACAAGCTTCCCAAAGCTGATAATTTCAGAAGTATATACAAAATCCAGACAGAAGTCCTTCAATCTGCAATGCAGGACATTCACTGTACTGTTTTTTAGTATATTACAGGCCTGAAATAGCAAGCCAAGAAAAGCTTCATGTTCTGTAAATTAGGATGCTTTATAAACAATGGATATTTGCTGCCCTAGATAAACTACTGCAAAAAAAAAATAAATAAAGACCTAATATCTTTATGTCCGAACACATTTGTTACCCTGTCATTCTAATCAAGGAGAACACAGGAAATTCAAAAATACTAACAAGCCACAGTAAAGGCTTAAGTAAGTGGAGGCAACATGGATTTCAGTAACTTATCACAGCTTCTTCTAAATGGAAAAATAAAGTCAGACTGGCCTACAAGGACACAAGTAGTTTTGTAGTAACAAAACAAAACCAGCTTTCTAGCCAACTTCCCTGCTCTTTAAACAATTGGAAGAAGACATATCAAACATCGGGTAGGCGCAAAAAGTTTACAGTGTATGTAGGAACCAGATGTGTTTTCTGTGGGAAGAGCAAATCCGATAGGTGTTTACAAGTAACATAATATGAGGAGTGATTATTTAAGATCCCCAGAGACAGCAGAATGGACAAAACTGTGTCACTGTGACACTTATTGTCCATTAGGGTTTAGCAGCAAAAAGCATAAATCTCCACACTGGCAGCATGAAATGTAATTACTTTAAACCAGGGGGTTAGACTAGTAGCTTTAAAAGCTGTTTTACTGCCACTGTTAGCATGTCAGCAAGACCAGAGGTAGATTTGCAAATATGTAAGGCTGAGAAATGCTGATCTTTGCTCTTAAGGTAGTAAAAACTTGTTGGATGTTACAGCTACTTTAACATTTGACTGTAATGTCTACTGCCCCAGAAGAATTTACCTGCCGACATTCCCTGGCTGGAAAATACTTTACATTAAGGTTATCAAAAAATTATCTGGCTGGGTGCTTGTATGAAACATCGGCAGGTAAGATGCAAATGTATGGGCACCTTTATATCTATCATGTAAAATACTTTATATAGTATATATTATATACTATACTATTATATATTATATCTTCACTGTACTAAGTAAACAAACACAGAAAAAACAATCCAGTATCATAGAGTTCCCCAGCTTGTAAAAAGCTTGTAAAAAAACTATAGTGCATGACCCTGGGTTTAAATCAATTACAGGGTTAACTTGAAATCTTCAAAACACCAGGTAACATGGGGGAGAAAGTGAATCACAGCTATAGGAAATTAAACATCTTGGCCCTTCTCCAGTATCTGAATTTGGTTCATAGTAAATGAAAAGGGACTGTTTGGGATGCATGGTGTCATGATGACTTCTTCCTCTCTACTAAGGATATTTTTAGCTGTAACCCCTACTGACTGCAAACAGCTGTGCCTATGTCAGTGAGCAGTGCAGCACTGGGATCTAGCGCCAGAAGCTCTGCGTGGTGGAAACTAATCCAAGGGGGGGGGGGAGGGGGGGCAGAGAGATTTTCCATCCCTGCTTTTTAGCTATTTTTCCCCACTAAAGAGACTGGTTTTATTAACTCACTGTCAGTTCCTTACATCCTGCTGAATGATGCAGTGTTCTATTACTGGTACTGGGTGTGCACTAACTAAAGGTTTATTAAGAACACTGGTCTAGTTGTGCCCTATATAACTGCCAATTTACCTGCCCTCTGACCCCCAGATTTGGGATTGGCCTAACCCACTGAAGGGTCTGTGTATGAGGCTAAAAAGATGAAAGGATGTTCACAATAACAATGAACCAAGCTGTAATGAGCAGCTCATTAATGGCTGGAAAAGCTAGAAAGTGGTAACTTAAGATAATTTTGGTGCCAATCTGCTTAATATTAATTGATGTTAGAGGCCATTCTTTCTGAAATTACATACGGTAATCACTGAACAATTTGGATGCAGCAATTTGATCTTAATTGACACAGCATTTTCTAACACACCTGATAAAGGCTCAAAGGACTGCAATGTCTCATGTGGGTACAGTCTTGGCAAATTGTGTTTGCTTTCCTGTTTTGGCCTTATTCAGGGTTAACCGATCGTTGCTTGGAATCCACTAAATAAAGTCTGCCTGCCCTTCCCATTAACCAGAATGACACATTAACCAATGGGTCACAACTAATTAAAGAGCAAAACTATTTCTGCTTATAGTACAGGATGTTAAGCAAAAGGTAACAGCCCAAAAGTATATAAATCTTCCTTATGGTCCTTCCAGCTGGAAAAACAAAAACTACTTTAGATAGGGGCCCAACCCAGCACGTCCACAGGGGAACAGAGAGAGTGGGATTATGTTTACTATGATCACTTAAACCATTCTCCCAGGAGAAAGAAATAATGATAACATGTCAAACGCTGGTAGAGTTTTAAATGATAAGACCTGTTTCTAAAGAGATTACAAAAGTAGCAGAATATGTTTTAACCCTATGTTGATACATTACATGGGTTTAAATCCTTTTAAAGGAAATAGGAAAACAAGGAGCAGAGGTTTCTGTTCAGTTACAGCTATGAAAGAAACTACTTAAAAGGGTCACACAAATATTTTTAGCAGAGTTCGGTTTGGATTTAGTTGCTCACTTTCTACAGCCTAATGTGCCTTAAAATATCAATAAACTCCTTTCAGACAGATTCCATCAGGATAGCCTTTGAACATTACCTGGATATACACAACCAGACAAAAACTTTATTCAAGTACCCCTACACGGAGTAACACTAGCGTGGTTAATGACAGGTTTGGGGCTTTAAAAATATAGATCAAAATAGTGTTGAAATATTGCATTATCCGTTCACAAAGCTTAATATTTAACCCATTACTTTCCTAACCGCACAAGGAAATCAGGTAGCGTAGTTTTCTGGGGTGTGGGTTGTAACTACATAACAAATAGGGGTGGAGGAAGGCAATAATTTACCTTAAAATTACCATACATTCACAGATAGATCTACCTGTATAAGCCATGGAGGTGGAATACCAGCCTGATTTGAGGTTTATTCGAAATAGGGCTTATTATGATTACAAAATTTGCACAATGGGATTACACTTAGAAATGATGTTGTGACCTAAATTGTTTTTCACTCTAAGTTTATTTTAAAGGCACCTCATCTATCAGCTCGTGTTTCGCGTGGTGACACTAACAAAGACAGAAAGAAGCAATGTCTGTCATCTGTTCCAAAGCCACACTGCCCGTTTACGGGAAGAGTAATGTAAGACAAGAATGGTAACCAGCAAAGGAAACAAGCTCACCACTAGCTATTAGCATATGCCTATAAATATCCTTTCCTGGCGCTACATACTATCACTAGACCCAAGTTTATTGGACCAGTGAGCTAGATTTCAGTATCCATTTCCAGCTGCTTCCATTTATCCAAATTAAATAAACGTGCTTAATGAATTCTATATAGGGTGCAAAAACAAAATCAGCACCGCAATACAGACTGCAATTCTAGGTCTGAATAAATAGACGTATCAGCAAGTCTGCTCGCAACCTTTATATAATCATCCATACCTGCCTGAATTTTGCTCGTGCTTCCTTTTCCTTCATTCTTCCATGAGCTACTAAATAGTCAAACACCTCCCCTGTAAAAATAAAAACACAATTCAGAGAAAGTAGACAAAAAAAATCTGTGATCACACGTAATTCAATTCTATACGCAGAAGAAATGAGAAGTTTAGGTAGCAGGACACTCAAATCACATCCAGGTTTGTTTTGGTGTTAAAGTGTCGGTGTTATTGTTATAAATTATTTTGGAGAATTTAAAAGATTGGACCAGCTAGAGGGCAGTTTTGGACAACGGAGTACCGTATATACTCACTCGAGTATAAGTCGAATTTTTAAGGCTTTTAAAGTTAGCCTGAAAACCTAACCTCGACTTATACTCGGGTCAAGTCCTAATTTAAATCCAAATTCTGCAATTGCAGATAGTAACCAGTAGGTGGTGCTGTGTTAACCTGCATAGAAAGTTACAGGAGCTGATCTGCCTTTACACTTCCTGCTTCCTGTATTCTGGCTGCTGGACTCATTCAGCACTGTCACTGGATGCTGTAAATCTGATGGGTCTCCTCAGTTTGGGGCAAAAAACAGCTGCTAGTACAGTGCAAATGACAGCTTAAAACTACAACTCTCAGGTGACATTTTTAACTGTTGGGGTCAGAGAGTCCTTTACTATATGGGGTCAGAGGACCCTTTACTATATGGGGGTCAGAGTGCCCTTTATTATATGGGGTTCAGGAGAATTGTAATTGATGGTAAGCTTAATTAAAGGTTTACTGAACCTTGCCACTCCACATGTTTAGAAACTGCAACTCCCAGCAACAAAGAATGCTGGGAGTTGTAGTTTCCAAACATGCCAAGGTATTGGAGGTTACTGGTACTGGATGTGGCTATTACTGTATGGGATTCATGTATGGGAATTCTGCTGTCCATTTAAAGGACAACTAATTTCTACCCTCGGCTTATACTTGAGTCAATCAGGTTTATAAATTTTTCAGGTAAAAATAGGTACCTCGACTTATACTCGGATCGACTTATACTCAAGTATATACGGTAATACATTTGCTTGCCATTTGTTTTCCATCTGTACAGTTTGTCTCTTTTTGTTGGTCAGTGGCAACAAACCCATCTCCTGTTAAGTATTAATAATACCAACAGGCAGATTTGCACATTACTAAAACCAACGGTAAACTTGGTACCCAAGACCAGTAGGCCTTTTAACGTTTTGTGCCTGTAGCATTGCAAAATGAAGGGGAAAAATATTTCACATTGCAAACATGTTCAGCTCAAGTCTTCTTAATTTTCTGCCTGAGATGTTTACCTTTCTGGCACAAAAAAATCTTTCATTACAGTTTTTTATTTTCATAAGGTAAGTCAATTCCTTCTACATCATTGCTCAAGAGCATGCATTGTTCTCCAAAACAAAGAAATGAGCATTATAGGGTTTCTCATTTTTCATTCCTGTTTGTATAGATATCATTACATAGTCCTTAAAGACACAGTGATGATTTACAGCTACATACTGTCACATTTTGTCACCCTGCCTCCCAGGTGAACAATATTAATGGAGGTTGAACCCCCTCGCTTGTATTAGAGATGGTGGTCCCCTTGGAGTTCCACTGGGAATAATTACCAATTTATTTACACATTAAAGGGCAACTATAGTGAGAAAATAGTTTTTTTTTAATTTCTTCTAATGTATCCTAAAAGTCATCCCAAACACCAGGGTACCTTTAGTTTCTTTAAATTCTTCATAGTCCCCGAGATATAAGCCTTTGAATATGCTGTGATTTGTAGGAGCTGCTACACCTCATCTGTCACTCAAAGGCACACACCCACACAATCCAAAGCTCCCATGCAGTACTGTCACACACTCTCTCACCCACACTATATGTACCATGTGCAACATATAGTCAAATGCTGTAGTGCTAAACACAATCAATAAACCATTAACACAGTAATATGAGCATAACACACTATAAAACAGCCCCTCCCCCCCAAAAAAAATCTTATATACATACAAAACCAGTGACTCAAATGGAACACTAATACAGTATATATAATACAGTAATACAGACTATATACCAAACAAGACACACAGTGCAATCTATGAAATATATAGACTAAAGCAACTGAAATGTATCAGGATAACAAGCAGTGTCACTGTGTTTGTGAAGGTCTCTCACTATAGCTGCTGTTACACTGACTCTTGTCTTCAGTGATTATGATCTCAGCTAAGCAGGTGGAGAGATATGAACTTTAGGTAAAAAATAAATAACAATTAGCAAAGTTAGAGAACAGGCAGAGTTCAGTAACTTACTTGTAAAGAATCTCAGCACCACTTGTCCTCCTCTCTCCCCCTCTGCCCCTCCCTTCAGTATATTGCTACTTTCTCTACTGCTTGCAGTCTAGCTCTGGAAGGGAGGGGTCAACAGGATGTCAGCACTTCATTTAAAGTCCTTTCAACTGACAATGCTCGGACTCTGTATACAGCCCGTCACTGCTTGAGGGGGAGTAGACAGAGAGGGGAGGGGGACTACACAGCTTGGTACAAACTTCTGCCAGTGTGAAGAAACGAAGCCACACAGAAACATGAAAGTAAGGCAGCTTATACTAAGTGATCTATACATTGTATACAGACAAAGTTTTTTTTTCACTATAGTTGCCCTTTAAACCACCCCACCCCCGCCAGTTGTATGATGCAGAAGACGACAATTGGTTTGCCAGGAGAAAGTCAGGTTAGGTACATACTGTACAATGCCTGCGTAATATTATGGTCAATCACACCAAAATATTAAAAGGACATTCTGAGCGTGACAGACAGACCTCATCCCAAATCCAACAAAAATATTCTTAGACTGGTCTTTAATGCGCTAAAATATTGGTGGTGCCACTTTTCACATGTATCTTTAAGACTACCAATCAGATTATTAATTTGTATGTTGAAAACAGCCCCTCCCCCGTACCATACTTTAACCTACGATTCACAATCTCGCCTATAGTGAGGGACCTATCGCTGTCGCAGAGGAGAACAAAAGAAAAGATTAAACATACTGAGTGGTGTGTGCACATGAGCACACAGTTTAGACTTCAAAGGAACACTGGAACCCAGGCATCATCTATATCCTGTACAAAGAAGTCTTAACTGGTGGAACCAAGGGTAGCCATGTTCTGCAACTGTTTGTAACCACTTATGGCCCAGATTTGTCAGTTTTAATAAAAAAAAATTGGAGCAATGCTGAAACTATATTATTACTATAGTGAAAGGGATCCATAGCATTTGCCCCACTAAATAAACCATTTGTGTCAGAGAGGATTACAATAACTATCTTGAACCACATACGAACAACAAAGGTGCAACCTATCATACATATATTCCTCTAATATTGCATGTGCTCCACCCCTATACTTATTGGATGTTTTTTCTATTTATGGAACTGGCTACACCAGTAAAGTTATACATGGTCCTACAGTTGTCTGATATTGCTGTTAATGTGAAAAGTAATTTGGCCACCCATGGATAAGGGTGCATACACACGTGTGATTGCGGGGGCCAACAAGCGACGCACGATGTGTATGCATGGCCATTTCAGCCAATAATCGAGCCATAAATGGGCAACTTTGTCGGACGAAATGGATGTTCGGTCCGGCTCATTCATGATACACCAGGCAGACCGGCAACAAGCCCAGACCGAACGCTCATTTTGGCCGACAAAGTGCCCATACACACCACGATTGTCAGCCGAACTGGCCATGCATACACTACGTGTGTCACGGGTCGGTCCCTACAATCGCACATGTGTATGAGGCTTCAGTCGTTTTACATATGGTTTCCATTTAAGTCTGTAGAAGAAATAATCAGCAATAGCTATATGAAAGCCTCCTATCGACTGTTGGATGAAAAATATTTATTTTATGGTTATACCACTTAATTGAATTACAAAACCCTAAATGTGAGAGCTCACAGAATTGAGTTAGCAATTTTGCTGGGTAAAAACTCAAGACTCCAGATCCTGCAAAATTGGACATGTCTATCACAACTTTTACACAGCAGATAATGAGTTTGAAATAAATAGGACTACATTTATTTGAAATAAATGGGACTTTTACTGTGTGACTAATTGCAGCTAATGCTGCAATTTGCTCTTTCCAGTAACATTTTTTGTTGAAATAAATAGAGAGAAAATACATCAGCAAGCAAACCCGCCACAAGAATTACTAGGGGTCTGCTATAAGGAACTACTGTGCACTCTAGTCTCTCTAAAACAAATAAATAGTCTAAAGATAGCCATGTACGGATCAATTTGATTAAATAAGTCAAACATCGATTCCTGTTTACCCTTCCATTTGAAAGGCTGCTTGTAGATTTCAGGCAATTTATTGATTGGAAGACGATTGGACATGGTGGAAAATGTTAAGACAATCCAAACATCTGGTGCAAGATGACACATTGATCGTTAGTGCCTGATTTTTAATCAGGAAGAATAAACTAGTAGCATCATTGTTCAGCAGGTCAATCTGTGCATGACAATCCAAAAACATAACAGAGCCCAATATTCAACTATATCTTAATAAAATATTACAATGTGCATACCGGTATTTACAGAAGCTTTACTCTAGTTTGCTTCAAGGATAACTTTAACTTGTCCCCTAGGTTTACAGGAGTTCATTGGCCAGAAAATGCAACTGGTAAATGATATTTATCTAGTAGTACTAATAGGAATACAAATTCTAGCATTTCACAACCGTTTAATGTCTGTTGGGCATAGTCAATTTTTTTATTAACATATCTTATGACAAACTATTAAATACTCTACAGCACTGATGCAACAAGGGCTGAGCATCCAGTACACCAGTGAACTGTGCCTGTGAAATGTGGTTCAGCACAGCTGGGCTATGGGAAAAATCTGAATCATGATTGGGGAAAGGAGTATGAAAAAAAGAACTTCTAAGACAAAATAGGAACTTTTGTCTGATATACCAGATATGTATTCTATAAATGGATTGATTTGAGCAAAGTAAAATGTTCATTTGTTTGTTGGGAGCCAATATTTAAAGGTATTTAATGCAATGATGTTACCCTAGGTTATTCCCATGTTATTTTATATGTTGCATATAAGCTATTGAAGTTTATATCTGAAAGCTCTTCCCAAATGTACTTACCAGCCTTCGTTCCCCCGCTGCCTTCTGCTTGTCTTCCATGCTTGCTTCCATAAACGGAAGCAAGCAGAATGGCATCTGTTCCTGTGATTGGTTAAGACATTGCACCTTACCCATGCCAGTACAGCCCCCTCTGCTTGTCTACCGTGTATGGAAAAAGACACGGAAGACAGGCAGAAGGCAGCAAGGGATCAAGGGCTGGTAAGTACATTTGGGAAGAGCTTTCAGATATACAAACCTCGCAATGTCGAGTTTTGTGCCCCCTTCCTGCCACATATTAAAACATTTTTGGGGGTGGACATACCCTTTAACTGTCAGTGGGTATATCAGCACCCTATCAGTAGTGGCCTACAACAACCCACCCCTCCCTATAAATTATGGATATTTGTGCAGGATCCTTGCCAAATCATTGGGTATGTTTTATGTTTAATACAAGCAGGTGACACATTTGCTACAAAAGATAACTTACCACCACTTGCATACTCCATTATTAAATATAAGGTCTTCTCTGTTTCAATCACTTCAAAAAGTTTTACTGAAAAACAAACAGTGTGAAGATTTGTTAATACAAAACACTCTTCTTGATCTCTGCCATACAATGAAAGATTACACCATATAAAGACGATTCAGGTGCCATTTAGACACAAGGATCCCTTGCATGGTCGGATCATCAACTCCACCCGACCAATCGTCTTTACACAAACAGACTCTCAGCTGCGATGGATGTTCATTTGATGGTCGGGAGTTGTGCAGGGATCCATGTGCCTGTACATACCTTAAGCAAAATAGCAAAAAAGCACAGACAGAACCATTGTTGGTTTCAGTAATGGCTCTATACATTACTCCACCACTTTCTTACACACATTATTAAATCTGGACAACCCTGGGCAATTCAATCCAAGCAACTTTTCCCCTCATTATTAATAATAAAATAATTCATAAGTATCGTATTTTCTAATGAGAAAGTGCAGCTATGTCACTAGGCAACTAATTTCTTATATCCCACTGCCCCTCCCATTCCATTTCCTGTTTAAGAAGTTCATTACAGTGCGCATGTCTAAACAATGACCCATCAGTTTGTGCACTGTGTTTAACTTTACTAACAGGACCTGCAGGGGCTGATGTAATTGTAATGTAATTGGAGGGAAAGGAATCAGAAACTTATGAAGTACAAGAAATAATGCGCCACTTCACTTATTATAATAAGGATTATTATTATACATGGCAGTTCCCTGCCATATATTGTCAGTGAACTACTCGGTGGCGTTATATCCTTATGTAAGGGGCGCATTATCCCCCATCTAGTTTCTAGAAAAATCTCTAACATACTAACAATGTGCAAATCCTTGCCCAACATCATGGTTCTGAGAAACAACTTATTATATTTACGGCTGGACAAGTGGTATATGATTTTGGAGGGTTCATTTGTTTTTAGCCTTTAAAACACCTCAATGCTTACCTATATTTGGGTGATTTAAGATCTTCATTATCCGGACTTCTCGGAACAACTGTGAAAAACAAAAACAGAAAATGATCTTTTCAAACATGTATGGACTATATAAACAAAGAGGATAACATGTTTCCTTTATAATAAACAACCTCTAAAGTTAAAGTGGAACTGTGGTCCAAAAATGACTTTCGGTAAACTGATAGGATTTGCCCCCCCCCGGGGATTTTTACAATTTATTTTCATTGTTTATTTTTAATAGTTTTGATCATATTTACATTTGTGTGTGTGATATGGCAGCAGCATCACCAGGTACCCTGCACTTCCTGCTTCCTGCTCTGAAACCATGTTAGTCAATCTGCCCTGTGTCTCCTCCTCCCCTTTGCAGCCCCCCTGGTCCCTCCCACTCATGGACCCCATGGTCCCTCCTGTTGCAGGCCCCCCATGGCCTTTGTATGTTCTCCGTGTGCTTGTGTGGGTTTCCTCCGGGCACTCCGGTTTCCCCCACAACAATAAAGACATACTGATAGGTTGTATATGTCAAATAAATGTGCTTTGATTGTAAGCACTTCAGGGAAGGGCCTGATGTGAATGAATCCATGTAATTGTAAAGTGATACAGAAGATGTTGGCGCTATATAAATCCACAATAATAATAATAAATAAAAAAAAGAGTTAATTATAGTAATTGTCTTAAGCAGTGCACTATGAATCAGACATTACTCGCTCTAGGTGCATGGGTCACTCCTTCTCTCTATGGAATAGAGTAAGGTCTACCAGTCACATTTCTTTTTATAAAGGATTTATTCTGTGCAGATTTACAATGTTAATGAAATGTAGGAAGTCTTCTAGTTAAATAAACACAGTTAGCTGCCTGTCCCACCTCGGCAATTAGCAGAATTGTGGAGAAAAAGTAAGAAGGTAGTAAGTGCTGGAAATCGATATTCCTTGACGTCACTGCATCCAGTTTAGGTCAGCCTTCTATAATGGGTGCAGCAATATCCATACACTTGCTATTGCTGGCAATGTACATAGGCCTCAATTAGTCTAACACACCTAAACAACATGATACCTCTATGTCCACATTTAACTATTGGCAACATTAAAGATGCACAAAGTAGTAAAGAAATAGGACTTCATCCGAAGATGCCAGTCACAGTGAATGCACATGGGAATGTATTCCTTTAAACCTACTTTAAAGTCCTAATGCTTTAGAAGTTAAAAACTCAAGACAAACTAGAGAAAAAAAAACCTCTACACATACAGAATAATCCAATGCACATTCAAATCCTTGGGTGCTAAACTTAAGGTAGCCATAGAGAAATTGTCCACCAATCACGATAATGAAAGTGGGCCGATTTCATTGGTGGGTATATCACTGTGCCTATGGCCACCATTTCTCACGCCATCCCTACCCTGTACCCAAAGTTCTAATATTTATTCAATAATTGAGAGTAGTACACCGTTTATGAAGAAAAGTTTTATTTCACACACTACAAACATGTTTTGGGGAAACCTCCCGCTTTATCCCTTGCAAAATGGTCCCAATACAGGCATATAATGCTTTTAAGTGTTTCCATTCTGATTAATTAGCATGGAAAAACAGATCACGATGGAAACCACAAACAAATGTATGTTTATTGCAGAAAAAATGCATTGCATTTTTTCATGCCTTGTAGGTGCAGTAGGAGCTCAGCCTGTGCATACACAAGGTCCTATAAAACAGTGCAGTTTATATCTGCTAATGTTCACCCAGAGAGAATAAGTACACCCATATTCCAAGGGATGCGGTGTGAACCCTAATTTAAACTCTTGTTGACAACAGGAAACACAATATGCCTCCTATGACTCTACCTTATAGCACAGTAAATCAATTAAAGTGGAGAGAGGCATATTTACAGAGAACTGCAATCTCTGGCATCCCGGCACTTCAATGCAGATGTTGCAGTTCTGGGGAAATTGCAAACTGGCGCTACATGCTGCGAGACACTGGCAGCTATTAGCCGACATTAGAATTCATGCCAAAAAAGGCACAACCCATATATTTAAATAGATTGTGCCGGCTGTGTGGGTGTCTTGAAATACCCTACAAGGAGTAGTTACGGTAGCAGATAACTACAAAATATAGCCCATTGGCTCTCAGTAAATCTGGCCGATAGTGTCTGATAAACTACCAATGAAGTGTCTATAATGCTAATGCTACTAAGCTTGCTACAAACCAGCCATGTAGCACACATTCTTGTTAAAAGGAGTCGCTCTGCAAACAGATCCTAAAGATTCAACCCCTTTCATTTAAGACCCAACACACATGGGACAATATTTTGGCCTGACTATCCGTAGTGATATTTTAGTTGATTGGGTCAAAATATTGACGCCAATTTTATTCCCAAACGGCTAAACTAAGTTTGTCAAGAATGGATAAAACTTTGATCGCCATGTTGGTTAATTGGCCCAATCACACAAACTTTAATGGGCAACTCGGTCATATAAGTACCAACCTAAATAGAAGTATTAATACAGAAAACTGCTGCAAACATCTTATTAGTCATATCCAATTTAAAATGCCACTTAGTCTTGCAGACTGCTTTAAAACTGATCTCCAGGGTAATGTTAGGTTAACAGTGAACCAGCCCTTTGCTAACTTAACTGCCAATTAGCCTGGCATAGGAGGACTTAATATAAGTGGTGTTTAAAAGAGCCAACTTGCAGTTATAACCACAAAAGATTTCTTTAGGATTTATAAAGCTCTTGTTTTTTTTTTATTATTCAGAATTTTCAGTTCTTAAAACTCCTACAGGAAACTGAACCCCTCGTAGACCAGATTTAAACAAGAAGTCCTTGCTTTTTTAATAACAAACTGAATAACACTTGAGTCGATGCATGCAAATTAGATCTACTACTAACATAACCTGATGCATTTTCCAACACCTTTATCACTGCAAATCTTGGGGTGCTAAATCTAAACGCACAAAACTGAACAATCCACAATCAATGGAACAATCCTAAGAACCCCAAACCCTCCTAGGAAAAGAACGAACTACAGTGTCACACTGTAGCACCGGACAAGTCCGTGAAGATTGCTCTGCAGAGATCTCCACCCTGCATGTCAATAATGGATTTAGGATTAGGAAGAGTAATCTTGCTTCAGTGGAATGAGTAAAATACTCACAGAACACACTGTACACAGCAAACAGATTATTAAACGAAACATTCATCCTCTTCACCAAACTCGTCTTCTGTCAGATTAATTTCTGACTCAAGAGATGATGGGCTTTGTAAGGATATATTAAAATAGGTCTACGTAGCAGGCAAGTACAAAACACTGTTTACAGGTTTCAGCACATACTGTGACATGGGTGTAAAAAAAAAAACATTTACTGGATGCTGGTTACATGGAAACCCAGGGTAATTAACTTTTGCAGTGTTGCTAATCCTAGATTGCCTTTCTCACCATGCTAGAGACCACAAAGTCTGTAAAAACAGATTTATATAAGAGGGAAAACTTTAAAAGGATGAAAATCAGTAAAGCTAGGTAAACACAGTACAGATTTCTGAAAGATGACAGACAGGATCTGCAGGATCCTGTCTGCCATCTTTCAAAGATCTGCATACACACAGTCCAGAGCGTTCTCCCTATGAACTTCATAAGGAGAACGCTTGGGACTGTGTGTTTCCATCGGCCGCGTTAGACTCCTCTACAGGGAGTCTAGCGCGGCCGATGGAAATTTTCGGCCTTTCCCGAACAAGCGTTCGGCCAACCCGATCGGTTGGTGGCCGCGCGCTCGTTCAGGAAACGAGCGTAGACACATAACGATAAAGCCCTGATACCATCGGATCCGACGGTATCGGGGCTTTATCGTTACTGTGTGTACCCAGCTTTACTAAAGCAGCAGCCCAGATTAGGCCCTCCAAGGTGAGTCACCTGGCCCCTGCAGTTCCTGGTGCCTGGAATCTCTCCTCTCGTTTTGCTTGCTCACTGCAGTTTGCTGTTCTACTTCTCCTGGTCCCATAGACTGTTATATAGATTGCTCCATAGATTGTTTCATTGTAAATTGAGCTGTGATTGAGAAGCAGCATTTGGTTCAAAAAGGCATTAAGTCTGCCCTGTGATTGACAGCAGCATAGAGAACTGTATCAACATTAACCCTACAGCTGCCTTAGGTGATTGCGGAGGCTACATTTATATAAAGTACTGGTCTACCTTCCAACATCCACTATTTAATTAGTACTCTGGTGCAAAGCCAAACCTGATCTCAGCACAGCTCTGTGCAATGGGTTTCTCAATGGTGTAATTATTAAATGGGGGATGTTGGAGGGTAGGTAGTTACTGTATCACTCCACTGTGATGGATGCTTATTTTCTGAAAGCCCCTTCCTCAGGTGTAACCACATAATACAATGTGTAGGCTATTTATAGTGACATCAATCCAAAGCAGTGTTAACTCCACAAATTTTTAGAAGGCCACAAAGTGCCGGTGCAAATTCAGTGCAAAAAGTAACAATTCCATATATGTATCAATAATAATTTCAATATTAATATAATCAATATTATTGATACATACATGGATTTTTACTTTTTGCACTGAATTTGCACCGGCACTTTGTGGCCTTCTAAAAATTGAAGGCCGAGTTAACACTGCTTTGGATTGGTGGCACATTGTATTATGTGGTTACACCTAATGAAGGGGGTAAAACCCCAGAAACATTGTGTGTACCTGGTTTATTCAGCATCTAATAAATTATTTATGCTGTAAAGCACTTTTTGAGTGTGCCTACCTTTCAGAAAACAAGCATATAGTATTTTTACCATTTGTGGCACAGAGATTGGGGAGTGCACCTCATAACATTCCTGCTACCACTCCAAACACTTGGTTTAGGTTGATATACTCATCCACTGTGATGGAGCTTGGTGAGCAGGAAGAGGGACATTGAGAAATCCTGGTGGTATAATATTATTACAGAAAACAAAAAAAAAACTGAGGGTCGCACTCCAAATGATAAATCAATTTATTGTAAACCACACATCCCACGTAACAACGTTTCGGGGGGATACCCCCTTCTTCAGGTGAAGGTGATGTGTGTAGTAATGTATGTATTAGTATATGTAAAGCTGACCAATCGCTGCAAAAACGCAGGAGCTATGGCTCTGTATATTCTTTATACAGAATATGCTTGTGAAGGTTCTCATTCATCCAGGTCATGGTATATCTGTTGTATTCAATTAGATCAACTGGACTTGACGTTTAGTTCTTGAAGACGTTTCGCTAGTCATCCGACTGGATCTCTCAATTCAGAATGACTTGTACAAGATAACATTCAGCAATTCTGTTGGATCAGTTTCTCAGCTATGACTATGAAAAACACTAACAATAATTTAGTGCAAATGTAAAAATGTAGTCTGGCCCCCCAACAGTCTGAGTGATTGATAACTGGCCTTCTATTTAAATAGTTTGAGGACCCCTGATCTAAAGTAATAGACTATTTGTATAAAATGTACGCATTATTGTAAAAACCTGTTACAAGCATCTAACTGACATTAGTTGCTATATTAGTTTATGACCCCCTGTATGTCATGAATCGATTGGGTCTACAAAAATGTATTCCTTGAAGGTGCCCCTTGATTGTATTCATAGGAACAGTGTCACAGTAAATAACTTTCGATTGGTGGGGAATAGTTAAGGCATGTCCACCCGTTTTTAGAATTTTTTCTGTAGTGTAGGGCTCCCTCCCCCAACTCCAAACGCCATAGTTATTTAAAGCAAAACTCCCCTGATCTCTACTTTTATTGCCTCTTTCCCCCCGACGTTCAGTCCCGGCCCTCTGCTTGCATGAAACTGCAAGCAGGGGGCCAGACTGGCAGCCGCATCTGCGATTAGCTGAGAGGCAGCCAATCATGGATGTGGCTTCTGGCTGTACTGAACGTCGGTGGAAACCAGCAATGTAAGTATAGATCGGGAGAGTTGTGCTTCAAATAACTATGGCGTTTGGGGTTGGGGGAGGGAGCCCTACACTACAGAAAAGGGATTTTGAGCTAGGGGGAGGGAGAGAGAAACGGGCGGGAGAGGGAGGGCTGCAGTGCGCATGTAATTTTTCTCCCGGAGGAGAGACAGGAGGTAGAGTCCTTGACCAGGCTCCTGGTGGTCAGTTTTTTGGACTTTGGAGGGACATTACAAGAGAACCATTTGGAGCTGGGATGTAAGGTAAGGGATTTTTCTACACTACACAGTGGGGCCAGTAGTGGGTTAAATTATAGTTTTGGGGATGCCCTTTAAAGGTAAGATGATACAATAATTAAATACCCCTTTTATCCTTCTAAATGCTATAAAAACATACATACTTTATATACAAGTGAAATGTATTTATATATATATTTAAATATTTTAAAAGCTTGGCAGATCCTTCACCGACATCCAGACCGTATTGCATTGTGTGAAAGTCTGCCAGTAAATAATAAATATTTATTTCTTGGGATATTTTCTGTAATATCCAGCACAGTTTCTTTTTAAAAGGTCTTATCCACTAGAAACATTAAAGATTGAAAACTGTCCATTACAAGATTGCAAATTGATTGCTGGACAATTTTCTCCTTGGAACAGCTAGTATCAGCTCTACTTATTGTCCTTGTAGCAAGATAAACTGATAAAACAAAGGCGGCAAGGTTCATTTAAACTGCCTTGGCAAGAAGAAAGCAGTTAAAAGCAAACAGGATCAGCTGACCCATCAACTAGTTATTATGTCTCAAGATAATGTCTACACAAAGGTATATTTTACTACTATTGGCTGTTCACATGCTTCTACTCAGGGGTGTAACTAGAGGGGAGCAGGGAGAGCAACCGCAGGGGGGGTCTGGAGCCAAGGGGGCCCCATCTTCTCATTTTTCCTATGACAGATATAGCCTCCTCCCAGAAAACCACTGGGGATAAAGCATGGATAGGGGCCCCATCATAGTTTTGATGGGGGGCCCAGTGATTCCTAATTACGCCACTGCTTCTTCGTAACGGATGGACAAATCATCTCTACATTTTACAGCAAACAGTTATGTAGCAATCTCATGATATGATAAAAATGATTACTCTTTATAAACTAACAGCATAGAAATAGAATGAACTTATTGAAGGTTACACAGTATGCTAAATAAATATGCCTCAACACATGGTTTACAGTCTTTATGATTACCAACACGGGTTATCTAATGCAGGATCACCTGGTACACATCTACCAATCCTTCATCCCGATCGACTGTTCAAATGATCCAATGTTTCGGCCCGACTGACCAATACACTGAAATGTCAGTAGGTCCTAATTATTGGATGGTTTGTACCCAGCTTTAGTTGTATTAGAATAGTTCGTTTCAGCCCGTGGATGTTGAAAAGAGGGTTAATCAATTTAGGACATATGAAGGTAATTAGAAGTAAATACAAGCCAACCTAAAAATATTTCAAAACATTGAAAAGTTTTTTTTCTTTGGGTCAAGGAGGCAATACATATACGGTAAGTAAAATGATACAAATTTTATTTTACATTTAAAATAGAACTTGGCTTAAAGGGTAACTGTGGTCTTAAATTCTTCCAAACCAGTAATAATTACATAAAAAGCTTTCCATCACACCTTCAAAATAAAACCGAAATCACATCTCTAGATAAAATTTGTGAGAAGTTATTGCTGGAAAGGTTCAGCAATGTAACTTCCTGGTTGAACTCTTCCTGTTTTTAGCCATGTGACCAGCCTGTTTGCATTAATAGGCTCCCCTTCTCAACTGTCTATTTTTTCCTCAGGTACTTTCTGATTTCCCCAGCAATAAGTATCAACTGAGCATGCTTCTCCCTTGGGGGAAAAGGGCCGGCAGAGGTCAGGTGATGTCACTCAACCTACTGGATGCAGGAAGTTTGAACATTCACCCCAATGTAATTTCTCACAGGCTCCAGCCAGAGATTGGTTGGCTCAGTGTAAAGGATATACTGCAAGCTTTCATTTAACCCTAACTTGTTTTGAGACCACAGTTGCCCTTTTAAAAAATCATCAAAACAGGTAAAGTATACACTAGTTTACATGGGAAGAAAACTACAGAATATAATAAACTTGATATTTAGGGATTTGTACACTGGGAAATTAGTTTTTTTAATTGCACAATGAAACTATAATTCTTCCCAATTATCACTGTACAATTTTTTGTTGATCTGTCCCCTATTTCTTTAGATATCCAGTGTGAAACATCTTACATTTCAGCTGTCATTCAAGTGCCTTAGTATCATAAACTCTTCTGTTGTGTTTTGCTGGAATGGTGACAGTTGGGATGTGAACTGCATGGTGGGAAATTCCCTCTTCCAATGCTGCCACATAGGGATTACTGAGCATGCTTTTCCTCAGAGTCAGATAGTATGGCAGGGGGCTGGGGACTGAGCTTGCGCAGAACAAGTACTAGTTGGAAGTCATGCAGCAACACAAACACATCAGAGTAAGTTCTGCTTGCATGTATTCATAATATTGAAATGAGGCAAAGAAATTTTTTTCAGTGAATAATTCCTTTAATTCATGATGTTAACATTAGTAAAACAACGGTTGGTGCCAAAGAAATGTTAAAACCGAAGAGATATGCAAACTACAATACTTTAGACTTGTAGGTTAATATAATATAAAACTAAGCAATTTTTTTTTTTATTGCACTGAAGAATATTTGGTTGATCAGGTTACTGACAACAGCAACAATATAACAATGTCAACTAAACAAAAAAAGGAGTAAGAGAAATAACAAAAAGAATAAAAAAAAACAGTGAGGAAGAAAACCGCCTTTATCTTTACAATATTTATGCAAAACCAGTTAATATGATGCAACAAACTCCATTTCAGACCTACATAATAAAAGCACCTTCAATTGCCTTAAGAGTAGTTAGTAGTAGAGGGCGTGAATAGAAAAGTTAAATAGAGTTCATAACTAATCTGAAAACTTATTAAAGGTGGTAAAGTTGATGTATATGACCAGTATTGATACCAAAAAAAAAAAAAATCACAATATATATGTATATGCATCCCCCATTACACCCAGAAGTCTCTGCAACGTTTATTTGCATATAGCTCTATGCTGAACTACATCCGTTCGGACTTGATTCCCTTGGTAATGTCCATTGAAAGGCACTTCATTATGCAGACTAGAGGCTTACGTTGCAAGGATGATGGCTCAATAAAGCCAAAACGGTCTACAACTGGCACAGTCGATATGCAATGCTCTTGCAATGCTGATAAAGCCTCATAGAAGGTATAACATTTGTCCAAGGGGTTACCATGTAAACAATCTAGAAGTCTTTCCTACTATTTTCATATGAGAAAGGGCGCTCTAGCATGAAGGCTTCATGTGTTTTATTTGATTCCTTGTTGCAGGTGCGTAACTGCAGGGGCCCTCTGCAAAATTGAAGGCTGGGCCCGACACACCCTCTCCCCTGAGCTCCAAGATCAGCTGATCACACATATACAGTAAAGAGACTGGAACCAATCCGGCAAAAGCTCTGGTTTGGGCTTTTAAACAGCAGATTTATGCATATCTTTGCTGCATAAGCACAATCGGCTGTTTTTCTGGTGTGTGTGGGGGAAACGTGGGCCCTATTATTCCCTCCCTACCCCCCATTGCGGGCCCTATAGTTACGCCACTGCCTTGGTGATGTTCGTGCACTCACACACGACTTGGCAGACCTGCACACAAAAGTGAAAGGCCAACTGTACGGTTGTTGCTCTAACCCCTTTTGTGCAAGAAGAGTTTTTTCTCATTAGATAGATACGTGAGGTGGTATTGCAAGGCATGCCCTCCCACCCCCAACCGCTATATTGGAACTGTAAAAATAGGATCCAAACTCTACAGACCCTCGTTCCAGCATTATTCTTATCCGGCTCCCTGCCTGCGGGAGCAAGGATCTGTAAGTGTTTGGATTCTATTTTTACACTTTCAATATAGCGGTTGGGGTAGGAGGGCATGCCCTACAATATATATAAAAGAATTCAAGCTACATGATCGCCAGCCAGGAAGGGATCGGCAGGGAGGGAAAGGGCTACCCTGCGCATGTCGACAGCACCACAATTAATTTGAAATTTGAGAGGGAAAAGTTGGAAGAAAAGAGAAGTCATGTAAGAAGGAAATGGGAATTTCCTTCTCCTTTAAATAATTTTGATTTAGATCCAGAAATCTCCATAGACTGTATTGAACTATCCCATTCACGTGCCTTGTCTTTATAAATGAGTAGTTGCCATTACAATAAAGAGCCATGCATCTGTTAATTGCTAACACATGGTAAAGAATAGATGCACCACTCAGTTAGAAGGATACAGCTTGTGGTGACATTTACTTGTTTGTCATTAAGCACAGCAGCACTGCTGTCTAATTACCGACTCTAACGCACTGACAAAGTGAGACGTGAACATTCTGAAAGAATCAACCTAAAAGGCCTGAGTTATTGTGAGATCCAAGGTATACTATTCACAGCTGTTCTAAACAGATAAATGCAGAAACCAAAACAAAATGGCACAAAGGGCTTTTATGTAAATCACTTATATGGGGATGATGAAGGATCCCAAGGTCATAAGGTAATTCAGATTCTTGGAATCGTTGGACTCTTTGTAGGTCACAGAAAGATCTCTAGACTAAAATTAGATCTATGAATTAACTGCTGCTGAATGCTAGATACAGGGAAGGCGCGTGTCTCCTTGAGTGCGCTGAAGGTGCCTTTATGTGGTTTGGAAAAAAAATAAAGATATACATTGTTCTAGTGAATAAGGAACACACCCACATAAAATCCAATTTTAGAAAGACCCATGCTGTATTATATAGAAGCCCACAGCTCAATCTATTACCATCTGCACATTTAATGGATAACACAAGGTTTAAAAATAATTCTACCTCCCCAGAAATAAAGTTTAGGTGACTAAGGATATTCTATTAGCCAGGGCAATGCAGGCCATACACTGGCTCAACATTCACTCAAGGATCGTAACACTGACAGGTGCTGTAGTTTTACTTGCCATTTCCGTGGGGTTTCCTGGCTGGATTGCCGTTTGTGGTCTATATTCCAACCAAAGTTTGATTGCAAAATTATTGGCTTTTCAGGTTGTTTCAGGAACTTTGGGTGGTAAGTATGGGCACATTAAAGGTCAATTCATTTAAGGTAAATCCTCCCAACTACAAAAATGCAATAAGTCAGAAGCATTAATAATGTAAGACTAACCTGAAAGGTTTTCCTCTACCACCTAACTGGTTCTTCTAGTTAGCAACAGTCAGTCATAGATATGCAAGTGACATAACAGACAATAACTGAATGCTATTCCTCTAGCAACCTCTTCTGAGCATGATCAAGCTCATAATGAAAGCCTGGAGAGTAGGTGGATACCTTTTGAGAGGCAGAGGGAAAATAACATTTTGCTGCACAAAAGGTTTGTCCCAACATCTGTTAACTTTTGAACTATTGAAGTTTTGGGTTGATTTAACAATATAAATTTGACAGGTAGAATTTCCCTTTAAAGAAAGATACTATTCAATAATAATATTAGAGCAGGGATTAGCAACCAGTAGTCCTCCAGATGTTTTGAAAACTACAACTCCCAGCAATCCCCCATAAGCACAGTGTAAAGAGGGCAGTTGTCCTTTTCAAACATTTAAAGGTTGCCTATCCCTGTAGTAGAGAAATGTATGTTTTTTGAGCTAGATTTTCCTTCTTGTAACTTATTGACTAGATTTTTTTATTGCATGAATTTATTCATGAAATTAAAGTTAAGAAGACAATACATAACATTTAGAAGGTAATCGGTTCATGCACAAACAATTTAGATGTGGCTAGCCGACTGCCATATGGGAAAGATAAGGTCAAATGCCTGTAGCCACAGAAATCTCTGCAGTGATATTGAAAGTGTACACAGTTTACTATATTGTGCTGAGCAGCCAATCCCAATTCAATACTAGGCAGGCACAATATACTGTATGTGTTTTATATTTTCACTGACGTTCTGCTAATTCTCCCCATAGTCATCATTTTTACAGACTGTTATCTGTCAAGGTTCATCATGTGAGCATGGCAGATAGAATTGATGAATTAAAATCCTAGGATGGCATATTTTCTATGAACTAGGGGTGTGGAAGTAGATAGCAGCCTAGAGTACACAATCTATTAATGCAGCCCTGACAAGTGCATCAGCCCAGATGCATCCCTGCTTCTATAGCAAGAGGTACAACATAAAGCAGCCAATAAAGATGTTTGTGTTGTAGGAACATATCTAGTATTTTCTATAACAGAGAATAAAGGGGATCTGCAAGCAAGATGTTTTGCCCATTTTGATTCCCACCAACAGTTGGTGCAGTGTGTAGGTTGTTGCAGTTCAGTATCAGAGCTAATACATTTTATTTGAATGTGCTAGCTTCCTTTACATAAACCATTCATCCAGCCGCAGAGTCTAAACTGCATCCAAGATTCCTAGAACACTGGTAATGAGTTGTTTATCTGCTTAAAAATAACATCTGCACATCAAGACAAATAGTGTGCTAAAACGGTCACAATAAAAACAATTTCATATACAAGAAAAGGGGCATATTTTACATCAAACAATTTTATTTGTTTAATTTTCTTAAGCCGTAATACTGCAAGCCTTGTGGTCATACAGTTACATACACGTATTTGTAGTTCAATATTAGCTCAAAAGTAAACACTACTTTTCAATATGTCTCCGCTTTTCGCTATAAAGCCCATCCTGAGTTTATTGGCCCTATGCTTCTATACCCTTTGCAACAACACAGGAATGACAGGTAACATTGGAATTACTCATGTTGCATCTTTTAGCCTGCCATTTATCACCTGCCACATGCTAATTTCTTCTACCACTTCTGGCCAATCGGTGGTATAATGCAGCCTGCCCCTCATCTGCTTTTTATATACCCGTGTTAAACATGCAATATTATTCTACATCCTGAAAAATTAAACCCCAGTATAGCTGCTCCAGATATATAATCCACCAGCATAGGAATATTACTCCCTGAATATATCATTTCTATACATTAGAAAGTTTCTGCATCAATACAAATGAGCAGCCATGTAATATCCTTGCTATTACCACAACCTTTAAACTAAGGTCCACTGGGAGTCTTGTGTGGATTAAATGTAACTCTAGAAAGCTACATCTTAGAACATATCTCTGCAGAGGGGAGGGGCACAAGACAAGCCCCTTTGTATGTCAATGCTCATGTCATTGAAAAGATCAATACTCATCCACCAAGACCTCATCCCAGTTTCTAGGCAGTTATGCTTTATTCATACAACACTCAATTATCTAAACCAGTAAGGGACAAGACTTTACCATCACAATAATGAGTCACAAGGTTACCCTGTCTGCAATTAAATTTAGATCCAATTGAGGTGTGAATGAGAATGGCTTGCAAGCTTCTTAAATGTAAATGCAAACATTAATATTACCGTATATACTCGAGTATAAGCCGACTCAAGTATAAGCCGAGGTACCCATTTTTGCCTCCAAAATTAGAAAAACATGATTGACTCGAGTATAAGCCAAGGGTATACAGTAACCCTAATACCTTTCCACTGTAGATGTTTGGAAACTACAACTCCCAGCATGCTTGGTTGCCCCGCCCTCCCCCCCAGCTCACTTACTGTACCTGGTCTTCAGTCTTCATCTCTCTGCCGGCTGCCGCAATCCAGAAGCAGCCGCGAGTCAGGCCGGCAGTTCCAGTATGCTTTGCGGCTGCGCGATGACGTACTCCGCCAGCGTGCGCGATGACATCATCGCGCAACCGTGAAGAACTACTGGGAACTGCCGGCCTGACTCGCGGCTGCTTCTGGATTGAAGGTAAGTGTCTATTGACTCAAGTATCAAGCCGAGGCAAGGTTTTTAGGTTGATTTTTAAACCTAAAAACCTCAGCTTATACTCGAGTATATACGGTATTTTAAAGAAAACATTAAAGGGCATCTCCATCCCTACTTCCGGGAATGGAAGAGCAGAAGGGTCTAGGTCGGCAGCCGCGTCGGATTACCTGAGAGTCAGTCTGCTGTACTGTGCAATTTGTACATTTTTTTATTTTTTTTTATTTTTAAAGGAGACCAAATTTGAAAATCCTTATTTTTAGGGAAGACTGCATTGCATCTTTAAGCTTGTCAAAAGCTTTAACAAGCATGTCCACCCTAAACCCCAATTGCTATTTTTAGCACCTTATTACATGCATTCCTTTCCAGATATTTTAGTATTGCCATCTTTCTCTCTGAGGTTGCTGCCTTCTTCATCTACTCAATGAGCTTTTAGGAACTTAAGCATGTGCAGAGGAGGCAGAAGTAGAAAGAGCAGTCAATCGTTGGCTGTGATGTCAGCAGTCACAGCCTTGTTTGACTGCATGGAGGGAGGAGTCTGCTTCCTCTACCAGAATGGAGGCAATAATTACCATCAAATATCTAGTTAGAATGAATGTAAAAGTAACACACAGTGACAGGACCTCTCCAGGCACTACCTGGCCCAAACTCTGCCCATATACTCACCTGTACCTTTACCTGCCTTTTACTATAAAGAAGACATGTGATGCGTTTCTCAGTATATGACATGTGGATTGCCACATTGTATGCATGCATTTCAATAATGGATTGGAGCACAACGCATTGTATTGCATTGGCAATGCTAATCGGAAACGTGTTTGAATCGCAAAACACAATCCAAATCGCCTAAGTGGGACCTGGCACTAACAGTGTGTTCTTATGCATTTTTACTATTTCAAAAACAACTAGAAAACAACACGTACGCAAGTACAAGATATACATTTTATAATTTCCGGCACACATATAACACAGGTAATAGCTTCCAGGTCACATTCTACTTAGAAAGATTCTACTTAGACTTTAAAGGGCAAGTCCAACCCCAAAATGAAAACTTACATACAGGTAAATCACCCTCCAAAACCCTAAACGGTAATAGTTTGAATCTGTGCAGGATTTCAGGTTAGACTTATATATTTCAATGTCCTGTTGCCCCTGTTTCTGCTTCCTGGTTCTTCCAGTTAGCAACTATCAGTTATGGATTTGACAATTGACCTCACAGCCAATGACTGAATGTTAATTCCCTGTCTGCCTCTTCTGAGCATGCCCAGGCTCAGTACAGGTTTCTAAATTGATCAGTTTCCATGAGGGCTCCAGAAGCATAGCAGGCATACAATGAATTCATAGGACAAAGTATGATATATCAACATATTTTAAAAAGATATTCTTATGAGGGTGGAGTTGTCCTTTAATTTTTTAACATTCTTTTTATGGAACTGTGAGCATTTCATGATTAAAACAGTTGCACATAGGACTGTGTGTATTTTAAGTGCCAATAATCCATTTCTAATATCACTGTTTATTCGTGTCACTGAACAAATCTGTACAATCATTTGGAATACAGGAGCACCAATCCATACTCTCTTTTCTCCCTAAGGTCTTTTAGCTGGGCGGCCCAACCGGCTGGAAAAGGTTTCTTGAGAGAACACTGTTGTGATTAAACAATTTAGATGTAGGTTTAGTAGGCATGCCTATAGGTCCATAAAAACACCTGCCAAAACTTCCCAGTCAAGACCCTTTTTAACAGCAAACTTGCAACGCATTCTGTATGTGGGTCACATGTGCGGAAATTTTTTTTCCGACCCCATCTTCTAATCCCTATCTCTCTGCAGATTTTAAAAGGGGAAATCTGCAGAAAGATTGGTGGGGAAAGGTGGGGAAAGTAGAGAGGTTCTTCCAATAGGATTTGTGATTGTTGTAGCCGGGACAACCGAAACACGGAAATATTGATCTGTAAATAATGACATGGTGTGTACCCAGCCATACTATCAATATGCAACAACCAATCAGATGTTGTCTAACTGCAGTCCCCCAGTAAAAAGCCAACATCTGATTGGTTGCTGAAAATTAATAGCATGGAAAAACATTGCATCAGCCATTTTTTGTATGGACGGTAAATGACCAATAAATTTTGAATAAACCTACAAAATTATGCATTATTTAATAATGTAGAAAAGAGATTACAGTAAGAACAACAGCCTACAAGGGTAGAGAAAGTTAAAAGATTTCAGTATTATAATAGACAATATTCTATTAGGTGACTAGTGCATAGGAAAGTCATTCAAACCTTAATATCGTAATAAGCAGTAGATTGTGTCATTGCAAAACAGCCAGGGAACGTACACTAAACAGATTATCTCCAATGAGTATAAATCTTTCAGACGCATTGGGGAGGCCTGGTCTGTTTAACACAAAAAGCTCCGAAAGGAAGCCACTTTACCGCTAAGCTTAGTTAACGGATAACGAGGAATGCAATCAAACATGACTTCCTGCAGCTATGGGAAAAAAATATTTCAATTAAATTCTATTAATATTCTATTATGATTAACATTACAAACAGTAAAATCTTTCCCGATAACCGAGGAGTCTTGCACTATGGGGTAAAAGGCTGGTTAATTACATGGGGATGGGGCAATTTTCTATCCAGCACTTGGGACCTTTCTGCTAGACAACAGGAACATTATGTTTTAAACCTAAAAAGGTTTTATGGCTCCTATTATGCCAGAGAGGGAACATAGCAGTTAAATCGCTTTCTATTCAGATTGGGCATCTGAAAATAAGTGACTGGCAGGTAAAAATGAATGCTGTTGTTGTAGGGCCAGGGCAGTGGGAGCAGTTACCATGGTAACCTCAGCTCAGAACAATCATATTTAATACGAGAATGCATTTACGTACTGGGAGGCAGAAATGGGGGGGGGGGGCACAGCATGGTAGAGGTTAAATTAGATAGAAAATATATTTATTTATTTTTATTATAACCGTCAAAATCTGCATGATGGAAAACCGCAAGTGGACAAAGTTGCATTTAGAAAATGTGTCCACTACATGGCAATCAATTGCCACCTGCAACTATACTATATATTTGTGTAAAAAAAAATAAAAAAATTACAATGAAATAATGTGGAAGTAATCAAGACAACTGGGTTTACAGCCATGCAAAAAAATATTGGGGCAAAATATAACCCTACTGTTACAAAGATTTTGTATGTAATTTCAGGGGTAAAGACAATGCTGCTCCTCTGCTGTCTTGTTCTGTTACTACTGACATCAGAACATACAAATATGGTGCAACACAGGAAATGTCAGCAGGGGTAGAGATTCTTTCTTAAAGTTCCTCCGTGATAAAAACTATATACATGGGTTTTCACCGCTGCATCTAACCAAACAGTAGGTGCAAATTTTCATATTAACAGCTAAATGTTTGACATTAAGGTTCTTTCTAAAAAAAAAAAAAAAGTATTTACCTTCTAACCTACTGGAAATGGTTTAGGAGTAATAGCAGCTGAAGGGGCAGGAGGTTAATTCTGCTTTACATGAGTAACATGTATTGTTGGATTAAATAAAGCTGAATGCATCCTCATGCTGCCAGGGGTAAAACAATATAATAAAAAAGGCTTGTGGGTATTGGTATAATAATCTACCCATCCAAACATGGATACAATATATATTTTAATGTAGTAGACAACAATCAATAATATAAATTCATAAAATCCACATTACTTTCCAATTATGAATTTTTACTAATTAGCTGGCCAGGTAGTAAAAAAAACAATTACAGCACATAAAAAGTAGTTTTATATATACAAGAGTATATGCATATATGTTCATTCAAGTAAAAACCAAACTGGAGTCCTCTATTAATTGATCAAATCATAAGCAATATATTGCAGTCTTAGCTCTCAGAGTCTATACAATTCATATAATTACTTTGAGAACTCATTAAAAATGCTGTATATACTCCCCAATGCATAAAGAAGCCACTCGGCGAAACGTATTCCATGTCTTTATTTGATTTATATGAATAGTATATTTTTCAAATGTAAGCCCCAAATGGTGGTGCACTACAGAGAGATAGTGGGTGATGTGATAAGCGGTGGACCTCCAGTCTGAATTTAGCAGGGTGGAGGATCGTAACAGCGAGTTAGGGCTCGTTCGCACTAGATGCGGTTTAATGCTTTTTGGTGCGTTTTTCTAATGCATTCTTTAAGAAAAAAAGCAAGGACATATCTTTCACATAGGAATGTCATAAAACTGTTCACACTACTGCATTTAGTGTGTTGCGTTTTTGTAATGGACTGCTTGCAGCAGTTTAGTGTGTTATGAGGAAGAGGAAAAAACGCATGAAAACCGATTGTGCCAGTCTTCCTCCTGGCTTCTGCACTCTTTAATACAGTCAAACGAAAACTGTAAGTGCTGTAGCTCCTCAACAAAACAATATTGTGAGGTAGGAATAATCAATCCTAACTCCCAGACCCATATTCTTTACATTTATAAAAAGTAAATTTTTAAAGTATACTTATCCTTTAACCTTCCCTATTATGATTTATTCCCGAATAACAGTACTGCAGACAGTGTAGTCCCTAAGTGAACGTTAGAGCCATTTTTACCTTCAGCTCAATACGGATACTTTACTAACGGAATCCAAGTCTACTGAATAATTTATTAGGACCAAGAACACTTTGTTAATTTTATAATCTTTTCTTTATTGAGCGCAAGCTGCATGCAATACTGCAGCGCCAGTAACTGTAAATATGGAGTAAAGTTGGCTATACATATGAACGATAATAGGTAAATCCCACCGGGGGAAAGCCTATTATCATTAGTGTGCAGCGGCTGTTCCCAACCAATTGGAGTGCCGACAAACGACCGTAGTCAGCCCTCCGATCGATCAGGAATGATGGAAAATTTCCGTCAGTCGGTAGTGGCTCCATTTACTTGAAGTAGAGGGAGCCGATACGATTGTGCGGTGTATGGCCGTATGGGGATCGGTCGGGTCTGTGTGTGCTGTTCCCACAGCATGTGCGCCGGCAGATACCAATGTGATCGGTCGGCACACATCCTGTGGGATCGCATATGTATGGCCACCTTTACACCTGTGTCTGTAAATATGCACCTGTGATCAAACTACAGTCAAAAAAGTTCAGCATCACAGATCCTTTAGATGACACATTTCCTCAAATACTCAATTCAAGAAAAAATGCAAAAGGGCACGGCCACGGAATCGCATGCAATTTCGTTGCGTTGGCGCATGCAAGTATTGGAAAACGTATGCGATTTAAAATGCGGAACGCAAATCGCAATCGCATCGCACCTGAAAATATGTGTTTTCAGTGCGTTGCCACGATTCCAATGATTTGAAAAAAACGCAAGCGCAAATGCAGAAAAATCGCAGCAGTGTGGCCTAGCCCTAACACAGTAAATTACAGATACCCGACCTGCTATATTTTTGTACAATGTCACTTAAAATTTTAGTTTTTGATGCTTGTAACACACACTAACTGGACAAATCTTCATTTGTCATGAGCCCTATAGACCTATATTATGCCGACATCGCCAGCCAAGAGAATCATGGCAAACAGAAATATGACTTCTCTTTTAAAATTAGCTTTCAGAATAAAAAAACTGCAAGACCAAATAAGGATTTTCCCCCTATTTTTGCTATGTTTTCAGAGTTCATGGGAAGTTGTAATCTGGATTAATTTGTGAAGTCCTACATAGTCTCTGGATAAATAAATATAACTCAATAGTTGATTCGATCTCTCAAATTCTGTACACATGTGTGATTGCGGAGGCAGACACGCAACGTACAAGTGTGTTCTGAATAGGCGTTTTATACAACTTTGACTTAGTGTATGGCCACTCAGACATCAAAACTTCCGTGGCAGACCATCCACGAGGCAGATCAAGCAACGATACATTAAACTATAGTCAGCCGAAACAGCCATTCGGAACGCACTCCATACACATGTGGGATCACAGGGCTGACCCATGATGCAGAAGCTTTAGTACTGAATATGCTCCTTTAGCCATTTATGTAAATAATGGTAAATGGAAAGCTACTTTGCTTTAAACCAAGGAAACAATCTGTAGCTGATATCTCTTCATTTCTGACTTAGTAATGACTAAGCTTTGACCTTAAAGGGGAACTGTGGTCTCCAAACAAGTTGAGTTTAAAGGGCATCTATAGTGGGAAAATGAACTTTTTTTTTCTTTCTTTCCATGTGTTCTATAATTCCCCACAACCCCCAAAGTGTCTTCACTTTTTTCAGATTCCCTCTCTGTCCTGAGATACACCAGTTAGAAAAATACGTGATTGCATTCCTCTACTCCTACTTGGACTGTCAATCAAGTCCCTGTGACGTGATCCCCCCCCCTCCCTGTTCTGTAATAAACAGAGATAACAGCATTAGCAGGGGGAGAGAGATAGCTTTGATAGATTTGATGGTAGATATAAAGCTGCACTTGACCCCCCTTCTTAATAGCTTTCATTGATGATGGGTCACAAAGAGGTATCGTAAACTGTACTGTTCTCCTTCTTCCATGTCTCCAGGACAGCTTGCTTTCTATTGGCCACTGTGCGTGGGTGTGTTTTTCAGGATGTTGAACTTCTAACTCCTACTGCACATGATAAGCTTGTTGGTTAGCCGGAGTTGAGCCATGGAGGAGGTAACAGAGGGGAGGGGGAAGTGGGGAGTGCTGCACACAGATCTGAAACCATGGTTAAACAAACTCACTGACATAGATAGGATTAAGGCAGCACAGAGTACATGAATTTAACCTTGCAAAGGGGCAATGTGTTTTTTTCACTATAGATGCCACTAAAGGCCACTTTCCTACCTTTAAAACAAGCCATCAACCACCTCTCTACATGCTCCACAGCCCAAGATATAAAGAAATGACTGACCAGAAAGTTAATGCGTGGGAGGCTGACATGTGACATTCCTAAGGCTTCTCCTGCACAGTGCCGCCGGCGAGCACAGCCTCAGACTTCCTCAATGTATGAGGGAGACAGGAAGTCCCTCCTCCTCTCTGCTGTGTGAAGTCCTGACAGAGTAGGTAAGGGAATCTACAGCCCTTCTTTCCCACTATGTGAAAACACATAGTTTTCTATAGGGAGGGGGTCCGAGTGTCCCAAAGCACCCGCGAGTGGGCGGGACTTGTGGACCTGCGAGTGGATGGGGCTTAGGCACCCGTGAGCGGGCGGGGCCACATGGGTCTGTAAGAGAATGGGCCAAGTGGGGCCTGCTACTGTAGGGACCATGGGGTCCATGAGTGGGAGTGAACAGGGGGGCTGTAAAGGGGAGGAGACGACACAGGGCAGATTGACTGACATGGTTTCAGAACAGGAAGCAGGAAGTGCATGGGATCTGGTGATGCTGCTGCAATATCACACACAAAAATGTAAATATCTTCAAAACTATTCAAAATAAACAATTAAAATAAATTGCAAAAATTCCCTGGAGAGCAATTCCTATCAATTTTAAGTCATTTTTGGACCACCATTACCCTTTAAAGGGCATGTCCACCCTAATAAAAACATTTTTATATAATGAAGGGTTTTAGCTGGGCGGCCTGCCTGTCTACTTTTTCATGCCACCCGGCTGTAAAGTTTCTTGATTGAATAAAGAATTTAGATGTGGGTTTAATAGGCGTGCCTATAGGTCAGTAAAAACTCCTGCCGAAACTGTCCAGTCAAGACCTGATTATTTTAGCATGTGTCAACTAGTTCTTGCATGATTCCCAAGGCAACAAAAAGGTGGCCCTTTAAGACAGGCAGACATATTCATACACTTTCACACACATTACACATACACATTCACCCAATAGGCTAATAGACTAATTATGCCTAATATCGCCTTGGTGTGTGGTATTATTAGCCATAATATTTTTTGTTCCCCCCCCCCATATATATGGAATTGGCATTTTGAGTGAGTCAACCAAATTAACCAGATTGCCTAAAATGTCAAAAAACGATTTTGTTCGACAATGAAAAACAAAAATCGAACCGGGCGAAAATTTTCCGCCGACCCCATCATCAGTCCCAATCTCTCCACACATTTCGACTTGAAATCAAATCTGCTGAGAGGAAGGGGCTGAAAATGGGGGCATCAGAAAGACTGGATACCTCAAGGTGGCTTTGAATGGTTCTTCCAATGAGAGAAGCATCTGCGCGTACATGGCCAGCTTTACACGTAATTAATACAAAAGTTAAGTGTGTATTATCATTGTAAAAAACAAACATATTTTTACAAAGTGATTTCAAGGTCAATAACCAATAACTACTTTTGAAGACTGTTGAACCATGTAGGTTCTAACACATTTTCAGGGAGATTCATTAAAACCAATCTGATATTATTTAACATTTGAAAGCTAACATCTGATTGGTTGGGGCAAAATAAACACCATTTTTAACAATAAGAGCTTTTATTAAATAACACTGTTATTGATTTGATTGGATAAAAAGTATACAAGGCCGTGAAAGCAATGAAATGACTTCCATGATAATCATATTTCTCTGCTCCTCTTCGCATGGCTGAACTTTTATTCCCATATGACAGGCTCTCTATCGTGCCATATTGATGAGCTTGGACTGAAGTCAGAACTTAAGCTGGGTACACACGATGAGATAGTTCAGTGTATCGGTCGATCGGACCGAAATTATCGCATCCGAATGCTCCCATGTCCGACCGACTGTTCGTCCGAATCGGACGAAAGGATGATCGGTCGCGGTAACTATCGGACGCGGCTGCTTTTGCCGTGACCGACCGACAGTCGGTCAGGAGGAAAAATCGCTAGGTGTGTACCTAGCTTTAGTCATTTCATATGCCTGTTAACCCTTCCAAGAAGGGATAAACCATAAGTAACTACAGTAGAATTAGAAACCTGGATCACCACAAACAATAAAAATGATAGCTGCTCCTTTCGAAAGAAGTTTAACCATGTTTCATGCAATGTTTCAAAATGCTTCAGTTACTTAGGGAAGACTAGGCAAGAACTAATATGATTTGGAGATATATTAAGCAAAAACAACAAAGAAAAATTTCTGCTTAAAATATTTTGAACGAGAAATGTCCCTATCAATAATATAAAAATCAGGTCAATATGATAAGAAAGGTCTCTAGGTTGTATGCTGGGATAATAAGCATATTTTGTTCAATCATAAGAAATGATTTCTCTCTAACCGAATTCAACGCTACCTCAAATTAAAGCTTTCTAAATCTGATAAGTTTTTTCCACATAAACCTGGTCCTGTCCCATCTTTCTCCATCTCTTTTGATAATACCCCCATTTTCCCTATCCAATTGTAACACTGCCTAGGGGTAATTATTGACTACTCTCTATCCCTTTCTAACCACATTAACTATGTTGTGAAAACCCGACACTTTTTCCTTCGCAATATAGCCAAAATCCTTTCGCTCCCAACTAATGCTATGCTTATGCATGCTCTCATCCTATCGCACCTGGACTATTTTAACTGCTTACTGTTCTTCCTGCTTCTCTCCTCTCTCCCCTTCAGTCTATACTTAACTCTGCCACACATATTGTTTTGCTCTTTAATAAACAGGATCCCAAATCTCCTCTGTACCAGACAACAATCTGGCTCCCTGTTAAACAGCACATTGTATGCAAAATCCTTCTAACATTTAAATCCCTTCACTCTTCTGCTCCTCCTTATATTTCCTCTCTAGTGTCCCCGTATGTTCCTGCCCGTACCCTCCGCTCATCACAGAACCAGCTCCTGTACAGACCCCCCACTCGAACGGCTACCTCTCGCCTTAAACCTCTCTCTCTTGTAGCTCCCATCCTCTGGAATTCTATTCCACTCTCTCTATGTCAAGAAACCTCAATTAGCAGGTTTAAATCTAACCTTGCATCCTACCAGCACAGTGTATGATTGTCTTATTTGCACTTAAGATGTCTCACTAACTAGATTGTAAGCTCTATGGGGCAGGAACCTCCTTTCCTATTGTGGCAAAGCTTTAGAACTTAAATTTATATACTGAACTATCTATGTATTTCCCCCTTGACTTTATTGTTTGTTTTTAACTGTACAGCTCTACTGTAGCTTTATAAATAAACTATACATATATGTGACTGATATCACATTAAACTTAGAACATTGCATATTGTCTTTACCGATTTTGTTTTGCAGCTGTTTAAAAGATTCAGGGTGTCAATTTCAGAACTGCAAACTGCATTGCAAACAAACCCTGGATGCCTTCCCCAGCATCTTGAGTTTTGTGCATGTGTACCAACCCACAACTTTTCGATCAATCAGGTTTTGTGTATCAGTCCTAGAAAGATTGAACCAGGAAGGGGAAGATTGACACCATATAACTTTAGAACAGCTGCTAAATTGCTTTTATTGCTCAGTTTTATTCGATTCATCTGATGCAGCATTTTGATTAGAAGTTTACAAGCTTTAAAGTAGAAGAAATTTTTATTACAATGACCCTGTGGCCCTTATAAATCCCCAGAGCGTTCTCACTCATCTGACCTAAACAGAGGAGGCGGCAGTTCACACCCAAGTGCACAGATTTCTTGCAGAGCTACATTGCCCAGAAAGACTAAGATGAATTATGATCATTAACAAGTTCACATGCCAGTAATTTTAATATTAATTGCATAAATCGGTCACCACACTGAAGTAGTGTGAACAACAAACTCCACCATTTCATTGATAGAAAACATAAATCTGCGAACCAATGAGTGTTTTACACATTTATGGATTTCCATGTTTATGAACAGTCTACATTTCTCTTCTTCCAATATAACATGATTTTTGTGGGAATCTTAAACCTGTCACCACATGCAATCCAGTATAACCAACAAATGTAAAATTACATTTATGTGTGCTATTTTTGTGTCTATAAGGAATATTTAAATTCAAAGGTACTGAAGCTATCAAAATAAACACTGCTTAGTGGGGCGAAATGACGGCTCATAAAATGGGCATCATTCCTAAACTGAAAAAAACTAAAATTTTAATAAATGATTTATTATTAAATATTAATAATTATTCTGCTGCACAGGTTACAGATTGTGAAAAAAAATTGCAAAAAATATCAGAAAAAAAAATTATATATTATATAAATATATAAAAAAAACAAATTTGAAAGATAAGTAGACTTACCTTCTGTAGGCTGGTAGGGTTTAGCTGTGTTTTATCAATAATTTTCACCGCCACCTAGATGGTAAATAAATCAGAAAGACAGGGGATGAACTTTGGTACAAGCAACAACACCAAATGCATCAAGCATTATGGCTACCGCTAACACTGTGGCTAATCTGGGAAATTCCTATTTAAGTAAGTAAACATTAACCATTTTATCCAAGCAAGTATAAATGTGACACTATACCTTACAACTGTCAGGACAAAATAGGGATATTGACCCGAAAGCATAGCCTGTACACCTGCGAGTGTGCTATAGCCTTTTTTTAGAAAGTCATTTAGGCTGGCTACACGATACAAATTTCCTTCCCAGCCAACAGTTCGCTACAAGCGAGCGATGGGCCAGGACAAATCTCTGTGCAGCGAACATAGGGGAATACATGATCACCCATTCCTGTCAGTAACGGCCGATAGAAAAAACGACACATACAAAATTATCAGTTGGTTGGCCGAAAAATCTTTATGTAAGTACACAGTTAAGGCTGGGCACACTCACAAAGTCAAAAGGAAACACTCATTTTACAAATGGCACAATGATAAATAGCATATAAGCCTCACTTGTGTATTTGCTGTGTGCGTTAACAATTTGTAAATTGTGTAAACTGTTAACATTTTGAACTGCATGCAGAATACTTTATTTTGTTATTATAGTGGGACACGCCCACCAGGACAACTATCCCATATGAAAAGCAGAACTGGTAGATATACGATACATTTATTTAACAAAATGTTGCGTGGCAATATTTTGTACATTAACCATTTAACTAATCGTTCTACATAATAGTTTTTAAAATTGGACATTTTTTTTATAAAAAAAAAATAAAAAGATAAAACCCAAAAGTTGGGTTCAAAATTGTCCTCAATCAATTCAATCATTAAAATAACAGCCACATTTTTCTAGACTAAGAACTCCACTGTAAGTGAGTTTGTCAATTTAAAAGACGGCTGGAGAAAAAAATTATTGAGGATTCTATTGATGTCAGAAATAAAATGCTAAAAGTGTATTCATTACTGAAATAAAAGATCTATGTATCTTCATAGGCCAGGAACTGCATGGCAGAGAATTTTTCCTTTAACCTAGATAATATTGCCAGAACTTTCACTCTTTTTAAATTAGCATTAAGTGTTATTACAGAGGGAGACCACATAGCCTTTAACTTATTTTAGCTCCACATTAAGGTTTGTATAACAGAATTATAAAGGGAAAGGAAAAAAGTCTTTAATTTCGTGATTCAGGAACTAGAGGGACTTTTAAAAAAAAAACAGCCAAACCCCCAAGAACAAAAATCAACTATAAAATCCTACTCCAGTAAATGGCATTCATTTATAAAGGACCAGATATGATAACTGTGTGTGCACGGTCTGGGTACACCTCTTGACCTGTCACATGCTTTCTTATCTGGACCATAAGGATTGGCAAGCTTTGGCCTTTTCCAGCAGTAGCAAAAACATAAGTCAGTGACCACACTGTGTGATACTGGAAGATAAAGCTATATATTAGCAGGTAAAATTAGAGATACATTTTTTGCACCAAAACAGATTAATGATTTTATGTTCAGGTGCTCTGCCTTCAGATATATTATTGTTCTAAAACTAAAGAAACACCAAAGAATTTCCTTACAAAGAGATTGCTTAGTTCGTACACAGGTGATTTACCACACAATGCCCAATGTTGGTTGTTCGAACCAGCAGTCATGAATTTCAGTTTGGACAAATTAACTAACAATCTAGAAATTCAGTGTAATTCTTCGTGCTGATATCCCTACAGCCTTTGGGAGGAATACTGTATTTACAATCAGTGGCATAACAATAGGGCCTGCAGGGCTTGAGATGGTGCAGAGGACCGGGGGGGGGGGGGGGGTAAGAGGGCCCATGATGGGGCCCATGAGGGACTCTGCCTCCTACCTGGCCTCTGGGAGAAGTTTGGCATGCGTACTGCAGCCCTTCTCCCCCTCCAGATTAGGATTCCCTCCCCCTAGTGTAAAACCCTTTTTTTTACCAAAGAGTCCCCCTGTCCCCCCAGCCCCAACCACTATGTTAGTATTATTAGAAAATGCCCGAAACATTACTTACCTCCCCCCTCTTGCCTCCTTCGCACTGAACTCCCGGCAGCTGCGTCCGTGATTGGCTGCCGCTCAGCCAATCACAGACGCGACTGTCGGTCCTGCCCCAGAGGGCCTGGCAGCCCGGCGGAGGCAAGAGAGAAGGTAAGTAAAGTTTGGGGCATTTTCTAAGAATACTAACAGTGGTTGGGGCTGGGGGGACGGGGAATCTTTGGTGAAAATTTTTTTTTTAAGGGTGGACATACCCTTTAAGTGGTGAAACTGGATATCTGTACCCACCAAGCTCGTGTGCATATGGACTTTTGTTGAATAAAGGTGTCAGGGGCCCGGCCTCCAATCTTGCAAGGCCCCTGCAGGATCATTTGTAATGTGTTTACACAAAAACTGCACTAAATCTGTTTTTATGTCAGAGGGAAGGATAATCTCTGAGCCGTAACATGATAGGCTGTCAGCTTCCAGGAAGCAACGCTGCAGCTTCCTGTGAAAAGTGAACTGCGTACACTTAGCTGGGTGTTCCCAGATAAGGTGAATTATGGGAGCTGACCCCTAGTATCTACAGGTTATTTTCATAAATCACCCAGGATCCACAGCAAAGGGAGAGGTGAGACACAGCTTTTTGTGAATGTGCTCTTTCTATTGGAGACTTTAGTTCCCCTTTTTTGTCTGGAGACTTTAGTTCCCCTTTAAGCTTTTAAACAGTTGTTACAGGTCAAATTATTTTTATCAAGGAATTGTCAGATGAAAATGTTAAAAAACTGTGTACTAAACAGCAAGACTTACAACAACACAATAACTAAAACATTCCCAGTAATGAGCACCTATCAATCCAGTAAAATACAGCCGGTTTGCTACCTGTGAACTCATATGTCAGGCTAGCTCACTCATACCAAGTAGAATCCAACTTGTGTCATTCCATATTATAGTTTGCTTAGCACTAAAGCTACCCTTACACAAGTCTATTTATTTTTCAATGGATCAGTAAACGGAATTACTTAAACTCTATTCCTTTTTTTGGATTACATCAACCAAAAGTGACAGATCGAGTGTAGAATTGATCGAATTTTGATCAGGATGACATTTTTTAGTTGATTGTACAATTATCTAACATGTTTTTGAGAAATTTAGATTTTTTTTTTGTTTCTATCGAATTAAAAGGCATGGAATAAAAAACTGGTTGAAAAACCAGTTATAAAAACAAAAGTAAAAAAACACATTTATTAAATCAATCATTTTAATAAAGGAATCACATTTCTAATCATATTTATGAAAGAATCACTTAAAAATTCCTATTTATAAAATAATCAAATTTAAAAAGGAATCTCAATTAAAAAGGAATCACTTTAGTATAAAGCATTGCATTAATAAAGAATTAAAAATGGTGTGTGGTTGTGTTTAATTCTAATCAGCAGTCTTTTGGTTTTATCTAACAAGTCAATCGAAGTATAAAACAAACTAACAGAAATTGACCCATGTATGGTTAAGCTTTACAGAAGACGAAAAACTGAATTTCCAACTAATGTTCAGTACATTGCACTTATCAACCTTAAAATACTCACTCAAAAAAGTTTGTTTATCTGAAATTACAATTTGAGAGAAGTAAAATGGAGGTATTCATATATTCTCTGGCGTTATCAATTTTTAATGTTTAAGGTTTTACACGCCCACCCTCCCTTAATCACTACCTTCTTGTAGTGTCTGCGACACTTAGAAGTTCTACACAGCCTCACCATATAGACAGTGCTCTGCTTACACATTTCCCTCTTCCACCCACTTCCTTCTTTTCTCTGTAGATTCTTTAATTGTTACAGAAAGTGTGCTGGCAGGAAACATAAGATCCTAGTAAGAAGTCAGGTATAGGGAATATATTATAAATTTCGGTTTCTGGAGTGACAGGTCAAAAATGCTGATTTCTCAGAATCTACAGCTCAGATTTAAAATCCAAAAAGAAGTGGGCTCTTGCTTAATTAAGTATTATCTGTGAAAATTCAATCAACATGAATTTATGTGATTCTGTCTCTAAATCTTCAAATTTCTTCCTGCTGCCAACTTCCCATTTTAAGGCTGTGGCCACACTATACCCGTACTACCACACTGGAGCGTTAATCAACAGCTCTCTTCTTTTTTTCCCCAGATCTACCCCTTTGTGTCAATGTTTTCTACAGGAATAAATCTGCTCCTATCAAAATGCCAATTGGACTAGGGAGCGGATGTCACCCAGCAGGTTGTTTCTGACTACCCACAAAAGAGAAAAAGACACTGCCAACATTTTTAGATGTGCATCTATACATACTGCATCTATACATACAATGCTTACAGTATCTTCATATGGAGAAGTTAGCCCTACTTACACTCTAGTATAAGCATTTACTCATTCTAGACGAACAGTCTTTTTTAGTGGAAAACACAGACTAGAGCTGCCCATACACTATACTTCACCTTCAGACATTCCTACAACATTCTTTTTTGCAATTGACTTGTGTGGGCCAGACGGAAACCTCACAGGAACATCAAAAGGTAAGAACTGCTGTCAGGAAAACTTGACTTTGCTGTCAGATTAGAAAGATTAGACGTATTCTATGAGTGAAAGCCAAATTTATCAAATGTCTACCTAATGTATGGCCAGCATAATAAACTCACTGCTACAATCACTGCTGTTTTATTCTATATTTTTTTAGTGTGTGTTTATTAAGGAACATTACCCCAAAGAATAATAGGCTATAACATATATCCACATAGTTTTATTGCACTACAATGTACACTCCATCCTAGGGGAATGAGTCAGGCATATACAGTTTCAGGTCAGGAATGGACATTTAATCCATTCACCAACAGCTGCTTGCAGGCTTGACATATGGCTAAACAGTTGATACTAGTAGACATTATGTGTACAACTCCATTTAATGGATGCATCACAAAAAAGAAATCCTTATCCCTAGAAAGGCCTTAAAATATTGTGTAGATGGCTGCAGACCCTACAGTGTTAAATCATCACAAAGACAAGACTTCCCCAAGGGGAAATGCAATGAATTTCATATTGGAAATTTTGGGAAACCCACCTCTCTGCCAGTAAGGACATGTCTAGCAAGTTTCACTTTGGCAAAGTTTCCTTTCCCTATGGTCTTCAGCAGGCGATAATTTCCAATGTGTGGCTGTTCATCTGTTGTGGATGCAATGGAGTTCCGGCATCGAGGAAGGCTCTGTCTGCTGCTTGATTTTGTAGGCGGGGCATGAGGTTCAGGGTATCCATCCAGTGATGTGTGCTGAAGAGAAAACACAATACTTTTAAGTTATATTATCTCCTGCAATCACCACTACAAAAAAGTAGAGAATTTGTTAAAAGCCCAAAGGCAATATAACAAAGACATTTCCAGAGCTTGTTGGTTTAACTTCCATTCAAGTGCAATAACATATTAGCACTGCCAAAGTAATCACGTCATTACACCAATATATGTATTTTTTATACAATTGTATTTTTCAAGAATATTTGCCCCATTAAGACAATCAATAACGTTAAAAGGGAGATTAACCCTAATTGAAAAACTGTATTTCCGATTGCAAAAGCACTTACATAAATCATAACCCACCTATCCTACTCTGCTGCAGGGACACCTCTTACTGAAGCTGCCTCCGCACCATAGAGGTAAATACATATAACCTTTGGATGCCCTAGCTGCAGAGCAGAATGGGTAATAAGTCAGATTACAATAAAATCATGGCTTCCCTTCCCACATCTCAGGCAAGGAATGACATTTTATGGAGAGGGGCACATTGCTTTTACCAGCAGTTTCTAGTTTAAATCAGCAAATGTGTTTAAGGTTATATCTTCGTCTTTAAAAAAATTGAATATGAGGATTATGAGGTACACATTAGGTGGGATATTTGAAAAAGTTATGAATGGTTAAATAGCCTGATAAAAGATGGTCAGTCTCTATGATTCCTCTAATAAAAAAGGCTACAACTATACAGTGGTTGGGAAAAGTATTCGGCCCCCTTGAAGTTTTCCACATTTTGTCACATTACTGCCACAAACATGAATACATTTTATTGGAATTCCACGTGAAAGACCAATACAAAGTGGTGTACACGTGAGAAGTGGAATGAAAATCATACATGATTCCAAACATTTTTAACAAATCAATAACTGCAAAGTGGGGTGTGCGTAATTATTCAGCCCCCTTTGGTCTGAGTGCAGTCAGTTGCCCATAGACATTGCCTGATGAGTGCTAATGACTAAATAGAGTGCACCTGTGTGTAATCTAATGTCAGTACAAATACAGCTGCTCTGTGACGGCCTCAGAGGTTGAATCCAGAGAATCCTGGGAGCAACAACACCATGAAGTCCAAAGAGCTCAAAGTTATTGAGACATTTAAATCAGGCTTAGGCTACAAAAAGATTTCCAAAGCCTTGAACATCCCACGGAGCACTGTTCAATCTATCATTCAGAAATGGAAGGAGTATAGCACAACTGTAAACCTACCAAGACAAGGCCGTTCACCTAAACTCACAGGCCGAACAATGAGAACGCTGATCAGAAATGCAGTCAAGAGGCCCATGGTGACTCTGGAGGAGCTGCAGAGATCTACAGCTCAGGTGGGGGAATGTGTCCATAGGACAACTATTAGTCGTGCACTGCACAAAGTTGCCCTTTATGGAAGAGTGGCAAGAAGAAAGCCATTGTTAACAGAAAAGCATAAGAAGTCCCGTTTGCAGTTTGCCACAAGCCATGTGGGGGACACAGCAAACATGTGGAAGAAGGTGCTCTGGTCAGATGAGACCAAAATGGAACTTTTTGACCACAATGCAAAACGCTATGTGTGGCGAAAAAATAACACTGCACATAACTCAGAGCACACCATCCCCACTGTCAAATATGGTGGTGGCAGCATCATGCTCTGGGGGTGCTTCTCTTCAGCAGGGACAGGGAAGCTGGTCAGAGTTGATGGGAAGATGTATGGAGCCAAATACAGGGTAATCTTGGAAGAAAACCTCTTGGAGTCAGCAAAAGACTTGAGACTGGGGCAGAGGTTCACCTTCCAGCAGGACAACTACCCTAAACATAAAGCCAGGGCAACACTGGAATGGTTTAAAACAAAACATATCCATGTGTTAGAAAGGCCCAGTCCAGTCAAAGTCCATCTAATCTGACTGAGCTGGAGCTGTTTTGCAAAGAAGAAGGGGCAAGGATTTCAGTCTCTAGATGTCCAAAGCTGGTAGAGACATACCCGAAGAGACTGGCAGCTGTAATTGCAGCAAAAGGTGGTTCTACAAAGTATTGACTCAGGGGGCTGAATAATTACGCACACCTCACTTTGCAGTTATTGATTTGTTAAAAATGTTTCGTTCCACTTCTCACGTGTACACCACTTTATATTGGTCTTTCATGTGGAATTCCAATAAAATTGATTCATGTTTGTGGCAGTAAGTGACAAAATGTTGAAAACTTCAAGGGGGCCGAATACTTTTGCCAACCACTGTAAGATTCCAAAGTCCTTCCAAATAACAGGACAGTTTTTGCGGTTTTATTTAAACATTATAAAGGGTATTGTACCGGTTAGTCTTATTTTGATTAATAAGCTTAAAAGTGGCACCATCAAGGCAGCCCATCCTATGTCTGCAAAAATAAGCAGTCACACCGGTATGTCCCAGTGAAATCTGCACTTAAAAAGATCTAGTAACACATTTGACCACATGTAATATTTCAGTTTCAGCATTCTAATCAGTGAGAATTACAACTAACTTTATTGTAATAAAAAAGTATTAACATGACGCAAAGTTCTGAGCAGACAGGACAGCGAGTTTAAAGTTCTTATTGATGATAGCGTTGTGTAGGCAGGTATGGGCAGGCATGCCCGCCACAAATCAGGTAGGGAGTCAAAAATAGTTTCCTATAGGTAAGTGCTTCACTTTTTGTATTCATATTTATTAATTAAGCCAAACAGCAAAAGGGATACTGTTATATTGCCAGTAGACCATGATACTTCTTTTTACAGCAAAGAAGTGAAGACATAAAGAGGTTACAGAAAAAAAACATTATTTATAACGGATATATAATTAAGGAGTGTTTAAGATACATAATAGTAAAAACTCGATGACATGAAAGAAAGAAAAAAAACTGGTACGTGTAATGTAATTTTGGGTAGTTCGCTTTTAATTATGTTAATTCTCCTGTAATCAATTCTTTATCTCAGCGCCAATTCCTTCTCTTTTTTTTTTTTTGGTTGCCAGCACAGATTTCTTTGTTTGAATAGAGATTGACTTTCAGATCCATCTTATAGTAGCTCAGTAGCTTCAATGCAGTCCAACATTACATCTTGGATGAAAATGATATTTTCTTCCCATAAAAGCACCATTTGCAGGTGAAACACAAAACCTATTTTGCATTCTTTAGCCTACATCTTATAGTGAAAAAGTCCTACATTGCAGACAGTGTACAAAACAAAAGCAGCTACTTCAAAGGAAATTGTACCCGAAAGATGTTACACAAAGAGGGAATTCCAGAATACTTACAAGCAAATTATTTTATCTTTATAATTTTTATGGAAATTGCATTTGAGAAAAGTTAGTTCATAATAAGATGCAGGAATTTAAAAGGTATGTCCAACCTTAAAAAACAACAACAAAAAAACTGGTGACTTGTCAGTTATCTGCCCACAACAACAATTGCTATTTAAACAAATTTATTACATGCATTTGTAACCAGTTATTTAATGATAAGTTCTATTAATTTCTTGTATCTGCCTCCTTCTCCTGCTCAATGATCTTTTATGAATGTGAGCATGTGCAGAGGAGGCAGTAGGTGAAACAGCAGTTCATCATTGGTTGTGATGTCAGCAGTTACAGACTTAAAGGAATGCAGGTAATAAACTGCAAAATATAGGAGTTGGGGGCAAGTAATCGACAATTGACCAGTTCTTTGTTTAAAGGGTGAACATTACCTTTAAAATTAGATTTCGTGAGACTTAAAGGGAATGTCCACCCCTGAAATAAAAACAACCCATCTTTTCCTTAAAAGTACATAAATGCCTTCCATACTATTTTTTAAATCTAAATCCTTGGCACCAGTCTACAAAGTCCTGTCGGCCCCTGTCAAACGTTTTACACTTATCCCTCCGTTCACGGTTTATGGGCTTGTACCAAACTAGAGCTGCTAAGCGTCAAAGATTTGGGCATTAGAAGGAATAAATGCAAACTACTATACATAAGATTAAATCTCATAGATCCCTTTCAGATCTTGGGTAATTACGAATTTTCTTAACAAGCCCTTATTGGTGGATTTTGGGGAACTGCTTGTACAGCATTAAAAAACATACAAAGTTAAGAACATGAACTGGGATATTTAAAACATACTGTAATTAGGAAGGAATGTTTGAAGTCAGACAATCTACTATGCAGAATTTGGGTCATAATCCCAGCAAAAACAAGCTAGGGGTCAATCACTCTCCCCCTGAGTGTTTTCTTACAAGTTTTCCCATATTTTAAATAAATTCTATTGGGAAAAGGAGAATTTCTGTGGCTGTCTTTTTACACAACACAGGGGTCATATGTAAGACAAGTATGAGCTGCCAGATCAAACATTACCATTAAATACATGTCAGTGTTTTCTATTTGTTGTTTTTGAAAAGGGTGACCTGTTGTCAAATACAATTAAATGCCAATCTAAACCTTCCTCTGGGTCGTTATTGATTCTACTGAGCTACATTAATCATGTGGATTTACATTAGGAAGATCCCCTCTTTTTACGGTCATTGCCAGTCATATGCAACATAAAGACTTACACACATGTGTAACAAAGTAATATTTGTCTAACCTCTCATTTCGATATGGCTGTAGGGAAATGTACTTTACTAACATGGGGTTTGTGCTTTATTTCCCAGCATTTTAGAATCACACAGTGTGGTCACTGAATATGAATTAGTTATTTTCACATGCTCGGTCCTAAACTACTGCAGAAATATGTTATAGGTGGTCACACCTACTAGTAGTTTCTAGCCAATCCTTTTACCAGACAAATCAAGCAAATGCATGTGACCAAGGACGGGAGGTGTGGTCAGATACAGCACATACATCTTATTTCATCCAGTTCTTCAGGTGGTTACATTTACTTTCATGCAATTAACTGGAATGCTGTTTTACAGTTTATTGGTATTTTTGTGTGGGATTCCGTCAGAAAAATGTGGGTTTAATTCTCCTTTAAATGAAACAACTTATAAGTGGTTTAAACCTACAATCTATGGCACAAATGCCACATAAAACTGTATGAAAACGCAGATTAGTATAAATCAATGTTTTATTTTCATTTTAACACACTTCTTTATGTATAGTGAAATGCCTAATCAAAGTCATACACTTAAATCTTACACTATTGAGAGCTCTACAGTTACTGCCTCTTCCCATTCATTACTTTACCATGAGCAGCATGTTTTCACTCATGTAGCATTTTCTTAGCAGTTGCTGGACTTTAGTCAGTGGTCACTATTGAAAAAATGCTACATGTAGTGTTTTACAGACAACTGGATACACTCAGAAACCACTACAATATCATTCATGTAAAAGTAGATTTAAGCTTCAAGCATGCTCAGTTCAATTCAGGAAACAGGAAATCTCCATCAGTTATGGCTAGGCCACTCTAGTGGGTTTGACACATGCTTACGAGTTTTGCAATCTGTTAGCAAGTGAGAAACGCATGACAGTGCATGACAATGGGTTTGGCTGCGTTTTCATAGAGCATGCCATCATCATTTTTTTGTGCGTCACTGCGTTAACACACGTTGTAGTGTGGCCACAGCCTTAAGCTGGGTACACACATAAAGGGAGAATCCTGCTGGTACTTTATAGGTAAAGTGTATATGGCCCAAAAAATCATTTCAGATGCTGACAAACGTTCTGCGTTGAGAACAATCGTTTCAAACAAAAACTTTCCCTAGTTAGTGGTCGGCCCCCTGTAATGTATAATATGGAGTTGCCGCGATGGTAGTAAGTATGGCAGTCACAAACGAACCTTGCAGTTATGTCTGTCATCATTAAAGGATTGGAACTGTGGGTACCCACCTTTACTTAGTATCACTATGTGTTAATACTAAGTAAGGCTGCAGCAACACCAAACGTTAAAAAGGAGCACATGACCTTACCACAGTTCAAGAGACGCTGGCACTAGAGGATGCTATGTAGACAAAAGAAGCATCAGAATGGAAACACAGATATCCCTGGGACTTACGGTTTGTGCTCCCTAATTAATAATACTTTATAATGTTTATAATGTTTTTGTGTATAGCTCCCCTATATGGCACAAAATAAATCAATTACACAAGTGCAAACTGAACCAATAAATATCTATTCCTTAAATCACCTTTAATACACATTAACACCTATAAATTAGCACAGAGCACTGCCTTATGAATACAGTCCATCAATTCATTTTTAGGCTTTTCCATAACAATGAGAAAAATTACATAAGTATGAAGAAACTAACATTATTGTATTGCCACTCCTACACTCAAACTTGCTGTCTGGTTCAGCTGTCAGTAGCTGCCATGGTTACCTTACTTCCCCCAGCCCGCATCCCCCTGTTCATTTCCAGCCGACACAGCAGCTTTCCAAGAGGAGCCTGGCAGAATTGCAGAAATGTTTTCAGTGTTTTACAGCTAGTTAGCTCTGTGCCAAGTAACATTTTCTGTCTGCCTATGAACATCTCCAGGCTGCACAGAGGTGGCCGACATCCTGCCAGACAAATAACTTAAGCGGTGACAAAATATTCATGTTCCTTAATGTTCCCTGTCTGAACTAGTAGTAATAATACAATGATTTTTTTTTATCATCCAGCTATACATTTAGTTAGGAGATGATCAATACATCATTATACATTTAAAATGTTACATCTCCCTGATGGAAAGATGGAGCCAGGCCTACAATAAACATCTATCTTACCTTGCACATTTAGACAAGAGACTAGAAATGCATTTCAAGCCTCTGAGAATAACCACAAAGATATAAAACAGACAGGGAGACGACTGAGAATGAAGGAAATTTTTGGCCATTTCCAAATGATGCCAAGGCCGATGGTGAACGCTACATGCGGATACCTTTATCGTTAGTGTGTGTACCCACCTTAAGGACCGCCTAAACATAGAATTTGTTATGCTTACATTGTCCAAAGATGTTCCTAAAGTTAATAACTGAACCCAAACCAGCATTTCAAACCTCCTGTGCTGCTGTTACAGGCTGGTTATGAGCCTACAAGCCAGCTTCAGGAACACCAGTCAGCCATCAGTGTCACAGATTTGACAGACCGCCAATATCTGGAAACAGCAGAGGAGAGTAGAAGGCCCTGGAGAGAGATCGGGTTGTGCAAGTTCAGAAGCATTAAAATAAAAAACTGTTTGGAGGGGATGGGGGTGGTCCTTAAGCTTAATAAGAATTTGTTAGGAGGCTGGATATGCCCTTTAAACAGTGATATGAAAACAGCTGGGGATTCCAGATTTAACCTGCCAGGTTCCTAAATTTGTTTCAGCCTCTCACATCCTATGAAAAATCAATCAGGGCCATTGGGGGTTAGCACATGGATGACGGGTAGATAAAGCTTGTCTTGTAGAAAATGTTCCCTTTATTCTCGGAATTAAATTGTAAAAAAGGAGTCTCAGGTAGATCTTACAGATACTTATGTATCCTCATTTCATGGTACCAAAAAAGAAATCACTGCCATTTTACCTAGATTCATAGTTGCACCATTAAAGGGACAATTCAGTGGAAATTATCAATATTTGTTAAATTAACTTGTGTAATGCATACTTAATGAATGTTATTCTACATATTCTCTTCCATTTTGAAAAATCAGTTGATTTCATACCCTTTGCTGTTCCCTGCTGTTGACATTAGGGAGCTGCCATTTCAGGTTCTAACAGTCCTTCTTCTTCCCAGGATGCACCTCATCCTTGGAATCTTCCTAACAGTAATTTCTACTGATTGACTGTTCGATGGGTCAAAGATGCTCAGATCTCTACTGAGCAACTAAATCAACCCAGGCACTGAGTCACGGGCAAGACCATAACGGTCTCTACTGGGGGTCCTGCAAACAGGAAGTCAGTATTTCGGTTGCATTTATTTATACACAGACAAAATGCTGAATTGGCAGGTTAAGGTCATTGGGATGAAAAAATCTTTTTTCTGGAAAGCATATGTATTTGCACTGAACTTCCCCTTTAATACTTACTGATTTAGTTAGGCATGCTTTATGCCTCACACACGTTAAAGTTGGCCGGAGCATCAGCAAACATTCAAAGACCGACCAATCCAGTCAACAATCTAACAAGTGGCATCTCAGCATTGTTTTTGATCCATTCTGCTGGATCAATGAATGACATGACAAAAGCCACGACACACACGCTTGACCTAAGGAAGAGAGAAGTGTATCTCTCGAAACTTGTCTGTAAAAATTTACTATTAGTCCATAATAAAAAGGTACCACCTTATCCTACAGTACTAATCTTTTTTGTACACAAAAGATTGTTAGCTAAATCGTTTGGTCCCTACAATGCATGCAAAATTCCCTTTAATGACCTGAAATGATCCTGGGGGGGTTACAAAAATTTAAATTGGATTTTAGTCTGGAAGAGCTTTAGGAGCCCACATGAATTGTTAAGCTGCACATTTGCTAACCAATCACTGCAGTTTACATATAAAATAAATCTACATAGCTTTCAGTTCAATCAGCCCTAAGGCTCGTACACACGCAAGATGTGTAGGTACAAACGTTGCGGACGATAATCGGCCCATGTGTAGGCACCTTATTGGCCAAAACGGACGTTCGGTCGGGGATCGTTGACCGACCTGGCGGATCTCCGAACAAACGAGCGCTTCAGCCGATAAAGTGCCCACACACGGGCCGATTATCGCTCGAAACAGTTGTTCCTACACATTGTGCGTCGCGTGTCGGGACCCGCGATCGCTCGTGTGTACGAGCCTTTACACAGCCTGAGATCTTTCTTTTTAACAGACTTCATTGGAATTCTATTGATTTTCGGATTTTGTCAATCAGTAAGTAACAATAACAAGTCATAAAAATTATTAATTGCAAAACAGGTCTGTAGAGAATAGAGTTACACAGCTCATTTAAATGGCATATACAATTTCCACTATTTTCCACTGTATATCAGTGATATCTATAAAACCTTGCAGTGTAGAGAACAATCCATTCCCATAAACCTGGGTACACACCATACAATAATTTGTCCTGACTGACCGACCACTGACCGTTTGTTCGTACGAATCAGACAAGCACACAATTGGAGGTGGCCTGAAAACCACTGTCATTTGTGTGGTCCTCTATGGACTGCACGCTCAGGTGTGGCAAATGCGGCTGCTTTTGCCGCCGCCGACAGTCCTTCCTCCTGGCTGACCAGCTGGAAGTTTTTAACGGTTGCAAGAAAAGGTCGAAGTTCCCCTACCTTGTGCCAACCAATCTTTCTGCAGATTTCAAGGGGGAGATATGGGAGCTGGAAGATAGGGTCAGCAGATAATTGTCCGCCTAGTAGCATCTTAATTTTTCCGAAAAATCACTCCATATTGTTGAGTGGTTGATCGGAAAAATGGCATTCACGGATCGATATTTTGAGCTTTACACTAGGCAGACATTCAGATTAGTTAATAAATAAATGTAGCCCAGCACCAGCTATTGATATATGGTCAGATCAGATCACTTACTCTTTAATATATCAAATATTATATGGGTAGTGCCAGGGAATGCACCTACTTCCCTTTTGGCACCATTTCATCTGACCTTATTGTTAATGCTTAACCAGAAATAACCCTGGTGTCTCTAAACAAACCACCTAATCCTTAAAGGGTAACTGTGGTCCAAAAATGACTTTAGGTAAATTGACAGGAATTGCTTTCCTGAGGAATTTTGCAATTTACTTTCATTATTTTACATAGTTTTGAAGATATTTACATTTATATGTGTGATATGATTGCAGCATCACCAGATCCCCTGCACTTCCTGCACTGAAACCATGTGACAGTCCCTCTTCCGTGTTTCCTCCTCCTCGTAGGCCCCCATGGCCCCTCCACTTGCATGGCCCCTATCACTCATGGCTCTGGGGGCCCTCCCACTCATGGCTCTGGGGCCCCTCCCACTCATGGCTCTGGGGCCCCTCCCACTCATGGCTCTGGGGCCCCTCCCACTCATGGCTCTGGGGCAAGTGGGGGAGAGGCCACAGGAACCACGAGTGTGCGGAGCCACAGAGTCCGTGAGTGGGAGGGGTCACAGGTGGCTGCAAGGGGAGGGGTCACAGGGGGCTGCAAGGGGAGGGGACACAGGGCCCACGATTGGGAAGGGCAAGCAAGTGGGAGGCATTAAAAAAAGCAGTGCTGTGGGCTGTGCTGTTCTCCCCATCCCCCTCCTACCCTTCAGTCATGCACGGAGCATGTGCCAAACGCAAATTAGAGGAGGAAATAGTATTTCTGACCGCAGATTCAGAACCTCCCACCCCCTAACTTTCTGATCAGTGATTTCTTCATATTTTGGGCTGTGCAGCACTTAGAGGGGTGGTTGATGGCTCGTTTTAAAAGGTATGAACCTGGCCTGTCATTTAAAATAAACTTGGAGACCACAGTTCCCCTTTAACACACATATTAAAACATGTAAGCATGCATTTATCAATAGCTGGTTCTGGTCTACATTTATTTATTAACTAAAGGAACCTTTTAGTTCCCACTTTCTATTACATTGTAAGATATTCAGATTAGACAGAGACAGATTAAATATTCATTCATAGACAAACGTCTTATCTATCTAATGATCACATCTTACAAGCAGCAGTTCTAGGTGGTTCTTAGATAGATTAGACATTTGTCTACAGACTTAAGGCTCATACACATGTACAATCGCGGGTCCCAACTATTTCGGACAATAATCGGCCCATGTGTAGCCGCTTTATTGGCCGAAACCGTCGTTCATTTGGCGATCCTCCAAGTCGGTCGTTCAACGATCCCCGAACCAACAGCCGTTTTGCCTGATAAAGCACCTACACATGGGCCGATTACCAGCCGAAACGTTTGTTCGTGCACATTGTGCGTCCGGACCCGCGATCACACGTGTGTACGAGCCTTAAGGTTTTCTGAGCCACTTTTAGGTCAGCCCTCCAGTTCAACAGCCACTGTCAGCGGAAATGAAGGGGGGGACTACAGGTTTAATGCTGATGCCTTTAAATAAGGGGTAATTTTAATGGAAAATGTACCCCTTACTTAAAATGATACAGCCTGCTACTGCTTGTTTTTATATGATCAGGGAACTCCTTGGTGACTTATATCCATATCATTTTTAGTAGGGGGTACATTATCCCAATTTAATCTTGGACTTTTATTGTAGGGGAAGAGACTTTTCGAGGTTATGATTATTATGTTTTTTAGTGATGGGTAAGTATGGACTTTGCAGTGTCCAGGTTTTTTGTTGTTTTTATTTTGGTCAGTGGGTTTGTAAAATGATGTGCATGTATGTTGGAGGGAAAGCTTGCATAAAAGAGCATTTGTGTATGTGTTTTTAAAGGGCAATTATGCCATAACTCAGTGGGGTTTTGGGGAATCGGGTTCATCCTATATAATAGAACCCTAAGTGTGCGTCCCTGTGTGTGTGTCACTGCAGTTCCTATGGACTCACCACTAGAGGGAGAGTCTCTGCAGTTCCTATTGACTCACCACTAGAGGGAGAGTCTGCAGTTCCTATTGACTCAGTTGCTTGGGACAGGATTTGGGACAGGGGGGGGGGCTGGATTTGGGACAGACGGGGGGGCCCTTGGATTTGGGAGAGGGGGCTCCCTGGATTTGGGACAGAGGGGGGGCCTGGATTTGGGACAGAGGGGGGGCCCTTGATTTGGGACAGAGGGGGAGCCCCTGGCCTTGGACAGAGGGGGGACTCTGGCCTTGGGACACTAAGAGGGTACTCTGGCCTTGGGACATGGAGGACTATGGCCTTGGGACACGAAGGGGGCAATCTGTGCTTCTAGCGCCCGTTATTGTAGCGGGCTTAATGCCTAGTATGTGAATAATTTTCCTTTATTAGAAATGATTGAAAATGCTAAAGTGTGTAGCTTTGTGTGAGATACAGTGTGTATATCGGTGAGACTGCATTTGTAATATAAATTCAGAATGTGTTTCAAAGGAATTATGCAACTCTGAAAGTGAGAGAAAGAGGGTGTGTATATAGATTGTTTTTGTTTGATAGTGTGTTTAAGAGTGCATGTGTGTGTGCATGAGCTGGGTACACACCATACAATAATTCGGCCTGACATTTCAGTGTTTCAGTTGGTCGGGCCAAATTATTGTATGGCGTCTCCCACCAATCGCTGACCATTCCTTCGTCCAAATCGCACAAAAGCACAATGAGACGTATCAGAAAACCATCACTGATCCTCTATGGACCGCACGATCGGTCACAGCTAAGAGCAGCGAACGTGGCTGCTTTTGCGGGGGCCGACAGTCCTTCCTCCTGGCCAACCGGTCGGAAGCCTCGACTGGTTCGTCCAAACCGGACGGGTTGGAAAACCACAACAGATCGTGCGTCCCACAACGATTGGTTGCTGCTAACTGTCGGACGCGGCTTCCGCTGTCGCAAGCCTCAATCGGTCTGCCAGGAGGAAGAATTGAATGGTGTGTACCCACCTTAAGACAGGATTTGTGGATATGTAATGAGCAGGGCTTGCATTGAATGGGTGGAGTTCGGCAATAGAGGGGACGGGTCACCTGTCAATCAGAGGATATAGTAGTGAATGTAGTTGCTGGCTCATAAAGTTTTGGAGCTGGCTCCTAAATATTTGGATCATTTTCCAATGTGTCCAATATCCAAGTAGAGTATGGACCACCTTAAAGTAAGCCCCGGACAGTGCAAATTTTAGAAGGGGGGACATGACAGGGAAAGGATAGGCAGATTGGAGCTATATGGGCAGCCAACAGGGTAGGGTTAGAACACAGGGGCTAGGATTGGCCATCAGTAAGGAAGGGAAGCTCCCTCCCCAAGGTGTTAAAAGGTTTGGGGGGGGGGGGGAGGAGCCTGCACCTTTTGTATAGGTTGCGGCCGAAGACCCAACCACCCACCCCACTCGGGATTTCCATTGCTCTTAATAGGGCGAGGGACCTTACTTTATTATGATGTGTATAACATTGTTTTCTTTATCCTCAGATATGACTAATTCACAGTTATTCTTCTGTCACAGCTTGGCAGGTCTCTGTCAGTTGGCCAGTAAGCTGAAGATGTATTGGTCTAACCCCCCCAAGGTGAGGTGGGCAAATGGTAATGGTGGTAAAAGATTGTCTACCTTAAAAGGACTTATCTGTTGTACCAGGAAAAGCAGTTCAGCAGGGAGTTTGGGCAGAGTTTTCAAATGTACTGGTAGGCCGACTGGCAGGAAATAATAATGTATTGTAATGTTCATACTAACAAGTTATAATGTGGGTGTTTGCAATAATTATTCATCAAGTATGAAGGCAATATAAATGTACCTATTATACCTTTGAAGGTTATTTCTTGACTTAATTGACTTGTTTTTGAGTTGTTTGTTACAACAAATAAAGCTGTGGCCTGTCCTTTCCAACAATATGTGGTCTGGTTGTTTTGTTAATTACCCAGTATGCATTAAGCTGGGTACACACGATGAGATATTTCAGTCCGATCGACCGATAGTTCAGTGTATCGGTCGATCGGACCGAAATTATCGCATCCGAATACAGCCATGTCCGACCGATCGTTCGTCTGAATCGGACGAAAGGACGATCAGAACATGATGGAAAACCTCGTCCGATCGTGCGGTCCTCTATGGACCGCACGATCGGTCGCGGTAACTGTCGGACGCGGCTGCTTTTGCCGAGACCGACAGTCCTTCCTCCTGGCCGACCGGTCGAAAGTATAGAGCGGTCGGTCAGGAGGAAAAATCGCTTGGTGTGTACCTAGCTTTAGACTTGCCTTTGTCATGTGTCCAGATTTGCAATTAGAAAGAAACAATCTGATGCTTATGGGAAAAGGTAACAATTACCATAGATCCACTTTTACAAATAACCATGTATGTGTAGTAAGGTATTGCATGCTGATCAGGAGAAAGATCAGGTATTGCATGCCCCACTGTATACAAATGATAAAGATAAGTGGAAAGTCTTAAGCTAGGTACACAGAGTACAGATTTCTGAAAGATGACAGACAGGATCTGCAAGATCCTGTCTGTCATCTTTCAAAGATCTGAATACACACAGGCCCGAGCATTCTCCCTATGTTCGTTCGGAAACGAACGTACACACATAACGATAAACCCCCGATACCGCTTTTCTGTGTCTAGGTAAAAAATATTCCATACAGTGTTTATGCATGCCAAGCCTGACATCAAAGTTTATTGCAGATGTATTGATGGTTAGTGTGACTGAATTATTAATTATTATAATTAATTATTCTGCTTTGTGCAATATCTGACTATATACACAATGTATATTATTATAATCACTGATACTATTGCCATGGTATTGTCACTTCTTGTGTCTTATCAGAAATCTAAATATAGTTCAAGTCCACATTCCAGCTACCTGCAGTAAGAAAGGGTCTGGCTGCAATGAATTAATTGTTCAATTACCTTCCTTGGAGTATGGGAGCTACAAGTTCAATGTGTGTCTAAAAAAAGCTGTTTCAGTTGATAAACAACTGTAACTGCAATTTTTATTCTGTTATCTAAGAGCAGGATTTGTAAAGGATTAAGGGCACGGCCACACTGCGCCGCAATGCGATTTCATGTGCGATTTTGTTAAGTTTGCGCATGCATTTTCTTCATTAAGTATTGGAAAACGCATGCGATTGCGATTAAAAATGCAGAATGCAAATCGCAACCGAAAACGCGCGTTTTCGGTGCATTGCTGCGTTTTCAATGATCTGAAAAAACTCAAGCATAAACGCATAAAAAACACAGCAGTGTGGCCTAGCCCTAAGTGAGGTTTTTAAAGTGCTAAAACCAAGGCTGCATTTTATTATAAATATATTAAAAAAGATACGCTTTACCCTTCATCTCCCAAACTGCTCTGATTATCAGAAAATAAACAATGACCCCTGACGTTTGTAGCATTCCTTGGTTCACTGAGCTTTATCCTGGAAGTAAAAGCAGTTGTACAATCGGATACTTTACATCCCCTGTTGCTAAAGGGAAAAAAGATGAAGTGGCTGGACTCTCTTCTCTAGTGAAAGATTCTACTATAAAAAGAGGAACAACAACAAATAACATTTGTAAAGCGCTTTTCTCCTGTAGGACTCAAAGTGCTGTAAGCATGGCTTAGATCAATAATTGGTTGATTGGTATATTGTGGTAGAGGAAGAACTCCCGGGAATGCCAGGCTAAACAGGTGGCTTTTCAGTCTGGATTTGAATAACTCAAGGGAAGAGGCTGTCTTTACTGGGTGTGGTAGGGGGTTCCAAAGGGTAGGGGCAGCATGACAGAAAGCGGTCTCCAAAGGTTTTGAGGCGCACTCTGGGAGTGACCAAGTTTAAGGAACCTGCTGATCTGAGGTTGTGAGAGGTGTGGTGCAGCTTCAGCAAGTCCTTCATGTATCCAGGGCCCAGATTGTGCAGTGATTTGGAAGTCAACAGTCCAATCTTGAAGAGTATTCTCCATTGAACTAGGGTTGGAAGATCCTCTGGGGGGATCAAATGTATAATTTTATTATGCAGTTTCTGGGCTAGAAATTCAGGATATGGTATATGAAGCTCTTTATACATGCCACTGTCCCGGCACCCCCTCTGTGTTCCTGCAATTTCCCAGTGTCTGGCAAAAATTGGAAAACTGGAAGTGAATCTGCAGGCTTTAGGACCCTGCAGTAGATGTCTGTTGAAGGCTCAGTTCCTGCCTGCTGGGGGCGGGGCTTATTGTGCAGAACTGGAGCTGATGGGGATACAGCATGAAGAGGAAGACTCACTGCAAACACATCATGGTCTAGGTTAGTACAGAAAGAGTTAGGATCTGCCTGTAACACTGCAATGTCCATCTGGGGTTTGTTTTCAGTAACAGGCAACTTATTAACTCTTCCCTCACTGAAGGGCCTGTTACTGCAAACAAACCCCAGATGGACATCGCAGTTAGTTTAACAGTAAGGTGCAGGGGTTCAGTGAGGGGTGTCTGTTTTACACTGTTAAGTAACAGGCACAGCATGTTCTCCTCTGGCTTCTTTCACTGTCAGCCCTCCAGACCAGTTCATTTCCCAGCGTTATCAAGCCCCCCCAGTTCATTTCCCAGTGTTATCAAGCCCCCCCCCCCCCCCCCCCAGTTCATTTCCCAGCATTATCTCAACAATGTAAAATAGCAGTTGTGGTCTTTAAAGTGGGTGTTACCTTTAAAAAGTGGATGTGGCTTTTTAAAAGTGGGCATGACCGCTCACCTTACATTTGTCTCTCTTTGACCTTTCCAAATGTTGGGAGGTATGTATGATTGCAGACAAATTGATACTATAACAGAAGTTTTTGTCAGAACTTGATAGACTGTATCTCAGCAGCAAGATGGAATAAATGTGGTACACCGATTAATTCAGCTAAACACAGGCAATACTAGTCTCTAGATCTAGATTTTCTAGAAAATTTCTCTGTAAACAACACACAATACCTTTCTCCTACCGCTACATTCATTCAGAGACTGACAGAGCCACTGTAACTGAGCAGCAGGTAAGCAGGAGATTTACGTAGCAGTAGGAGAAATTTGGGAAAACAATACATATTTTTTACATACCGAGTCTCACCCTAATCAGCACCCCTTCCAGACAGCCTCTAAACTAAACAACAGGGGACCAGGTAAAGGGCAACAAATTTACTAAGGCTCTAGGTAGGTTTGTGACGGTGTAACTAAGCAATCTACAGATTATTTTTCAACAAAATGAACTATAAGAATCCCTTAAAGCTACTCCCACCTTTCAATTTCAAACATTGTAAGAGAATAGACAATGCTCTGTAAAGAAATGGGGACAAATGCTTTAGAGCTAGTCTGTCTTATTAACAGTATAAGGTCATATTTGGTATGTGCAATTCTATGAATGGTAAAGCGAATGTTATCCTGATTGTTGATACAAGCTGTTGACGACAATAATAACTACATGCTTTTGTTTCCTAATTGGTTTATACACAAAGATCCACCTGTGTGAATTCAGGATATATCACGTGTAGTTTACAAGTCATTAAAAATGTCTTTCGTTGGCCTTTTTCACATGGCTCAGAGTGAATGACTGCTTGTGAAATGCAGACCCACAATTCTCAAGCCAGTCTAAGCAAACGATACCATCACAGCTTTATAAACACAACTATGCACATGTCATTGCCACAAGCTCTATAGCTCCAAATTAGTTAGCAGAGGATTATGGGAAAATAAAGTTTAATAAATACTGCTGCTCAAACAAAAACACAGGGCCTTCAGTAGAGCATAACTTACAGCTATACCTCACTGCCCGTTTAATTCAAAATGCCTGGAAACTAGAAAACCACAGTTAAATTCTTAGCTGCTGCCAGACAAGCTTTTGGGATTTCTCTAATTAACAAGATATCATCTAATTAAATTTGCTCTGTTTAATACTAAACCAAAAGTTCAGGTGTGTATTGCCATGTAACATGCCCTGTGGCTCATCGAAGGAAAACACAGAATGTGCTGCATACAGTAGGAGGCCTCATGGTTCTTGATTTTTGGATTAAAAACCATCGCTCAATCCATATGGCAGTTTCTATAAAAAGCATGCATGCATCCGCCTATAGGACCAGACTTTCCATTAGCCAGTTTTGAATTTTGAAGACAATAGAAAATAAGCAGAAATGTTAACGGCAGCTCCTGCAAAAATAAAAATCCAACATAACAGATGCCCTTTTGCAGCATATCAATAACATCTTTCTTCGTAGAAATAACATTTATTTCTATACAAATAACATGTATTATTTCTATACAGTTGTAAATGCAAAAAGCTTGCAGCATATCAACAGATAATAGAAAAAAAATGATGAGGAAAACCTTTAACAGTTTATAATCTACGTCACCTAAAAAGCTACAGACCGGTAACGTAATAAAGCGTAAAACTACTACACTGAAATATTAACATTAATGAACAGGCTGTGAACGAAATCGGATGTGTAATTCCACTCTAATGACAGACACAGGTTTTCATTGCAGGGCAATTCCAGAGTAGAATGAGTGATGTACACAAACGAGTATCCAAAAATACCAGCTGCTTGTGTTCATCGGACTATTCCCCTTGAAAAGAAAATAACGGCGGTGGTTCTCCTTGTGAGATCAGATCAATGGACACATGCAGCCTTCCTTTTACGTTGACCAACTACCACATCACAAGGCTGTACAGAATGCCTTAATTATTTACGCTCCAATAGAAGATGTAAAAAAAAAAGTAAAGTACCGTAAATGGAATCTGCCATAAAGTGTGCCCAAGCTATTAAAGTTTAGGGAGCAAATAACAACCAAAATTTTCACAACTAGCCATGCAAAACTCTTTAAAGGGTATGTCCACCCTTAAATCTCATTTTTAATATAGCCTTCCCCCTGGTCCCCCAGCCCCAACCGCATATTTTAAGAAAGCTCCCCAACTCTTACTTACCTCCCCTCTTTCCTTCGCCGCGCTCCCGGCCCTCTGCTTGCGAGAAAATGCAAGCAGAGGGCGGACCGGCAGCCGCGTCTGTGATTGGCTGAGCGGCAGCCAATCACGACGCGGCTGCCGGCAGCTCACTTCAGGAGGAAAGAGGAGAGGTAAGTAAGAGTTTGGGGAGCTTTCTTAAAAAATTATGCGGTTGGGGCTGGGGGACCAGGGGGAAGGCTTATTAAAGGGGTTAAATGCTAGGGGGAGGGAATCCGGAGAGGGAGGATAAGGGCTGCAGTACGCATGCCAAACTTCTCCCGGAGGCCAGGTAGGAGGCAAGTCCTATATGGACTCTGCTATCCTCCTGGTGGGCAGTTTTTGGGACTTTGGGGGGGGGACTACAGCAGAACCCTATGGAGCTGGGATGTTAGGTAAGGATTAAACTACACTACATGGTGGGGCCAGTAGTTTGGGGGATTATAGTTTTGGGGGTGGACATGCCCTTTAAGTGAATGTATCCTGAAAAGATTCCACTATAGGCCATAATCCATGTGTCTATAACGAAAGTAGTATAACGAAAGTAGAAGAACAGGTTTTACAAACAAACAAACAAACAAACAGCAGGGAGAGCACACTGGAAACAACACTTAACTTGACTAAAAAAACTCTTTATTTAACTTTAACAGAAGGAGGTAGCATCAGAACAGTCTGGGTCATCTGACACGTTTCGGGCTATGGCAGGCCCTTAGTCATAGACAGGCCCCTATGACTAAGGGCCTGCCATAGCCTGAAACGCATCAAGTTTCTAGTCTGGATAACCATTGGATCTGTATATATAAATATTGATATCACCAGGAAACCCTTAAAGGGTATCTCCACTCGTATTTTCGAGATTTGGGAATCCAGTTCTATTGAAGAAAGGGAGGTAAAGGAGCTGTGCCTTACCTTCCGTTCTTCAATAGAACAAACAGGAGCCAGGAGAGAAGGTAAGAAACTTACTCGCTTGCTCTATTGAAGAACGGAAGGTAAGGCACAGCTCCTTTACTTCCCGTTCTTCAATAGAACTGGATTCCCAAATCCTGAGGAAGATGGAGATACCCTTTAAATAGATATTTAGTAAATAGATGGATGACAATAGGGTAGTTTAGAATGAGAAATACCCACAAGGGTCCATATTAGAACAAGAACCCAGAACCAAGTTGAGGCTATGCCACCCCTAAAATCGAATTTTAATATTCTGCTCCCCCAGTCCCCAGCCCCAACCGCATATTTTTTTTTTTTCAGAAAGCCCCCCAAACTCTTACTTAACTCCCCTCGATCCTCCGCCGCACTGCCGGCCCTCTGCTTGCGAGAATGCAAGCAGAGGGGCGGGACCGGCAGTCGCGTCTGTGATTGGCTGAGCGGCAGCCAATCACGGACGCGGCTGCCGGTCATTCAGTGCAGCGGAGAGGTAAGTAAGAGTTTGGGGAGCTTTTTAAAAAAAAAACCTGCGGTTGGGGCTGGGGACATGGAGGAGCAGAATATTAAGGGGGTTTAATGCTAGGGGAGGGATAGTAGAAGGGAGGGGAGGAGGGGGGAGAAGGGCTGCAGCACGCATGGCAGGAATCTCCGGGAGGCCAGGTAGCAGGCAGTGTCCTATATGGACCTGCTAGCCCCTGGTGGTCAGTTTTTGGAACTTTGGGGGGGGACTACAGGAGAACCAGATGGAGTTGGGATGTGAGGTAAGGATTAAACTACACTACATGGTGGGGCCAGTAGTTGGGGGGATTAAGGTTTTGGGGGTGGACATGCCCTTTAAGCCTTTGATGCTAAGGGGAAATTTACAAGGAATTTCTAGAACAGGTCATTTGACCATTGTATTTGATATCATTTTGGAGAAAAGCAGTGTTTGACATTCCTACAACCAGGAATTCTAATAATTTTTTTTTTTTAAATCTGGCTTCCAATTAACATACATAATTCAGATGGGATGAATATATGTACGTCCTTGAAACAGGAGGTAAAATATATCTGTAGCATGTTAACACAAACAGATTGTTAATTTTTCTGTCCAGAACACAAATACACCAAGTTGCATTTATCTACATGTAAGAAGTAGATTTAACCAAGAAGACTCATGTTGTTGCCAGTATGGTACAACTCACAGCCCATTGTGTTCCAAGTTCAATTCCCCAGACTTGCTTATAAAATTTGGGGGGGAATGAGGTGTGCTAGAAATAAATGGCAAATATTTTAAATTTTTTTGTATGAAAAGCAAAAGGAATGTTAGGGGGTGGGGAGAGATTGTTTTAATGGCTGTTAAATCTTTGCTCTGTGTCAGAGAGGCTTAATTTGCTGTAACATGTTCTGTGACTAACAGAGGTGGGTTTCTGTGCAGTAATATTATTGGCTGTCAGCTTCTAGGTACACAACAGACCGAAGCTTCCTTGTTTGATCTGCTGTGCACCAGAGAGCAAGTCTAGTGTACAGCATACAGTTGACTCCCAAGCAAACCCAGATCTTCAAAACTACCTTAAAGGGCATGTCCACCCTTAATAAAAACTTTTAGCACGTAATAGAATACAGCCCCCCATCCCCAACCGCTATAAAAATAATTTCAGAAAGTGCCCAAATGTTTATTTACCTTCCCTCTCTCCTCCGACGCCCGGCCTTCTGCTTGCGAGACACTGCAAGCAGGGGGCGGGACCGGCAGCCGCGTCCATGATTGGCTGAGAGGCAGCCAATCACGGACGCGGCTGCCGGCTTCTCACAATGCCGGGGGAGCGAGGGAAGGTAAGTACAGTTCTGGGGACTTTCTAAAAATAATTTTTATGCGGTTGGGGCTGGGGGAACATATTTTATTATGTGGCCAAGGGGTTTTATGGTAGGGGGAGGGATAGCAAAACGGGAGGGAGGGGGAGAAGGGCTGCAGTACGCATGCCAAACTTCTCCCGGAGGCCAGGTAGGAGGCTGGTGGGCAGTTTTTGGGACTCTCCTGGTGGGCAGTTTTTGGGACTTTCTGGGGGGACTACAGGAGAACCTTATGGAGCTGGGATGTGAGGTAAGGATTTTACTACACTACATGGTGGGGCCATTAGTGGGGGGGGATTATAGTTTTGGGGGTGGACATGCCCTTTAATTCTTCATAGCATCCATTCAACAAGGTGATGTAAAGTTTCTTCAGATATTTTGGTCCATATGGACATAACAGCAACACGCATTTGGTGCAGAGTTGACGGCTGCATATCTATGATGTGAATCTCCTGAAATCCTAGTCATGTTCAAGAAACATTGTGTGAGCTTTGTGACATGGTACATTATCCTGCTGAAAGTAGCAATCAGACAATGGGTACATAGTCAGCAATAATATTCAGGTAGGATGTGGCATTTAACAATGCTCAATTGGTACCCTAAAGGGCCCTAAACTATTCCCCAACCACCAGCCTGAACGGTTGACACAAGGCAGTATGGATCCATGCTTTCATGTTGTTTATGCCAAAGTCTGACCCTACCATCTGAATGTCGCAGCTGAAAGAGTCGGCAGTCCAGGCCACATTTTTCCAATCTAGTTTTGTCCAATTTGGTGACCCTGTGCAAATTCTAGTTTAAGCACCTGGTGTATTCTGCTACTGTAGCCCATCTGCTTCAAGGTTCGACGTGTTGGGTGTTTGAAGATAGTATTCTGCATGCTGGCTGTAATGGTTATTTGAGTAACTGTTTTCGATCTTTAAAACCGGTCTAATCATTCTCGGACCTCGCACATCAACAAGGCATTTCTGTTCACACAACTGCCGTTCACTAGATATTCTCTCTTTTTCTGAGTGGACCTTTCTCAAGCGAAACAAATAGATATATGTATACCTCTACTAGGTTACTACTTCAATGTTTGTATGTATGTATTGATTCAGGTAACAGGTGTGAGATGATGTACTTATTTTCTGTCACCTGGTTTAAATATTTGAAAGCTGGATATAACCGGTTGATGAATTTTTGTGAGCGTGATGAAGGGGGCTGATTTTACTACTTTAACACTGCGTTTCCCGAAATGTTGCTCAATGAATAAATATATTTGAAGGCTAAAATTCTAAAATTTTGAGTGCTGCTTCCAACACTTATGTACATTTGGGAGAAATATATATTGTTTATGCAAAGTGAAATAGTTAATAAAATTAAAACAGGTTTCCTATTTATTGCAATATTTTAAATATATTTAAAGCTGTTATTTTGAAAGTTAACACAAAACCACCAAGCTGAATCTGTATTTATCCTATTTTGGTAACGTCAGCCAGGAGACATGCCAGGTCTACAAGCTGGACTGCATTATTGTATCCGGTTACGGAACTTAAACTCGACCTTGAAATCCTTTCAACATTTAGCTTACTCTTTTCATCCAATTGTACTGCATCTCCTGAAGCTGTTATTCTTCCTAAGTCAATGGGTAAAAGATGCCCAAGAACAGTTGTTTTTTTTTTCAGGAACAAGGGACAAGCCAGCCTTTAAAAGAAATTAATTTGCGATAAAAATATACTTCTGGTGCCATGCAGCATTTTGGCATCAGCAGCTACTGTGTGGGTGTCTTGACCTTAACTCAGGGATTAATTTGGTTGAATATAAACATTTCGAGTTATTGTGCATTTCTGAGCAGCTCGCCTAGTGCTTAGCTTGGTTATTTTATATCCAAATGAGTAAACTGCAGCTGTGAATGCCAGTCAATGTGCAATTGCATGTGAAGAAATATTACATATTGGACTCATAAATCTTTCTTTTTACTTTACAATACACATTTTTTCAAGCTTCTGCTGGTTTACTTTTTGTTTTGCATAAGGTAACAAAAAAAGCCCCATGTTCCATGCACAATTTAGCAAATCTCCCTTGCTCGAAAGGACCATTATTTTTTACCCGTAACATAGAACAGATTTGTTCATTGACGTTCGTCATGAGTGGCCTCATTCTCGGCTACTTTTTCCTGCTGCTGCAGTGACATCCCTACAATGCGTGTAAAAGCAGCATAGGCTGCCACCAATAACAGAGTACAAGTTAAAATGGCGGCCTATGTTTATTTCTTATGGTTTAGGTTTTAAGGTTTTCTGGTTTGGAGGAATTATTAGTCAGTCAATTACACTGCCACTGTTCCCCAATTTATGGGACTTCTGGATTTAGGGGCTGCAATAAAAAGGTGCAAATGTTTTCGTCATATATTGACCAATAAAGTCTTTACTTCACCAGGAATGCTGGCTAAATACAGTAAGTTTCATTTGATTTCTAAGAAAGTTACAACATCCTAATTGCCAACACTGCAACCTACAGTCATTTTTAGCAGCAGTGAAGTGAAGACGACATTAAAGGGCAACTGTGGTCTCCAAACAAGTTAGGATTAAATGAACGCCTGCTGTATTTCTTTAAAAATGAGCCAAACAAACACATCTCTGGCTGGAGCCTATGTGAAATGACTTACTGCTTCCAGTAGGTTGAGTGACATCACCTGACCTCTGCCCTGGGGGGAGAAGCATGCTCAGTTAAGACTTAATGCTGGGGAAAACAGGAAGTACGTGGGGGGAGGAATTAGCAGTTAGCGTATTAATGCAGGCTTAGGCTGGTCATATGATTAAAGTCTGCAACTGCAAATTCTGACAAGAACACACAAAAAACAAGGTTATACACCAAGATAAACAGAAAATTGCAACTTAAAGGGTATGTCCACCCCCTAAATGAAAATTTTGAATTAGCTGGGAAAAGGCTGTAAACCTTGACCTCACAAAGTTTACAGCTTCTAAAGATGCCCCTACTCTCTACTACTCTACTTACCAGCCTTTGGTTCCCCGACGCCTTCTGCTTGACTTCCGTGCCTTTTCTGTGCTTGACCGACGTCCACTCCTGTGATTGGCTAAGGCGCGAAGCTGTAAACCTCCCGAGTTTGAGGTTTACAGTCTTTTCCGAGCTAATACTAAATTTTCATTTAGGGGGTGGAAATACCCTTTAAAATGGCTAAAACAACTCCCTACTAACAGAGGCACTGTCCTTGAGAAGGGGATTACCTAGAAAACTAACAATATTTTAAAGTGACTAATATGCCATTAACATGATGTTTCTGTAAACAAATTAAATACAACACATCAGCGGAAGGATCTTCTGAAGTCCTTGGTGTTTATCTCAGACAAGATATTTTGACTGTTTCAGAAACTTCATCAGGGTCATGGATTTTTTTCACCCAATGAATGACGGAATGTTATGACTCAGTTACAACTGAAGATTTAAATTCCTTATGTACTATGAGAGATAGGGCAACCAAAAAAATGTAGACTGATTCCACATGGAGTTAAGCTCAGTACACACATGCGTTCTCCCTATGTAAAGCATATGGGGATGCTTGGGACTGCAGGTTTCCCTCAGCCATGGCCGACTCCCTACACTTTAAGAACAGGGAAGTGGTCACGGCCGAGGGAAATTTTCAGGCATGTCCAACAATCCTGAGGCAGACCATGAACATTTGTCAGCCTTGGGAGCGCTCAGAAATGCGCTACACAATCAAAAATACCTTTGACGATACCATCAAAGGTATTTTTGCAATGCGCTGCTGTGCACAACAAACTGTATAATTTACAGACAATCTGTGGTAGCAAATGATTCAAAGACCATTCTATTCCCCTCAGAGCAAGGTCAACACCTACTGGTGAAGTGAAAAAAAATATACATGACTGCCAAGGAGGTGTTCATACCCAGGATGCATCAGTGCATGTACAAACAGCCACAACCATTTTTTAAAGACTCGTGGCAGATATACGGATTGGTAATCTTTGTTGAAAAGCTATGGCTAAAAATTTGTCCCAGTTGATCCTTCTGTGCATTTAAATTTGCATGATGGGCCATGAATTACCAGCAGGACCAATTATACAGAGACAAAATCAAAAACTAGGTAACAATCGGTTGCTGGGTTTTATATTGTCCCATTTGTACCCATGCTTTTTAAGAATGCAGAAACTGTGAATTATAAAGCAAAAGAATATGAAGTCATTTTCATCTTTTGTTAAGTCTCATACATGCGGTCAATTCAGCATATGATGCAATTGTGACAAACGGCCATTTTGGCTGATAAATATTTTTATTGTAGATTTAAACAGCGCCAACATCTTCCATAGCCCTTTACAATTACATGGATACATTCATATCAGGCCCTGCCCCGAAGAGCTTACAATCCAAGCACATTAATTTGACACATACAACCTATCAGTATGGCTTTATGATTGAGGGGGAAACCGAAGAGCCCAGAGGAAACCCACGCAAGCACAGGGAGAACATACAAACTCCTTGCAAATGTGTCAAAGGGTGGATTCGAACTCAGGGCTTCAGCGCTTCAAGGCATAACTAACTACTTAGTCACCCAACTGCCCAATGATTGCATGTGTGTAGCTGTTGTTGGGACATCGATCACTGATTCCCCCAGTCAGATTGCCAACGACATCAGACCAAACGGCTACACAAGAAAGACCAAATCGACCATGTGCAGGAGCTTTAAGAAATAAGACATTCAGTAGAAAATTTGTTTAAAATCTATGTTTAAAGAAGAACAAGTGCCAAAAAAAATGTTCTGTTCACAAAAGAGGGCTGTATACAATGTGTCAATGGACAGCCAAATGTCTTCAAGGAATGCCGAGAATTAAAAGTCAACAAAAAAGTGAAAACCCCATCTCTACATGCATCATATGAAGAAGAAATGGCAGCTTTTTCCCACATTTGGGCATACACGCTACATGAAAAACTCAAACAACTTGTTGTTTAATGATCTTTTTGACTATCTCCTATCTATAAAGAAAACATCCTCTTGGAATATTCCATTGGAACCTGTTGGTGATATAAGAAGGATTGTCTGCAGTGTGGTCAGTTATTTTTGCTGCATACACTGGATACCAGGCAGATCCAGTGATTTACCAGTGTATGGCCCCCTAAACTAAAAGCAGTATAGAGTTGCTCAGGATGAAGCAGAAAAGCAAAAGATGGCAATTTAAAATAAAGATCACCAATCGTTTTTACACCTGGAGAAAAAAAGGATGTAAACAATGAGCGATACACACCAATGTAGGAAGCATTAGTTTAACATACAGTAAACAAATGCAGCAGAGGGATATATGGTTGCTAAGTTACTTAGGAAGGAAAATAGGTAACAGTACCTCAACATATGCCCTTCTGTTAAAAAAATATAACATTTCAGCTCTTCAATTTCACAGTTTACATTATAAAGTTTCTAAAATCCCTTCCCAGTATATTGTCTCAAAAAAAAAAAAAAAAAAAAATCCTAAGGGGTCATTTCAAAGGGCCTGTAAACAAGGGTTAATGTTTTGAGCAAAAACAGTCACCTGGCATAATAGTTTGGTCGAATTGAGAATATTTGTACAGGACCACACAATCGGTATTGATCTGTACCACTTTACTATTAACCAGAAGTGTGCGGATCATTGTACCGATCAGTAAGTCCCAAATTCTTTGTAAATTAATGCCTGCCAGGAAACCTTAAGGGGCCTTTAGACTGTTAGCATGGGACATTACCGCTAAAATAATGCGATATAAACTTTCCTTTTAACTCATATGCTCTATGCCTTCCCTATGACTATGTCCTTTTTAAATTAGGATTAGGATGCCCACTGCACAATGCATGTGTATATATATGTGCCGGCACTGCAGCATTTAATTTAACTGTAGGGATGTGCATGTGCAGATTTGCTAGGGGTAAGATGCATTTAAATGAGAATGAAGGGTTAAAGCTAAAACCCAACAAGATAAGGCAGAATGTACAGTGAAATGACAGGAACGCAATGATCTTCACACGGATCAGTTTGTACTGAGGGTCCCTCTTGGGAGAGAAAACAGCCAGTTTTGCTTACAGTACACCAGATTAAACTGACACGCTTAGGGATGCTTAGGGATGTGGCAGAGATGATTGTCAGGGAAAAAAAAAACAAAACAGGACTTGTATAGAGGACAAGGAAGGATCTGCAGACACAAACCCCTGTGAATTCAGAGAACTTTACATTTTATAAAAATAAAAAGAATTGCCACTAGCAGTCTCTCCTATAGTATATGTTAACCCTCTTATTTCCGCTACAGAAGTCTCAACCTCCGAATCCTGGTCTGCTCTTTGGGCTCTAAAATTCCTGTGCAGTCATTTTAGTTCCATTAGGCATGCGTAACTTTTAGAAACGTCAAGGCCACATATGGCTAATAGAAACTGATGCAACTGCGTAGGAATCTCAATGCTTAACTATCAGACCTGGTTGGAAGGGTTTCCCCTGTGCTAGATGAAAGGAAAAGCTTATCATTGGAGTTAACATATTTTTTAATGATAAATTAAATAACTTTTTATAACGTTTGTGTGGCCGTTCCTCGGGCATAGTTGGTGATCTACACCCAACAGCCACATGTGATTATCAGCCAAAATGGCCATTCATCTTGCAATTTCATAGACCTATTGTGATAAGAAGGATAAGGCAGATTTTCAGATGTTAAAGAAGAAATAAAGACTTTGTATAGTACTTTATTATAATTTACACTGTTTTGTATGAACACTGTACAGCCTAAATTACTGGTATAATTCACATTAATGGGAAACATTTCTTGCATCAGACAAGACCTAGGCAGAAAATCTCTGCAAGAAATTATTTTATGTAGCTAAACCCCAAGGAAAAAATAATAATTATATATATATATGTGCAGCTGTTTGCCCCCCGTGTTTCGCCCACACAGGTGACTCTTGTAATAAGATTTATTTTTGGGGTAGTAATGCATTCGCTCAAAAACAGTGCAAAGGAGACAATCCATAAAGGCCTTTAGTACTTTATTTGTTCAGTTTTCTTCCTTCTACTGATGAAAAAAACATTTTTGAAGGCCATAGCGGTAAGAACAAATCTAGTTTAACCCTTAAGGAGTATAAAGGACAAAATATCAAAAAAATTGTCCACATTTTCACTTACTCACATTTACAACCGTGCTGCCCTCCCTTAAGGTTTGTACACAGGTGCGATCACGGGAGCGACGTATGATATGATATGTACACGTTTCAGTTGATATGCACGTTTCAGCCAATAATCATGCTGTGTATGGGCACTTTCACATCCAAAACAGGCGCTTGTTTGAAGATCTGCCTGGCCGGTCGTGCAATGATCCCATACACAGCACGGTTATCGGCCGAAATGGCCGTTAGTACACATCGTGCGATGGCACCCGCGATTGCACGTGTGTACGAACCTTTAGATATCACACAGCAATGAGGAGTTCTAAAAGCCTACCTCTTAGCTGGCCCGGGGCCCTGGTTAACACAGCACTTGTCATTGGCTGGTGGAATGGGTTATAACCTCTCTCCTCCCCCTTCTTTTCCGAAGGCAGAGAGGCTCGAAATCAGGACAAAAATGTATGGGGAGGGCTGCATACCTTTAAAGCAGTTAAAAAAATTATTGAGCCAATACAATTATCCTTTAAAAGGTTAGCTTCTACCACTGTTATTTTAGGTCACATTTACACTCCATTGTAAACAATGGGCATCATCTCATCACATTCCATTGGATGAACATGCAGTACCTTAAATTATGCTCCATCCATATATAGAACAGGCAAAGTTGTAAGGGAGACCCGAGTCATCAGCGACCCCATTCTCCACCAATAAAACAGCAAATATCTCTAGTGATGTAAGCTGTGTTTCATGCTTGCCAAAGGACTGGACAAGTTCACATCAGTGCAAAACTAGAATATGTAGAAAATATGAAGTGGAGCGGATGGCAAGCGATGGAGGCCATAATAAAAAAAACGTGTTTTACAAAAATCTTTGGATGGATAAATAATCTGTTATGAAAACTTCTAAAAATACACATTTGTTTATGGTCTACTCTGTACTGTCCCATTAACTGTTTTAAGCAAGTAGTATAGAGCTTGACCTACAAATGAATTATAAAGTATACAATAGATGTTTAAAGTAAGTTAGCTAGGTCTTGATTTCAAGCCCTCCTTCTAGGCTTATTTTTACCTCCAGCCTACATTATCTATAAATACTTTGCAGCTGCTTCTCCCTATGGAAAGGAGAGCCTGAAAGTGGGATCTCACTGCCCTGACCTCTTATCTCCACTCTGTACTGACAGAATCTTTTCCTTCCCGTTATCCGGCACCCAGACGCCAGGCAACGCATGGCTGCAATACTAGAAGTCAATAAACCCACTGCCAGGAAGAAGAGTACTTTTATACATCATCCCAGTTATTGAGTAGAATGGTCTTCAATATAGAGCTTAAAGAAGATACAACGTGGCTCTAAAAATCTCCTCATACTAGTAAAATTTCATTCTGATATTTACCAGAGTAAATTTCAAGTCTCAAATTTGGAACAATCACATTCATATCAGGCACTGTCCCAAAAAGCATACGATTTAAGTAAACTATCACATGCACACAATATAGCACTATATTGTTAGGACTGTGAGAAAACAGAAGTAATAGTAGAAAACCCAAAACATGTGTATGGGATTTTCCCACATTGTACACCTCGCTGCCCAGGTCTCAAAATCTGCAATGGAACCAAGGAGTCGACATTCAGCCCCAACTGTTACCCCATCTGCTGGCAGCAAGAATAAGATGCACAGAATCAGGGATTTTTTTTGTTTGTTTTATATGAAGGCTTTAGTTTTCCTTTAAAAATATCTTCCCCATTTCTACATTGTAAATTTGTCAAAACCAGTTTAACAAGGAAGTTACACTAACTTTTTCCTAGTAAAGAATTCAAAATAATACTGTAACCCAGTTACAAAAATCAAATATTAAAAACGTGAACATTTAAAGACCTATTTACTAAAGAGGATTTAAAAACAAGAGCTTTTTAATATATGTATTTACTAAGGGTGGGGTGAGCTGATATTTAATGTATTTGGTGCCTTCAATCTCAAATCCCACTGCATGTGCCAATAAAGGAGCTTGGTATCTCTGTATCACATTTTCTCCTATGGGGTTTCATGTTCTCTAAGATTCCAATAAACCTTTTCATGCACAAAGGGGAAAAGGATAGAAAAGTTTCAAAGAGCGGAAGTGACAGAAGAGTTTGACAAGCCAGCTGGAAATATGAACTGAGCTGCATATATATATATATAGGCCATAAGTGTTAGAGAATCAGCTTAAGATAGCAGTGCCCTGATTGGCTACATCAGGGTTGGAAAAATCCCAGATGACAGGTATCCAATACACCTAGAAATGTACCTAGTTCTGGTACAGATTAATATGGAACTGGTTACAAAAAAAAACCCCGCAAAAGTTGCTTGGCAATTAGTCAACCCAAGGTTTTCCAACTGTAACCCTGAAATGGCTGTAACTCAACTTACAGAATTTTTGCTAAACTGAGTAATATTCATTCTGCATCAAATTTTAAAGGGCAAGCACACACATATGCACGCTCAGAAACTGGCACATCATTCTTTCTTAATTTCCTAATGGTTTCCTAACTGGTATTGCTCAGGTACTGTGGAATAAATATAGCAATCCAATCATTTACCCATTGGAACATCTAGTGTTGGTCTTAATCACAGTTTCAGTAAAACTAATTAACGCGCCATTCTGAGTAAAAATCTGTGAAAGGGCATGTCAACCCCTAAAAAAAAAACAATAATATGCCAACTCTTCTCTTTTGTGATACAAAACACCATATTGAAGTAAATTCTGCAGCGTTACACCTGGTCTTCCCAATGTGCTGCCTCCGCCCAGAGCTGTACAAGCTCAAGAATAAGCAGAGCCAGCACTCATGGATAAATTAAGGGAGCCCTGTTGATGTATGGCTGTGATATCAGCCATGACTGACAGTAGGTTAAGAAGAAGCAGCAACATGCAGCAAACCAGGCATTAGCCTACAGAATAAATTTAATTGAAGGCCAGGTGACTGTATCACAAAAGTGGGCAGATTAGCATTTTTAGGGTAAATATGCCTGTCACGAACGCCAGTTCGCTGGGCACGTGATCTGACTAATTAATCGGTATTCGCTGCCACCACTTTAAGTTACGGCCTTAAAGACGCCCCAAAAACCCACTCTTGACTCTCACTGACCATGCCCACCCCTGTCCTGGCAGCTAAATGGTTAACACTACACCATTCACTCCAGCAACTAACTGGTTAATTAGCATCAGTCCTTCACAAGTCAGAGTTAATTAGCATTTACACTGCACACTCCATTCAAACACATATAAACTTATCAGAGGCTAACTGAGTTCTTTTAGAGCATCAAAGACAAAACTTATTAAATTTTAGATTTAATATTCCAAAAGGTGGACAGTGCATATAATACAAAAACAAAATAAAATGGTGTTATAATAAAATGACATACAATAAGTACAACAGTTATATAAAATAAAAAGGATAAAATATTCACAGACCCTACTCACTAGAAGAAGTCCTGTGTCCTGGGGCAGGATGAAACATTGGGTCCATACACACGTTTTTAGCATGTCCCCAAGTATGAACAACATTATTTTGGACTACAAGGACTTTTAAACTATTTGTTGAACTACGCCCTCCACATGAGGTGGGAGTGTCCAGGAATGTCCAGATTTACGACTAGCCAAAAGCATTCATTCCCCCTCAGTTAGGCAGACTCCATATAAATGTAGATATGTACTTTGTATTGGGCTATTGATCACATATTCCTCTCCTGTATTAATTATCAATTCCTCCAATACCAAACATGACCTGTGTGTAATCCATATTTCCCCAGATATTAATATCTCACCTTGGCAAGGGAATAAGGTCTCCATGTTGGGTATCCTATTAATGGGCATATTATTATATTTACAAATATAACATTGGTTTCTGTCTTACACATTCCAATACCGAAATACAATTATTTTACATGTATGACTTGTCCTTAAGATGACCTCTTAGTCCCCACCAGACCCCTAGCTGGAGAGAATTCCAGATGCACGGTTCGGCTCCACATTGTCTAGAAAAGGAGACCTGGTTCCATGCTTGACTAATCGTAATATAAACAATAGGACTGTTCCAGGTTGGAATGGAATGTTTATTGGTCCTTTTCAAGAACCAATACTACTAGTTAACCCATTCTTACCAAGTCACTCTACACATTTTCCTGACAATGCCATTCAAAGAATATGTACACTGGGAAGTAAGTTTTTTAAAATTGTCCATTACTGAAAACTAGAATTCTTCCCAATTGTCACTGTACCATATTTTTGTTTTTCTGTCCCCGATTTCTTTAGATATCCAGTCTGAAACCTCTTACATTTCAGCTGACAATCAAGTGCTTAGTATCATAAACTCTTCTGTTATGTATAGTTTTTGCTGTAGCTGGAATGGTGACAGTTGGTATGCGAAATGCATGGTGGGAAATTTCCTCTTCCAATGCTGCCTCATAGGGATTACTGAGCGTGCTTGCCCTCACACAGATGGTCTGGAAGGGGGCTGGGGGACAGAGACTGAGCTGGAGTAAAACAAGTACTGGATTGAAGTCATGAAGCAAAACAAACATGCTTACATGTATTTGTTTATAGATTGAATGGAAACAGTCATTTTTCAGTGTGCAATTCCTTTTAGGAAAAAATATGTATACATATTTATGGATTGTACATCTTACCATAAACTTTGTTTAAGTCATGCTGTGTTCAGTTTCCTTCTCTGTACCTACACACGATCTTTCAAATTAACATTGGAGACAATAAAAGGATACGGTAATATCTATGTAAACCATACCATGATATTTGAAATTATAATGCTGTACACCAACAGCCTGAATGCTGAATGAGTAATAAAATGGAGGTTGCTCTTCGAGATTTATAGTATACAGAACATGCCTTCCATTTAAGAGACAATGAATATCCATTTATTTCCACTAGAAAAAAGGTATATTTACTATTGAAAGGTAAACCCTCTTCAAGCTGTATATTCGTATCAAGTGTTTAGCACCTGCCATTTTATTTACAAGCACCTCTGAATGAAAAGCTCCTATTCCTGCCCTCTTCCCACTCACTAATTACAAATGTGCAATTCTAAAGCACAAAATACAAACCACAGTTTACAAGTGTTTTGGCCAAGGTTCATACAAATAGCTAGCTTTCTTTTTGCCACCATTTTACCAAGTGTTTTTTTGGCGTTGCTACTAGGAAAATGCTGCAGCAGCAAAACACCTGGAAAAACAAACACAAATCATTTGAAATTCAAATTGAAGAAGACAAATGATCCTAAACTAAAATCTTATATATTAGGTGGAAAACTTCTTTTTTTAGTTATAGTTTAAGATATTATACTTTTCCTATTCTTTTCTTGCTTATATTGTACTAAGGTTTAGATATTGGAATTACTAGGAAGGAAAATGTATTAAAATGCACAATGTGTTAAGAATTCATTAAATATCTGAATAATACTGGGAAAGGTAGTTTTTGACCATGGTAGCGAACATCTAAAGGGAAAGTAAAAACTAACAGTAATTAAATATTTGCAGGTAAAACTGAACCCTGTACATTAAAATATAAATTGACAGCTTGCCTGTTGCCAGACCCCGAACGATATCAGTCAATCATTTACAATGAATTTGAAAGCTATGGAACCGCAAATACCTCTAGGATTATACTAAATGAATGAGAAGCGTTCATACCAGAAACTGCTTTTAGTTTGTCTTTCCATTTAATTTTCTCTATTAAGGATTAACATGTTGCAATACTAAAGGCCTTTCATACACTTCACATGTGACAGAAGGAATCGGCTAAATCCCAGGATGCCCATTATCTCAGTTTTCAATTCTTCTTTAAACATTATACAATGATACAACCGATAAAATGACATTTTAGGCTTTATGGGTATCTAGCATTTGAAGATAATCCTATAAACACTATTCACATTTTGTTCTGATAACAGAATAATTACAATAAAGTAAGGATATTATTATGTTTTTAATACTCTGCTTAGTACAGCAAATTGCTGCACTGATACCTATGTACAGCACCCCAACTTAAAGAAGGTGAAGTTTTTGCCTCACACTTTCAAGACACCCTTCCTTGTCTCTGCTCCAGTAATACTCAAGTACGCATTAGACATCAGAGAACATATTGATGACACCAACACAGTGTAGGATAAAAATATGATATGGTATAATAGTGACAGCCTTTCTTTTGCACAGATCTGCTCAGTAAAGGACAGTCCACACATGCCATGCAGAAGGCGGCATGCCCAAGCTAATCTAAAAGGTGCAGCCTGTACTTCTAAAGGTCTTGCCCCAACTTGGATTTAGTGCATATTATTATCTTGTTAAACATATTTTTACTGCAGATCTCACACATGCAAGTGAATGTGCAGCTATACCCACTTGTGTGTTAACTAAATGAGCAAAAAGATCTCCCAATGACATGCCCATTGAGAATGAATTGATATCAACAAAGCAGAGCACTGATCACATAATTAATGGCCCCTCTGGGGCCACTTTGGTATTACTTACAATAACAGATGTATATAGGGCCAACATCATTACAATTATATGGACAGAGACTAAATATAAATTTAGAATGCAACTAATGTTAATATGAATTACCAGTTTAGAATATTGTGCAGCACTAGTGAGAGGTGTGAAAGAGTAGCCAATATACAGCAGTATTATGAAAGGAAAAGGAAAGGAAAAAGGGCACTGCATGAGTGAGTTTACAGTTTACAAGAAAAAAGGGATGTAGCATATGATTAAGGATCAGTAGTCCGCATATAAATTGGCAGTGGTGTTTTGAGTAACAGAATTGGGCCTAGCTGGTCAAGTGACATAGGTCAAAAGAAGAATGTTTGAAGAGGTAAGTTACGAGGTTGCATTATGCTTCAGGGTTTCAAATGCTGAAAGGAGAGTGCAGAATTTGCAAACCCCCTCCCTCACGTGGTAACCCATGGCCCCTCCCCTCACAGGCCCCCTCTTGGGCACTGTGGCCCTTCCCACTCATAGGCTCTGTGCCCTCCCCTCATCCTTGTGGGGCCCTGTGGCCCCTCCCCCACTCACACCTCAGACCTATACCCCCCCCACTTAAAAAAAAAAAGAAAACTGTGTGAAAACAGACTTTTCAGGCAGAGGCAGAATAAGACCAAGTTTAAAATTGCTGATTCTGCCTCTGCCTGAAAGGCAGGGTATGGGCCGGAGGTGCAAGTGATGGAGGGGCCACCACGAGGGGGGGGGTGATTTGCTTTACCTTCTAAAAAGGTTGGGTAAGTACATTTAGGGTCTGACTTAGTTTAGTTTTTTTAAAGATAGCATTTACAGGTAAGCAGTAGTGTATGGGCACCTTAAGTAACCAATGTGCCTCAAAATTTACTTCTGAAAGCTAACTTACAGGCTTTTCCACTGATGTTTTTAGAAGACCATATTCCCTGGCTACTAAAGAAATGTAAATTGACTACTAGAGTTGTGTGACACAGATTTGACTGTGCACCCCTGGCCTCTTTATACAAATTGGAAAATTCTTTACTCTCGATTACCATTTCAATACGAGCGAAACAAATTTTCTCAAGGCTACAAAACCAATGAAATCCCTATGTATGATACTATTCTCTAAGAAGATGTCTAATGTACCCATATATAACACCATATTTATGCTGATTTAGTAAAATATACATAAGACTGAATTATTATTGCCAGAAATTTGCTGTTTACCATAATTGTGATTTTTTTTTTTTTTTTTTTTTTACAGTGTGGGTCCCATGTCCAAATAAATTATTGTACATTCACCCACTGACTAGTCTAGTGAAGACATATTGGATATAAAATAATACCTTTTATTGGCTAACTAAAATGATGAAAATGCAAGCTTTTAAAGCACTTAGGCTTCTTCCTCAGGCATGATACAATACCGAATCATGCGAAGCACACTATTTTATACATACAAGAACAAAGACTTTCTGACACTATACAGATGTTATCTTTTGCCCCCATGCTAAATAAAACAGTAAATACACATTCAATAATCACAGGCAGCAATAAAAGATTTAGCAAGGGTTAAACAAACAATCAGATACATTTCACTTCTAGTGTCTGGTATAAATGAGATATTTTTGGATTTGGGTGGTTTAGAGGAATTTGGTCTGGTTAATTCTACATGACATTAAGATTAGAGACATATTGACACTTAAAGTTTAGATCTTTGTTGAGTCCAGAGTTCAGAGTCCCAAATTTTTGTACAATTCTCTACTACTTTTGAATAGTCTAGTAAGACTAAAGTCAAGAACATTTTTCAGTTTATGTTAAAATTTCAGAGGCATATGGAGAAACATCACTAAAATACATTTAGCTGATCCGAAGGGGTTATAAAAATACGATACTATAGTACTATAAGTATCACCTTAAAATCAATATTTTTGACAAAGAAAATGGAAACCTCTTATATCCAACTAGTGATAAAGACCCTCCAATCTCAAACCCTCAGTTGCCCAGGTGCTACACAGTCCATATTTAAACATTCCCAAATATATGACAGTGCACACTGGGTCTTTTTAACGTGTTTATTTCAACATCATCATAATGTGCCACATATTACATATACCTTTTTTATATATAGATATATATATATTATATATATATATAATATAATATATATATATATATATATATATATATATATATATATATATTATATATGGATGATGAGAAGACGGCACAAGTGGATGATGAGAAGACATGCACAAGGGCTGGATGATGAAATCCTTTTTTCCTGTAAAAAGTTGTCAATGTGTAGGCCTTTGTAACTATTGATCAATCATTTGATCAATGACCGATTCAGAGGAAGTAAATGATAATGTAGGCTGAATTAACTTCATCCTAGTATTGGATGAGTTAAATGGGTTCAGGAGATAGACTGTAGGAGGCAATATGAGTGATGTCATTTCCTCATGATTCATGAACAAAGGAGAATATCTGAAGATTTGTTACTGCCCTTATCTTATCCACAGCAAGCCATTAGGCTACTAAACAGAAAACAAATGCAGATATGAATTTAACAATGTTGTTTTATGCAAATATGAAAACATAATAAATTATTCATTGCTACATTTTCAAATTCTCAATGGTGATCCTTTTGAAGCATACATATCGAAGGAACACAACAAATGAGTGCAACCTTAAAGATTCATGTCGAAATAACATAAAAACAAAGAACTGCAGGTTTCCAAACAGTAATTTCTTAAAACAATAAAAACAGAAAGAAGTGGGATTCGCATATGAAAACATTTGATTTCAAATCGAAAATAAAAGGTGAGCAGTAAGATTTATTCTAGTATGTATGTCATTGAGGTTAAATACACCCCTAATTGTACAGCAATGCAGAAATAGTGTATGTTGATAATTCGTAATTACATGCAGTTGGGAGATTTCAATTTTTACAGTTACCGATTGTAATCAGGAAGCCATTTAATTTGTGACAGTCTGATATACTCAGAGGCTAAAGCCTGTTATTGTTAGAAACAAAATCTCAGCATACCTCTATAGGCAAATAAATGTTAGATCAACAGGCATGGTCAAATAAACCTTTAAAGTAAATACACAATGTATGAATTATAGAATTGTAAACAGACTACAAACAAGCAAAAACAGTATATATAGCAATATACAATAGGTCTACAGAGAACATTCCATCGGTTTAATTAGGATTCAATCACATCACTATGAAACAAGAAACCTTTAACAATGGGCGCATAAGAGTTATGAAGGCTGACAAATCTAAAATCTGTAGCATTTAATACTATGCCCTATTGTTAACCGAATGAAAGAATATACAGGACAGGTTTTTTCAGATCCCTCTCAACAGGTATAAAGCTATTTCAAAATAAACATATCCAAACATCATTTTTGCACCAGACAACAGAGATGACATTTTTTTTTAAAATAAGATGCAAGTCGCAGAGCTAAATAAATGATTTAACGCCAGGGATGATCCAAAAAGGGAAAGGATGCCTTAATCTAGAACATTAGGAATACAACTTTCTAACAGCATACGACAGTAACATGAAAAATGAAAGCTTTCCCAAAGCCATAATGAAGCTCTTTTAAAGACATTCTCACTATACAGCATTTAAGAAGTTAAGGCCTACAGTGCAACTACAGCTGAACTGTGGCCAGGAACCGACCTGTTACAGATAAAATGCTGACCTTCTCTTGTTATAACCACACTAAATGTGCCAGCATAAACATATTAATTGCCATTATGCATCAGTGGCTTAAACACCCTTTGATGCTAGGGCTGCAATAACATTTTTAGTTAGCTGCAAAGTTCAGACTTAAATAATCAAAGGTTTAGGTAGGGAGCTACCACCACTACATGTCATCTAATGATGGAGATACAGAAGAGCTTACTTACTAAGTAACCAACTAGAAAGATCAAAGTCAGTATTTAAATCAGCACCAATATTGCAAGCTTACAGTCAAGCCTTGAATTTGATAAGTTATATTTTGCTGAATGAATTAGTTTTACTGTTTGCAATGTATAAAAAAAAGAAAAACATTCAACCAAACCATAAAAAAAAAAAAAAATTATTTTCCATGGTATAATGGTTGAAATAGGTTGCCTTTTAGTTAACCCACTAATGTTCTACCATGCTAAAACTTTAGTAGACAATCACTGCTACGAACAATGCGAACATACACTGCTGATCTGACATGGTGGAACAACCTAAGGCCAGATCAAAGTTGGTATGTGCATGAGTCCTCATTTAATTCATAACTCCAATCTACTTACAACTCAGTTTTGTTCTTTGGCCAATTCTTAAAAGACCCCATTGCTAAAATCTACATATAGAAAGGCTTGTCAATATTTACATTAGAAGCATGATGCAGGCTTCATTCACCTTCAATGTCTTCATACAGCATAATGAACTAAGTACAGTTCGGTTTTAAAGGGACGAGGTCAATGTGGCTCCACTTACTGGTCACACAGACTGTAACATCTTGGAGATAGAGATGTAGGGTTTCAAGCTCTTCCCTTTAAAACCGAAAACATGAAATCAGCACGCTTAAAGCCTAGTCAGTATTAACATTAGAAGCATGATGTAGCCCGTTTCTTTGCTGTTGTAACCACTGAATTTTAATGAACTGGTAATAAATTGATGTCTATGAGTAAGGGTCACGCTACCAGAAATGTGTCAGACATTGCTTGTCCAATCCCTCATCCTTCATATCATTAGAACTTTTAATATCTTTCAATAAAGATAATATTTTTTATGATATTAGGGACTAAGACTCTTGGTTTCAGGGAACCGAATGGGACTGGTGCAGAGTCGCTGTTGCATTTAGTAATAAATTCCACATACACTTCAGGTGTGTGACTGTAAAGAAAGGGTGTCCAACCTGTGGCCCCTCCAGATGTTTTAAACTACAACTCGCCTACTTATGCATTGTAGCTTCGAACATTTGGAGGGGCCACAGGTTGGACACCCCCTGCTGTACAGGAAAGAGGTGGCTCACCATAGGCTACTTAGATTGTCACCTCTTGGGAAACAAGGGTTGCCACCTCTCCCCATTAAAAATAAATTCCAGCATGCAACAGCACAGGGAGACAGGTTGAAGATGCCACAATCAGGGTAAATCAGTGATGCCCTTACAGGGGTCTCTCATTCCAACCAATCACTATGGGGAGAGGGTTATAAATAAACACTGCCTTGTCTCCAGCAATAGAAGGGTTAACACCCTCTTCTCTGTGTTCCTCTAGGACTGTACCAAGTCCCACACAGGCACACACTACCCCCCCCCCCCTCCATTGGTTGAGTCCGGGCACTCACATTCTCCGTGTCCCGCTCGTTGACAGTGGGCAATGGCGTCCTGACCGACATCTTGGATGGAGAAGGGGGGGAGCTGCTGTGTCGTGTCTCTCCTCTCTCCCCCCTTCCTCAGTGCCGGCTCCTGGCCCACACACACACCCGGTGCCCCCGGGCCTCCCTCAGGCTCATGCCCGGCAGGTGGCCGTCTCTCTCACACCGGCTCCTGGGCCAATAATCCAGTCGTGGGGGGGATAACGGGAGAAATCCCTCTAACCCCTCATCATCCTTCCTCCTCCTCCGCAGTCCAGCCGGGGAGCAGCTGCTTCTTCCACTCGGATCATCCCAGTCACAGGGGGAGGGTCAGTGGGCGGGGCCTAAAGGATGACGATGGCGCTGCTGCTGACAAAGGATTCTGGGAGATCGGGATGGTCACGTGGTTAGTGTGCAGAGTGGGCGGGAAAGGGTCTGTAAGTCACAAGTAACCATGGAAGGAGCCCCACATTATTCTCTCTACCTGATCCATCCTCTGATGTGTACAGGTGGGCTCCACCGGTGAGACCGATGTTTTGGTCGGTAAACAACATTTACGCTGAGTGTGCACCATACAATATTTCCGACCGACCGATATTTTCTAAAATATTGTATGGTGTGGGTGCCAAATGGCCGCAGCCGATGCTGGTAAATTATGAGCAATAGTGCGGTTCCCTATGGGGCCGCACGATTGGTCACGGCAAACTGTCGGCCACGGCTACTTTTGCAGCGACCGACAGTGATTTGTCCCAGCAACCGCTTGCTAGTGGCTGAGACCACACTGTTAGTGCGCGTGTTTCCACGCAATTGGATTCCATGCGCTCCGACCTAGAGATCACACGCCAACATAGTAGTGTGGTCACATCAATTGGCCCACACTAGTCTCCTTCTAAAAGTGCGATGGGGTCGTGACTAAAATCGCATTAGTGTGGCCTAGCCCTAACGGACTAAGTGATCGTCCCTGGCCGTTAACCCCCCCCAATACATAGCATCGATATTCAGATTGATTTGGGGAATTCAATTGAATAGACCACGATATCGACAACAGATTCCCAGACAGCATGGATCAGTTTATTGAAAAAACAAAGATCAGGCAACATGGAAAATTTGCAGATGACCCCGTTTTCCTGGAACCCATCACTAGCAGATTTCTAAAGGCTTTATTTTTTTTGCCCGACACTGACCAATACTGTTCGTTCTTTTGTCCAATCGGATGAAATGACATGTTGGTAAATTGTGGCCAAGTGCGGGCACCTGAGGACTGGTCATCCGGTGGATTGCAGCAAATGGTTGGCAGGGCTAAATAATCTGTGTGTTCCTAGCTTTAAATGGCTCGTCTGTATCAATCTACGGACCCTGGGCATTTATTAAGTCAATTGTTTGGTTGAACGTCGCTGCTGGTAAATTATGGCTAAACAAAAAATTAATCTAGGCTTTAGAAGTGAATAAGCCATACTTCCTAGAATAGTGAATGCCGAGGGTGTGGGCAGGTCCTGCCCCATCCAACTCTACAGCTGGCTACACCCTCACAACCTGTCCTGGCCACTCCACCAGAGCTGCCAAGCCTTACTCTCAGGTCAAGGCTTAATAGTACTGCTGCAAACCGGTACAGCAGTGGGGAAGTATAATAAGCTAAACTCTAAGCGACTCGTTTCTTTATGACCCATGCTTAGCTTTGGCATCAACGTTACAAGACTCACTGAAAAGTTTGTATTTTAGACAATAATGTACCCCCCCCACACACACACACACACACACATTTCAAATTCTAAGGATATTAAAATGCACTATAGGGTTACATGACCTATAGAACTTAGACCTTTGCACAGGGGGAAATAGGTGCCCAGGTTTATACTATTTAACAACTGTTGCTACGTAATGCGTGCTGTAGACAGTTATGTTATCTCACTTAGGGGTAGTGTTACATGGGTTAACACAAGTTTTAACATAGGATTTATAAGAGTTGTGACAGTTTGATAAATTTATAATAAAAGTCTATATGCCGCAAGGAATTTACCAAAAATATAGTAGCAAGTACCTGATATTAAATTCAAACAAGGGTAAAGATGGATTTGGAATGTAGACAGTGCAAGCTGTCTAGATTAGAAGAACTAAAGCTAGCCATACACAAACTGACTTGTTTGATAGATTTTATTCAGTAAAACGATTGCTTGTCAAGGAAAATTAAATGATGGCAGAGCCACAAAAGAAAACATATGTACGGTCTGCACGAAGTTGAAAGGGGAGGTAGGTTTGCTGAAGTTAGGAAGTGCACTTGCTTGTAAATTGGATGGAACAGAAATCTATTCCAAAAATCTAAGATACTTATACAATCCATTAAAATTGACTGATTGGGGTTTGATTGAGTTTACTCTAGATATAATTTTTTAGTTGATTGACTAGAACAAAGGAATTCATATTAGATTTCATTTGATGGAAACAACTGAATGGACGGATCAGTCAAATGTAAATATCAAATTGAATGGCTGTTTTAACAGGGAAGTTCAGCACAAATACAAATGCTGTCAAGATCAAAAGTAAATATTTCCTAATTTTCTTGACCATAATCTTCCCATCCAGCAATTTCTCTGTCGATAAATTTATGGGGGTCCTGTTTGTGACTAGATTACTCAGTTGAGATCTAAGCATATTAATCAGAAGAAATAACTGTTCATTCATAGATGAACGTCTAAACTATCATATGTCTAAAGATCGTATTTTACAAGCAGCGGTTGTTACCTTGTCAAATGCAAAAAAGAACAGGCTAGGCTCTTAGATTAGACCCATGTCCCCCTACTGCGGTACAACAAGTAGTTAACATTGCACAGCAGCAGAGGAGGCCTCTACCACCTGCAGAGTAATCGGGCAGCATGAGTAATGATAGCAGAAATTTTGGTATAGGGTAAAGTAGTTAAAACATCAACAGCTGTGAAAGATGTTTTTATATAACCTTAAAGGGACAGTTCAGTGGAAATTATAAATATGTGTTAAATTGATAGTTTGTGTAATGCCTTCTTAGTTATTCTACATATTCTCTTCCATTTTGAAAAATCAGTTGATATTATACCCTTTGTTGTTCCCTGCTGTTGACATTAGTGAGCTGACATTTCAGGTTCTAATGGTCCTTCTTCTTCCCAGGATGCACCACTTCCTTGTAATGTTCCTAGCAGTAATTTCTACTGTTGGATGGGTCAAACATGCTCAGATTTCTACTGAGCAACTGAATCAACCCAGGCGCTGGGTCATGGGCAAGACCATAACGGTCTCTACTAGGGTCCTGCAAACAGGAAGTCAGTTTTTCGGTTGCATTTATTTATACACAGACAAAATGCTGAATTGGCAGATTAAGGTCATTGGGATGAAAAAATACTGATCTTTTTTTCTGAAAAGCATATGTATTTGCACTGAACTTCCCCTTTAATTGACTTTGTTACTTTAATCCTGTGTTTGACTAAGGAAATGTGCAGAAACATTGAAATATAGAATTAAAGGATAAGTTGTTTTTGCATTTTGTATAAGTACTTGCCTTCCTGAGTTCCCATGCAAAATCACACGTCTCTCTGCATCCTGGGTCATTTTTAATCCTCCCCTATGTATCAGATTATGCTGTCTGGCATTTGCCACGTATGGAGCCCTGCTTGTGTGCGTGGCTGCTCAGTTGGGCGTCGTTTGTTGATCAGGCGAGTCAGACCACCAACTAAGCCCCAAGCGTCTGATTATCACCCAGAACAATCGTTTGTCGTTAGCTACATGCAGAATTTCATGTGTTTACACAGCTTTAGTTGTTACTAATTTGTGGACAGGTGAGAAATCATTTACATATACAGTGACAGATCCCACCCAACAGATCAAATAGGAACTTGTCACTTATATGAACATTGTCCTGGTACCAATGTTAGCATAAACTTTTAGCCCACTCCTGCCCACAGTAGTGCCCATTGAGTTCACACTCACTAACTATATGTGCAGGACACTTAAAGGGCATGTTCAATTCTTTAAGTACAGTATATCACAAAAGTGAGTAAACCCCTCACATTTCTGTAAACATTTTATTATATCTATAAAAATACTGATATGACACTTTGAGACAATGAAAATTTAGTAGTTAAGGTTCTTAACACGTCCGATGTATGCACCGAACCACGACTCCAACAACGATGCATTCATGCGCCGAACGACTGTTCCGGGCGAGAATCGCACATGTGTATACATTCAGCTGGGGGATCATTTGGCGATCAGCCAGGTGGCTCAACGAATGGATACACTCGCGATTCTCAGCCAAAATGCCCCTCGCGCATCGTTGCCAGGGGTCGTGGATTGGTGCCAAATTGCCTGTGTGTACAAACCTTTAGTGTACAGCTTATAAAACAATGTAAATTTGCTGTCCCCTGAAAAAAGCTCAGCCATTAATGTCTAAACAGTAAAAACAATATTGTTATATACATTCTTATTCCTTTCATGCTAATACTAGTACTAGGACAATAAGCAGGGGCACTTCTAGGGTTTTTGCTGCCTGATCCAAACTTTTTATTTCTGCCCTTTCGCGTGCCGCCGCCGCCGCCGCCGCCACGATAAAGTGGCCCTGGCTTTGTGGATGGACGTGGCTAAAGTTTTACGATTTTGAACTTCCTATCACACAGGTATTTAAACAGTTCCTCAGACAGTCAATTAGCAATAATGTAAATTACAAGAAACAGATATTACCTCCCTTTCTCAAACAACTTGTGTTGCCACTACCGTATTGCTCCTTTCAGGTTTTTTGTTGCTCAAATCAACTTATTTTATAGCCTGTGCTATACATGTTGGTACAACTGTTACAGTAAATTTGAAATGCCATACTTTCTGTAGTATAAAAGATTTTGGCCAAAAGATTTGTAAGCCTGCCACCACATCAAGGTAGACTCTTTCAGCAGGGCCTAACTAACCTAACTTGTCTAACAGAGCCTCACAAACTAACTAAAGCTAAACAAACCACTGTTGCCTGTCTGCCACTTTTCTTGTTCAGTGCAAGGGTGCCACCTGAGACAAGTGTCTCACTCTGCCTAATGGTAGATGTGGCCCTGACAATAAGTAAAGAGATGATGTTTCCATTTGTGTTAATGTATATCCTCTGTCATTGATCAGTTACACACATGTCCCCAAAGTAACAATTTCCATGCCTCCATCTTGGCTCACATAGTTTAATCCCCTTTCAGAATGACATCCCTTGCACCTTCTAAAGACTTCAATGTTCCAGAGCTGCAGATGACCATGACAGCAGAAAGGGGGTTCTAAGCACCTACAACACTCCCCCCAAAAAAACTATGGGAAGGATCAGGCTCTTTTTAGGTATGGTGTAATACTTGCATTCTTAAAGAAGAATAAAGGCTTGGGAATCAAGGGGACATGCGAGTGGACAGGACATGAACAGAGGAAAGACTTCTGATTGGGTTCCAGAATTAAAGGGTAGCTATACTCTAAAAAATGTAAATTACTGCTTCCCCCCATAACACGCACCAACTCACACATTACACACAGACTAGAACACATGTTAAAGGGCATGTCCACCCCTTTTTACAACATGTTTCTGTAGTGTAGGGCTCCCTCTGCTTCCATGAAACTGCAAGCAGGGGGCCGGACCGGCAGCCGCGTCCGTGATTGGCTGAGAGGCAGCCAATCACGGACGTGGCTTAAGGCTGTGCAGATCGACGGGGGAAAGAGGTGATGTAAGTACAGATCGGGGGTGTTTTGTGTGAAACTACTATGGCGTTTGGGGTTGGGGGAGGGAGCCCTACACTACAGAAAAGGGTTTTCTGCTAGTGGGAGGGAGATGAGGTCTGAACTGAGCATGACAAAATTCTCCCGGAGGAGAGACAGGAGGCAGAGTCCTATATGGACTCTGCAGAGCTCCTGGAGGGCAGTTTTTTGGACTTTAGGGGGTGATTAGTGGAGAACCATTTTGAGCTGGGATGTGAGGTAAGGATTTTTCTACACTACATAGTGGGACCAGTAGTGGGTTAAATTGTAGTTTTGGGGGTGGACATGTCCTTTAAACAAACACTTTAGCACACACATATTACACTTTAGCACACACAATTACACTTATATTACACTAAATAGTTGGAACTCATACACTAGTAAAATCATTGTCACAGACTCTGATAAATTGTTGGCACACAGACTGTGAAAATCATTGGCACAGACTCTAATAAATGGTTGGCACAAAGACTGATAAAATCATTGGCACAGACTCTGATAAATGGTTGGTACACAGACTGATAAAATCATTGGCACAGACTCTGATAAATGGTTGGCACACAGACTGATAAAATCATTGGCACAGACTCTAATAAATGGTTGGCACACAGACTGATAAAATCATTGGCACAGACTCTGATAAATGGTTGGCACAAAGACTGATAAAATCATTGGCACAGACTCTAATAAATGGTTGGCACACAGACTGATAAAATCATTGGCACAGACTCTGATAAATGGTTGGTACAGACTGATAAAATCATTGGCACAGACTCTGATAAATGGTTGGCACCCAGACTGATAAAATCATTGGCACAGACTCTGATAAATGGTTGGCACACAGACTGATAAAATCATTGGCACAGACTCTGATAAATGGTTGGCACCAGGGACTGATAAAATCATTGGCACAGATCTGATAAATGTGGGCACACCAGACTGATAAAAATCATTGGCACAGACTCTGATAAATGGTTGGCACACGACTGATAAAATCATTGGCACAGACTCTGATAATGGTGGCACCACAGACTGATAAAATCATTGGCACAGACTCTGAAATGGTTGGCACACAGACTGATAAAATCATTGGCACAGACTCTGATAAATGGTTGGCACACAGACTGATAAAATCATTGGCACAGACTCTGATAAACGGTTGGTCACACAGACTGATAAAATCATTGGCACAGACTCTGATAAATGGTTGGTACACAGACTGAAAATCATTAGCATATTTATCAGGTGTGTGCCAACCATTATCAGAGTCTGTGCCAATGATTTTATATTGTCACATTGTTTTGTCACATGACAAAACACTGCTGCGGCCGCATACAATGGGCTGTAACACACGTGAAATGCATGAACGCAATGGTGGCATTTGCGTTTCTATTCCGCTAATATTCTGTTATCGGAGTGCATGTGATTTGTAAGAAATGGTGATGCATGCACTCTGATAATGGATCACCACAGCGCACAAAGTTCTCCCGGAAACGGATCACAAAACGTGATCATAAGCTGTGAGAAAATCGCTAGTGTGACATTGGACTGCATGTTTTATAGCCATGTAATATGAAATTCTGAATACACTGCAATTCATTTAAATTCCAAATCTACTGGTATCCAGGTTAGAAACCTAGAGATGGACTAAAAAAACAGCCATCGGATTCCATGAGACGTCCTAGACAGTGACTGAATTCAAGAGACATTCTCATTGACACTCTAACGGTCTGGTCACACTCCTTTACACTATGCACATTCTAGGCACTTTCCACACAACGTGGGTTTCAGAAGTGTGAGGACTGTTTTTCCCATAGAATACATTTAGCATTTCATCTATATACATAGCATAGCAGAAGGTTATTACAATGCGCTGCCACATGCATTATCCTGTTAACGTACATGTTTAATTTTAAATATACAGAGAAAGAAACGCGCAGGAAAACAAACACGCTTTTTGATTGGTGCATCTTTGTGGGTTGTGTGGTGCATTCTGGGTGAAGCCTTTCAAGGGGCGTGTTTATAAAAGTGCAGTATTCGGACACAATAGATATCTTTACGTAATAGTATTTATATATTTAGATATTATTGGTAATAGTATATATTTAGATGTATTGGGAATAGTACACATACTATGAACTACCCGACCATTCCCATAGCGACAAAACAAAGGGTAACTATAGTCAAAAAACAAATTTTGTTCAATCATCCAAAAAGTTTTATAAACATAAAAACACCACTCCCCAACTGACACAGGAAGACACACACCAACAACTTACAAGGCAGCCATATTTAAAGGGTAACTATAGTAAAAAAAAAAATTATTGACCAATAATCAAAAAAGTAGTTATTTTACCCCCCAAACTGAACACACAACTGACCTACCCATTTATTTATGTGGCAGCCATACTTAAAGGGTAACTATGTCAAAAAACTAATTTTGACCATCAAACCAGTTATTTTTTTACCCCGCAACCCAAAAAAGGTACACGCACCTACTAACATACCCTTCCAATCCGGGGGCAGACATTTTTAAAGGGAAAAATATAGTAAAGAAACAACATTGCCTCATCATTGTCATTACTGAGTTTTAAAATCTGCAGCACAGACAAACATTCCCTCTAAATGTAGCCTTCAATCCACATTCAAACTTTATACTTAGACTTTCCCTTTCTGGTTTAATTTGATATTACTGCTAGCAATACCTGACACTGTGCCTTGGGTTGTTTATTGTGTTTGCTTAGTTGATGCAGAACATAAAGGGGCTTATTTAATTAGGGCTAGGCCCCACTATGTCCAAAATCTGCCCAATGCAATCTTTCATATTGCATCTGCTTTGTGCATTGTATGGACATCGATGTCCCACTACCTGCGCTGTGCTGCACTCCCCTGCTATTTGATTTTGATGCACATCGCCTGCATTGTCATTCGCCATCATTTTACTAAAAGTCGGGAGCGCATGCGATAGCGCACAAGATCGCACATCCTACCGCTCCAAAATTGTGTTACAGCTTTATATATGGTAGGAGGTGCGATCAGTGGGGCCATGACCTAAGAGGTGCAACATTTTGCCTGTGCTGTTAATCTGCAGCAACTAATTACACATTATTAGATGTTTCTAACTAGTATAAAAGATATTATCTGATTGGTTAATTAAACTTAGGGGGAAATTTTTGCCCCTCCTATTAAACTCTTCTTTAAAACACAGACATGGAAAGGGATATTTCCAGTAATGGTTTTATGTACAAGCATTGGAGACCAGGTCACATGATCCTCTGCTCCAGAAACTGGTCATGTGACCATGACCAACTGTCATCTTGGCAGTTGAGTTTTGTGGTTTTTGGTGGTGGAGTGCTCAATTTTGCTCTTGTGAGATTTTGCGATTTGGTGAGTTTACTGGAAAGCTATTAAAGAAGAAAAAAGAAGAAGAAGAAGCTGAGAAAGAAAAACACCTCGGCTGAGAAGAAGAAGCCGTCAAATAACACCTCGGCTGAGAAGAAGAAGCCGGCAAATAACACCCGGCTGATAAAGAAGAAGCTGACAAATAACACCTCGGCTGATAAAGAAGAAGCCGACAAATAACACCTCGGCTGATAAAGAAGAAGCCGACAAATAACACCTCGGCTGAGAGGAAGAAGCCGACAAATAACACCTCAGCTGATAAAGAAGAAGCCGACAAATAACACCTCGGCTGAGAGGAAGAAGCCGACAAATAACACCTCGGCTGATAAAGAAGAAGCCGGCAAATAACGCCTCGGCAGATAAAGAAGAAGCCAGCAAATAACACCTCGGCTGAGAGTAAGAAGCCGACAAAGAATAACAACCCTACTCAGGAGAGGAGAGGGATTGCAGAAAGCCATGGAGAGACGGCCCTGTAAGAGACATCTAGAGAGACAAGCTGAGGAAGGTAAGAGACTATTTAGACATTTTATTTTCTCACAGCTCTGTCCCATCTGTAGTAAAACTAAATGATGTCAATTCTGTGCCCTGGTAGCTCCCCCTTCCTGTAGTGGTAGTTTCTATTATACTAACTGTCCCATCTACCACATACTACAATAAAGCAAATATTAGATGATAGGGGTTTCTGAATATTAAAGGGACTTTCTGTGAAATCAAGCAAACCAACTGTCAAAACTGCAAACAGCACAAACCAACTGTCAAATCACTGTCACCATCCCAGCTACAGCAACACTGGTTACAGCAGTAAAGTTTCTGATTACTTGATTGACAATTGAATGGTACAGTGGTGGTTGGGAGGGATTATAGTTTCCAGTAATGGGCAATTTAAAATACCATTTTTCAGTATAGATGCCCTTTAGGGTTAGTAGCTAGAAAATGTCCCTTCAGCTTTTCTTGAAAAAACCCCTAGGATTAAAACCAGAAGAGATTTTCAGACCAGAGATGGATTACCATCAAATTGAGCCCTAGACAGAGCTGTCATTTTGGGCCCCTTGTTCTATATTCTTTATTGTATTGGCTGTAATACTGTAGCAGGGCCCTGATGTTTACTGGGCCCTAGGCAGGAGCCTTGTGGACTATCCTGGTCTGTTTCAGACTGTCTCCTGAAATCCTATTTCTTCCTCGGTGCCTAATTATCACACTGTAGACTTTGTCTAAAACATTCTCTCTACATATATCTATAATTTATTAAAAATGACCGTTAAGCTATAACGCTATTTCTGCTTCAATATAAAGGTGCTGCTGTGAAGAGGCTTCGTGTGGACATTGAAAGACCCTTCCCGATGGACGTCCGGAATTACAGGTTTTACACCAAGCTGGGAGAAGGTGCGTATGGGAAGGTAATGCTGGCTTCTTTATTTTCCAGCAAGGAGTTCGTGGCTATGAAGATCCTGAAGAAGGAAGAAAATCTGGAGGAGGCCCACCTTATGGAGAGAGAGGCACGAGTACTGCGAGCGGTTGCTGGATGCCCCTTCGTGTGCCACGCTTATGCAACCTTCCAGACGCAGGTATGGAAAACTGTTTGTATTGGAAGGCAGTGTAACCAGTTCCATTATATATGTGAGGTCTATCAGTAAATAATAGGTATTAAGATAACACTGATAATATAATGTTCTCCTCATCAGGGTAAGTGTAATGTGAAAAGTGTTAGACATTATCAGCATTTTTATTAATAACATTTCTTCATTGATGGTATAAGACCCACTGTTACTTTGGTCCCATGTGGTAAAGGAAAGGATTAGAATATGTCCTGTCCCAGCCATCTGCCATTGAGTATTAAAACAACTCAACTAAATGCTGCAGACTGGAAGCTTTTTGTTTATTTGTGCTATCTTTATTTACATTTGTTGTAATTATTATTAGTGTATAGTCACACATTGTATGCTCTATTCTGTACCATCTATTGAATGTTTTCCTGTCTTTGTACACAGAGGAATGCCTTTTTCGTTATGGAGTTTGCCAGAGGAGGAAGCCTGGAAGATCTTCTACAGAACTCAGGCCACCTGGAGATCAACGCCATCAAGTAAGTGTGAATTCCTTACCATATTGCCAATGTATTGACAACTGCACAGAGATCTTAATACGCCTGTAGATTTACTGTACAGTGACAATTATAAGGAGACTTTATAACAGGAATTACACAATTGATTGTCCACTTGTTTTCTTTCTGGAAAGGTTCTATACAGCAGAGATGGTCTATGGTCTCCAGTATCTCCACTCGCTTGGAATCATCCATCGGTAAGTTAAATTCTGCAATTACATCTCCCAACTACCCACAGTATTTAATGTGATCTCCCTCTTCTACCTACTTCCACTGTTTTCTTTAGAGGGCATGTCCACCTCCAAAACTATAATCCCCCCCACTAATGGCCCGACCATGTAGTGTAGTAAAATCCTTACCTCACATCCCAGCTCCATAAGGTTCTGTAGTCCCCCCCAAAGTCCCAAAATCTGCCCACCAGATGTAAGACTCTGCCTCCTATCTGGCCTCCGGGAGAAGTTGGGCATGTGTACTGCAGCCCTTCTCCCCCCTCCCTCTCCCTCCCGTTTTGTGATCCCTCCCCCTACCATAAAACCCCTTGCCCATATAATAGAATATGTTCCCCCAGCCCCAACCGCAAAAAAATAATTTTAAGAAAGTCCCTAGAACTCTACTTACCTTCCCTCTCTCCACCGGCATTCTGAGAAGCCGGCAGCCGCGTCCGTGATTGGCTGCCTCTCAGTGCCTTGCAAGCAGAAGGCCTGGCCGGGCGTCGGAGGAGAGAGGGAAGGGAAGTAAAGACCTGGTCACTTTCTTAAATTTGTTTTATAGCAGTTGGGGCTGGGGGGAGGTATTCTATTATATGACAAAAGTTTATATTAAGGGTGGAACATTTCTTTGCAATACATCTTCATGCAGAGTTAGTAAATAGTCCAAGGCTAGATTGTTCAGGCCAAGCAGTCCCCAAACAACCGTTTTTGTTCATTGTAGTCCGTTAACTCATTATCTGTTTTGCAGGGATATCAAGCCGGACAACATTCTGCTGAGTGAAGATGGACATGTGAGGATCGCCGACTTTGGACTGGCAGCGGAGAACGTCACCAGAGGAATCACCGAAGTATGTGGGACACTGGACTACATGGCCCCAGAGGTAAGGAATTAAATCCTATTGTGTATACAAAATTGAAGAAACAGGGAGAGATCTCCAAGTCACAAGATTGTGTGTCAGAGCCTCAATGTTATCTACTGATAGACACATAAAGGAGTATTTTGCATATCTCCGCCCCTTACTCTGGGGAAACTGGGAGTAAAAAATGACTTCCTGTTTCTTATATTTTGTGGGCAATGTTATTCATATAGCATGAGACTGCAAAATGCCTGTTGTTTCCCCATTAATATAGAAATTGTCTATTTATATGATTTCCAGTTGTACTGAATTATGGTTATTGTCTTGAAAATGTTGGAAGAAAAATGGACAAAAAAATCTTTATCTTCCATAGATTTGAGCCCTGAAAAACTGCTGAATGACTTTGGTTGCTGTCAGATTTTACCATTTATTAATATGTTTTTAGGATGAAATATTTATATAATCTCTCTCACTTTTTTCTAGATGCTACAAGGTAAGGAATACGTTTTTGCTGTGGATTTTTGGTCCTTAGGTGTCACCGAGGATGGCTGCTGGACGTTTCCCATTTTATGCCGGAGAGGAGGAAAACAAGGTGAAAAGATCCATCCTGAAGTCCAGACCAATGTATCCAGAAAGGCTCAGTGATGACCTGAAAGACTTTCTGAACAAGGTGTGTAGCGGGATTTTAATGAGAAAGCTTGTTATAGTATTTATACGCTTCTCTGGTAAATGGGTATGATACAGGAAGATGTTACTAGTCAGTGTAATCTACCTTGTCTGGTATTAAAAACTGTTATTGTTCTTCCTATAGCTCCTGAAGAAGAATCCATCTGTGCGCCTGGGAACAGCTGGAGATATCAGGCAACATCTATTCTTCAGAGGAACAGACTGGACCCATCTGGAGAGTGTGATACCACCGTCCACTTTCCCACCCAGAGACATGGATCAGAGAAGATCTTGAACCAGCCTATGTCCTTCATGGAGATGCTGAGGACATCTACGACAACAGGGAAAAGCTGCAGGACTTCTCCTTCTCTGCCCCAGATGCGGGAAACGAATCGCTTCATCGTCCTCCGGTAAGAACATCAACTCCCCACCACCCCCAGCCACAGGTATAACCCTTTATATTTATATGTATCGTTTTATTTGGAAGAGTAAGACAGTGTTTCTCAAACCTTTTATCCGGGGAGAACCCTTGAATCAATTTTAAATGTGTTGAAATTACATAAAATATATTATAAATTGTTTTCATTCTTAGTTATTAATTACCAGAATACATAATTCATACAATATAACAGATTGATCAATAAGATTATTTATATTGGAAATGCACAGAAATTTATCACAAGGGCGGATCTGTACAGTTCCTGTCAAAAGGAATCCTCAGTATCCTCCCAGGGACCCCAGGGGTGAGAAACACTGGATTAACATATGATAATTTATATTATAATAGTATGTTTTACAACTTCACACACACATAAATATATTGTATATATGTATAGTACATGTTATATAGAATAAATATTTATGTAATGGATAGAGGAGAGATAGACAGTATAATAGATTGTTGGATAGATTAGATAGATAGGTAGATAGATTAGATATATAATGATTGACAGACAGATAGATAAGATAGTTGACACACATATATAGATACATTGGTATATATGATAGATATGTGCTAACAAGTAGCCATTAGTTACACATATAATATGGTTATTAATATTGTCATTATAATAGTGATCCAGGGACAAGCCGGTTGCCATATTGGAATCAGGAAGGTTTTTTCCCTTTGATCCATTTCATCAAAGGTTTTTTTGCCTTCCTCTGGATCAGTAGAAATGGTTGAAATTAAGGGACTCCTGTCTTTCTTCAACCTTAATAGTAAATGATAGTCTTAGTTAGATGGATATTGTAGGTTAGGGACCTGCTCAGAGAGTCTACCTTGACGTGGTGGCAGGCTTGTTATCCTTTGGCCAATTCTATTTTATTGCAGGGTCCTAGAGCACTAAACAGATGTTTTATAGGGGAATTAAGGATGTAATGAACCCTGTGTGTCTGTCTTCATCAATCTTACCATTGTCTTAATTTCCTGCCATGAACATCAGCACTATTGGGTCCATCTTAACGATGAACCAAATGTCTCCTGCTAGATGAACGTAGAAACATTAGCTATGAAATGGGGCGTTGGTCTGGTACGGAGGATGATGGTCTAGAAAGGGGATTTCAGTGCTGATCTGTTTTGTTGGCCCTGATCCTGGTTTAATCTTTATATTTGACTATTGGCTAAAGGATAAAACTAAAGGACTCTCACTAATTACATTTCAATTAGAAACTTGGTACAGTAGAGGTAAAAACCACAATAGTATAAACCAGCAGAATAAAAATATAATATACCATGGATAGATACAATAGGATAATAAAGTTGAGGATGTTAATATATTAAAGGAAAACTAAACTGTAAAAATGAACTTGTAAGAAATGAAAAGTCCCTAGGATTATTCCTACCGCCTATCCCATTTTGTTGAGGAGCACCAGCATGTGCTTTCCCTTCTAAAAAGGTTGGGTAAGTCCATTTAGGGTCGACTTTAGTTTAGTTTTTAAAGATGCATTTACTGGGTAATGGCAGATTGTATGGCACCTTAAGTAACCAATGTGCCTCAAAATTTACTTCTGAATCTAACTTACAGCTTTTCCTCACTGAATGTGTTTTAGAAGACCATGATTCCCTGGCTACTAAAAATGTAAATGACTACTAAGTTGTGTGACACAGATTTGACTGTGCCAACCCCCTGCCTCTTTATACAAATTGGAAATTCTTAACGTCTTTACTCCGATTACATTTCAATACGAGCGAACAAATTTTCTCAGGCACAAACCATAAATCCCTATGTATGATACTATTCTCTAAGAGATGGTCTATTGTACCCCATTAAACCATATTTGATGCTGATTTAGTAAAATAGACATAAGACTGAATTATTATTGCCACAAATTTGCTGTTTAACCATAAATTGTGATTTTTTTTTTTTTTTTTTTTTTTTACAAGTGTGGTCCGCATGTCCCAAATAAATTATTGTACATTCACCCCACTGAACTAGTCAGTGACGACATATTGGATTAAATAATACCTTTTATTGGCTAACTAAAAAGGATTGATGAAAATAGCAGAGCTTTTAAAAAGCACTTAGGCTCTCTTTCCCCTCAGGCATGGGGGATACCAATAACCGAATCATGCGAAGCACACTATTTTATACCTACACGAACAAAGACTTTCTGACACTATAAACAGATGTTATCTTTTGGCCCCCATGCTAAATAAAACAATAAATACACTTCAATATCCAGGCAGCAATAAAAGATTTAGGCAAGGGTTAAACAACAATCAGATACATTTCACTTCTAGTTCTGGTATAAATAGATATTTTTGGATTTGGGTGGTTTAGAGTGAATTTTGGTCTGGTTAATTCTCTACATGACATTAAGATTAGAGACATATTGACACTTAAAGTTTTTAGATCTTTGTTAGTCCCAGAGTTCAAGTCCCAAATTTTTGTACAATTCCTCTACTACTTTTGAATAGTCTAGTAGACTAATCAAAAACATTTTTCATTTATGTTAAATTTCAGAGGCATATGGAGAAACATCACTAAAATACATTTAGCTGTCCGAAGGGGTTATAAAATACTATACTATAGTCATATAAGTATCACTTAAATCAATATTTTTGACAAAAAATGGAAACCTCTTATATCCAACTAGTGATAAGACCCTCCACTCTCAAACCCTCAGTTGCCCGGTGCTACACCAGTCCATATTTAAAACATCCTCAAATATATGACAGTGCACACTGGGTCTTTTTAACGTGTTTATTTCAAACATCATCATAATGTGCACATATCATATATTATAATATATAATCTATATATATAATCTATATATTATATATATCTATATATATATATATATATATATCTATTCTGGAGTGTGAGAAACTGCCCAAGGCTGGATGAATGAGAAGACATGCCCACAGGGCTGGATGATGAACATCCTTTTTTCCTGTCAAAGTTGTCAATGTGTAGGCCTTTGTAACTAATTGATCAATCATTTGATCAATGACCGATTCAGAGGAAGTAAAATGATAATGTAGGCTGACTTAACTTCATCTAGTATTGGATGAGTTAAATGGGTTTCAGGAGATAGACTGTAGGAGGCAATATGAGGATGTCATTTGCCTCAGATTATGACACAAGGAGAATATCTGAAGATTTGTTACTGCCCTTATCTTATCCCACAAGCCATTAGGCTACTAAACAGAAAACAAATGCAGATATTGAATTTAACAATGTTGTTTTATGCAAATATGAAAACATAATAAATTATTCATTGCTACATTTTAAATTCTCAATGGTGATCCTTTTGAAGCATAACATATCGAGGAAACACAACAAATGAGTGCAACCTTAAGATTCTGTCGAAATAACATAAAAACAAAGAACTGCAGGTTTCCAACAAGTAATTTTTAAAACACATAAAAACAAAGAAGTGGGATTCGCATATGAAACATTTATTTCAAATCGAAAATAAAAGGTGAGCAGTAAGATTTATTCTAGTAGTATGGTCATTGATGTTAAATACACCCCTAATTGTAATCAATGCAGAAATAGTGTTGGTTGATAATTCGTATTACATGCAGTTGGGAGATTTCAATTTTTTGCAGTTACCGATTGTAATCAGGAAGCCATTTAATTTGTGACAGTCTGATCTCTCCAGAGGCTAAAGCCTGTTATTGTTAGAAACAAAATCTCAGCATACCTCTATAGGCAATAAATGTTAGACAACAGGCATGTCAATAAACCTTTAAAGTAAATACACAATGTATGAATTATAGAATTGTAAACAGACACAAACAAGCAAAAACAGTATATATAGCAATATACATAGGTCTACAGAGAACATTCCATCGTTGTAATTAGGATTCAATCACAATCACTATGAAACAAGAAACCTTTTACACTGGGCGCATAAGAGTTATGAAGGCTGACAAATCTAAAATCTGTAGCATTTAATACTATGCCCTATTGTTACCGAATGAAGAAGATACAGGACAGGTTTTTTTCAGATCCCTCTCAACGGTATAAAGCTATTTCAAATAAACATATCCAACATCATTTTTGCACCAGACAACAGAGATGACATTTTTTTTTAAAATAAATTCAAGTCGCAGAGCTAAATAATGATTTAACGCCAGGGTGATCCAAAAGGGAAGGATGCCTTAATCTAGACATTAGGAATACAACTTTCTAACAGCATACGACAGTAACATGAAAATGAAAGCTTTCCCAAGCCATACTGAACTCTTTTAAAGACATTTCACTATACAGCCATTTAAGAAGTTAAGGCCTACAGTGCAAACTACAGCTGACTGTGGCCAGAACCGACCTGTTACAGATAAAATGCTGACCTTCTCTTGTTGATAACCACACTAAATGTGCCAGCAAAACATATTAATTGCCATATGCATCAGTGGCTTAACACCACCTTTGATGCTGAGGGCTGCAATAACATTTTATTAGCTGCAAAGTTCAGACTTAAATATCAAAGGTTTAGGTAGGGAGCTACCACCCACTACAGTGTCACTAATGATGGAGATACAGAAAGACTTACTTACTAGTAACCAACTAGAAAGATCAAAGTCAGTATTTAAATCATCACCATATTGCAAGCTACAGTCACCTTGAATTTGATAAGTTATATTTTGCTGAATGAATTAGTTTTATCTGTTTGCAATGTATAAAAAAAGAAAAACATTCACACCAAACCATAAAAAAAAAAAAAATTATTTTCCATGGTATCATGGTTGAAAATAAGTTGCCTTTATTAACCCCTAATGTTCCTACCATGCTAAAACTTAGTAGACAATCACTGCTACGAACATGCGAACATACACTGCTGATCTGACATGGTGAACAACCTAGCCAGATCAAGTTGGTATGGTGCATGAGTCCTCATTTAATTATAACTCCAATCTACTTACAACTCAGTTTTGTTCTTTGGCCAATTCTTAAAGACCCCATTGCTAAAATCTACAATAAGAAAGTCTTGTCAATATTTAACATTAGAAGCATGATGCAGGCTTCATTCACCTTCATGTCTTCATACAGCATAATGAACTAAGTACAGTTCGGTTTTAAGGGACGAGGTCAATGTGGCTCCCACTTACTGGTCACACCAGACTGTACCATCTTGAGAGAGAGATGTAGGGTTTCAAGCTCTTCCCTTTAAAAACCGAAAACTGAAATCAGCACGCTTAAAGCCTAGTCAGTATTACATTAGAAGCATGATGTAGCCGTTTCTTCTTTGCGTGTTGTACCCACTGAATTTTAATGAACTGGTAATAAATGATGTCTATGAGTAAGGGTCACGCTACCAAAATGTGTCAGACATTGCTTGTCCAATCCCTCATCCTTCATATCATTAGAACTTTTAATATCTTCAATAAAGATAATATTTTTAGATATTAGGGACTAAGACTCTTGGTTTCAGGAACCGAATGGGACTGGTCAGAGTCCTGTTGCATTTAGTAATAATTCCACATCACATTCAGGTGTGTCCTGTAAGAAAGGGTGTCAACCTGTGGCCCCTCCAGATGTTTTTAAACTACAACTCGCCTACTATGCATTGTAGCTTCGAACATTTGGAGGGCCACAGGTTGGACACCCCCTGCGTTACAGGAAAGAGGTGGCTCACCATAGGCTACTTAGATTGTCACCTCTTGGGGGAACAGGGTTGCCACCTCTCCCATTAAAAATATTCCAGCATGCAACAGCACAGGGAGCAGGTTGAAGATTGCCACAATCAGGTAAATCAGTGATGCCCTTACAGGGTCTCTCATTCCAACCAACATATGGGAGAGGGTTATAAATAAACACTGCCTTGTCTCCAGCAATAGAAGGGTTAAACCCTCTTCTCTGTGTTCCTCTAGGACTGTACCAATCTCCACACAGCACACACTACCCCCCCCCCCCCTCCATTGGTTGAGTCCGGGCACTCACATTCTCCGTGTCCCGCTCGTTGACAGTGGGCAATGGCGTCCTGACCGACATCTTGGATGGAGAAGGGGGGGAGCTGCTGTGTCGTGTCTCTCCTCTCTCCCCCCTTCTCAGTGCCGGCTCCTGGCCCACACACACCCGTGCCCCGGGCCTCCCTCAGGCTCATTCCCGGCAGGTGGCCGTCTCTCTCACACCGGCTCCTGGGCCAATAATCCAGTCGTGGGGGGGATAACGGAGAAATCCCTCTAACCCCTCATCATCCTTCCCCTCCTCCGCATCCAGCCGGAGCAGCTGCTTCTTCCACTCGGATCATCCCTCACAGGGGGAGGGTCAGTGGGCGGGGCTCTAAGGATGACGATGGCGCTGCTGCTGACAAAGGATTCGGGAGATCGGGATGGTCACGTGGTTGTGTGCAGAGTGGGCGGGAAGGGTCCTGTAAGTCACAGTAACCATGGAAGGAGCCCCACATTATTCTCTCTACCTGATCCATCCTCTGATGTGTACAGGTGGGCTCCACCGGTGAGACCGATGTTTTGGTCGGTAAACAACATTTACGCTGAGTGTGCACCAGACAATATTTCCGACCGACCGATATTTTCTAAAATATTGTATGGTGTGGGTGCCAAATGGCCGCAGCCGATGCTGTGTAATTATGAGCAATAGTGCGGTCCTATGGGGCCGCACGATTGGTCACGGCAAACTGTCGGCCACGGCTACTTTTGCAGCGACCGACAGTGATTTGTCCCAGCACAGACCTTGCTAGTGGCTGAGACCACACTGTTAGTGCGCGTGTTTCCACGCAATTGGATTCCATGTCGCTCCGACCTAGAATCACACGCCAACATAGTAGTGTGGTCACTCATTGGCCCACACTAGTCTCCTTCTAAAAGTGCGATGGGGTCGTGACTAAAATCGCATTAGTGTGGCCTACCCTAACGGACTAAGTGATCGTCCCTGGCCGTTACCCCCCCCCAATACATAGCATCGATATTCAGATTGATTTGGGGATTCAATTGAATAGACCACGATTCGACAACAGATTCCCGACCATGGATCAGTTTATTGAAAAAACAAAGATCAGCAACATGGAAAATTTGCAGATGACCCCTTTTCCTGGACCCATCACTACATAGATTTCTAAAGGCTTTATTTTTTTTGCCCGACACTGACCAATACTGTTCGTTCTTTTTGTCCAATCGGATGAAATGACATGTTGGTAATTGTGGCCAAGTGCGGGCACCTGAGGACTGGTCATCCGGTGGATTGCAGCAAATGTTGGCAGGGCTAAATAATCTGTGTGTTCCTAGCTTTAAATGGCTCGTCTGTATCAATCTACGGACCTGGGCATTTATTAAGTCAATTGTTTGGTTGAACGTCGCTGCTGGTAAATTATGGCATAACACAAAATTAACTAGGCTTTAGAAGTGATAAGCCATACTTCCTAGAATAGTGAATGCCGAGGTGTGGGCAGGTCCTGCCCCATCCAACTCACAGCTGGCTACACCCTCACAACCTGTCCTGGCCACCCACCAGAGCTGCCAAGCCTTACTCTCAGGTCAAGGCTTAATAGTACTGCTGCAACCGTACAGCAGTGGGGAAGTAATAAGCTAAATCTAAGCGACTCGTTTCTTTATGACCCATGCTTAGCTTGGCATCAACGTTACAAGACTCACTGAAAGTTTGTATTTTAGACAATAATGTACCCCCCCCACACACACACACACACACACATTCAAATCTAAGGATATTAAAATGCACTATGGGTTACATGACCTATAGAACTTAGACCTTTGCACAGGGGGAAATAGGTGCCCAGGTTTATACTATTAACAACGTTCTACGTAATGCGTGCTGTAGACATTATGTTATCTCACTTAGGGGTAGTGTTACATGGGTTAACACAAGTTTTACATAGGATTTAATAAGAGTTGTGACAGTTTGATAAATTTATAATAAAAGTCTATATGCCCGCAAGGAATTTCCAAAAATATAGTAGCAAGTACCTGATATAAATTCAAACAAGGGTAAAGATGGATTTGGAATGTAGACGTGCAAGCTGTCTAGATTAGAAGAACTAAAGCTAGCCATACACAAACTGACTTGTTGTGATAGATTTTATTCAGTAAAACGATTGCTTGTCGGAAAAATTATGATGGCAGAGCCACAAAGAAAACATATGTACGGTCTGCACGAAGTTGAAAGGGGAGGTGGTTTGCTGAAGTTAGGAAGTGCACTTGCTTGTAAATTGGATGGAACAAAATCTATTCCAAAAATCTAAGATACTTATACAATCCATTAATTGACTGATTGGGGTTTGATTGATTTTTACTCTAGAATATTTTTTTAGTTGATTGACTAAACAAAGGAATTCATATAGATTCATTTGATGGAAACAACTGAATGGACGTCAGTCAAATGTAAATATCAATTGAATGGCTGTTTTAACAGGGAAGTTCACACAAATACAAATGCTGTCAAGATCAAAAGTAAATATTTCCTAATTTCTTGACCATAATCTTCCCATCCAGCAATTTCTCTGTCGATAAATTTATGGGGGTCCTGTTTGTGACTAGATTACTCAGTTGAGATCTAAGCATATTAATCAGAAGAATAAACTGTTCATTCATAGATAACGTCTAAACTATCATATGTCTAAAATCGTATTTTACAAGCGGCGGTTGTTACCTTGTCAAATGCAAAAAAAGACAGGCTAGGCTCTTATATGAACCCATGTCCCCTACTGCGGTACAACAAGTAGTTAACATTGCACAGCACAGAGGGGCCTCTACACCTGCGAGTAATCGGGCACCATGAGTAATGATAGCAGAAATTTTGGTATAGGGTAAGTAGTTAAAACATCAACAGCTGTGAAAGATGTTTTTATATAACCTTAAAGGGACAGTTCAGTGGAAATTATAAATATGTGTTAAATTGATAGTTTGTGTGTAATGCCTTCTTAGTTATTCTACATATTCTCTTCCTTTTGAAAAAATCAGTTGATATTATACCCTTTGTTGTTTCCCTGCTGTTGACATTAGTGAGCTGACATTTCAGGTTCTATGGTCCTTCTTCTTCCCAGGATGCACCACTTCCTTGTAATGTTCCTAGCAGTAATTTCTACTGTTGGATGGGTCAAACATGCTCAATTTCTACTGAGCAACTGAATCAACCCCGCGCTGGTCATGGGCAAGACCATAACGGTCCTCCTAGGGTCCTGCAAACAGGAAGTCAGTTTTTCGGTTGCATTTATTTATACACAGACAAATGCTGAATTGGCAGATTAGGTCTTGGATGAAAAAATACTGATCTTTTTTTCTGAAAAGCATATGTATTTGCACTGAACTTCCCCTTTAATTGACTTTGTATACTTTAATCCTGTGTTTGACTAAGGAAATGTGCAGAAACATTGAAATATAGAATTAAAGGATAAGTTGTTTTTGCATTTTGTATAAGTACTTGCCTTCCTGAGTTCCCATGCAAAATCACACGTCTCTCTGCATCCTGGTCATTTTTAATCCTCCCCTATGTATCAATTATGCTGTCTGGCATTTGCCACGTATGGAGCCCTGCTTGTGTGGCGTGGCTGCTCAGTTGGGCTCGTTGTTGATCAGGCGAGTCAGACCACCAACTAAGCCCCAAGCGTCGATATCACCCAGAACAATCGTTTGTTCGTTAGCTACTGCACAATTTCATGTGTTTACACGCTTTAGTTGTTACTATTTGTGACAGGTGAGAAATCATTTACATATCAGTGACAGATCCCACCAACAGATCAAATAGGAACTGTCACTATATGAACATTGTCCTGGTACCAATGTTAGCATAAACTTTTAGCCCACTCCTGCCCCCAGTAGTGCCCATTGAGTTCCACTCACTAACTATATGTGCAGGACACTAAAGGGCATGTTCAATTTTAAGTACAGTATATCACAAAAGTGAGTAAACCCCTCACATTTCTGTAAACATTTTATTAATATCTATAAAAATACTGATATGACACTTTGAGACAATGAAAATTAGTAGTTAAGGTTCTTAACACGTCCGATGTATGCACCGAACCACGACTCCACAACGATGCATTCATGCGCCGAACGACTGTTCCGGCGAGAATCGCACATGTGATACATTCAGCTGGGGGATCATTTGCGATCAGCCAGGTGGCTCACGAATGGATACCACTCGCGATTCTCAGCCAAAATGCCCCTCGCGTCGTTGCCAGGGGTCGTGGATTGGTGCCAAATTGCCTGTGTGTACAAACCTTTAGTGTACAGCTTATAAAACAATGTAATTTGCTGTCCCCTGAAAAAAGCTCAGCCATTAATGTCTAAACAGTAAAAACAATATTGTTATATACATTCTTATTCCTTTCATGCTAATACTAGTACTAGGACAATAAGCAGGGGCACTTCTAGGTTTTGCTGCCTGATCCAAACTTTTTTTTCTGCCCTTTCGCGTGCCGCCCCGCCCGCCGCCGCACGATAAAGTGGCCCTGGCTTTGTGGATGACGTGCTAAAGTTTTACGATTTTGAACTTCCTATCACACAGGTATTTAAACAGTTCCTCAGACAGTCAATTAGCAATAATGTAAATTACAAGAAACAGATATTACCTCCCTTTCTCAAACAACTTGTGTTGCCACTACCGTATTGCTCCTTTCAGTTTTTTGTTGCTCAATCAACTTATTTTAGCCTGTGCTATACTGTTGGTAAACTGTTACAGTAAATTTGAAATGCCATACTTTCTGTAGTATAAAAGATTTTGGCCAAAGATTGTAAGCCTGCCACCACATCAAGGTAGACTCTTTCAGCAGGGCCTAACTAACCTAACTTGTCTAACAGAGCCTCACAAACTAACTAAAGCTAAACAACCACTGTTGCCTGTCTGCCCACTTTTCTTGTTCAGTGCAAGGGTGCCACCTGAGACAAGTGTCTCACTCTGCCTAATGGTAGATGTGGCCCTGACAATAAGTAAAGAGATGAGTTTCCATTTGTGTTAATGTATATCCTCTGTCATTGATCAGTACACACATGTCCCCAAAGTAAACATTTCCATGCCTCCATCTTGGCTCACATAGTTTAATCCCTTTCAAATGACATCCCTTGCACCTTCTAAAGACTTCAATGTTCCAGAGCTGCAGATGACCATGACAGCAGAAAGGGGGTTCTAAGCACCTACAACACTCCCCCAAAAAAACTATGGGAAGGATCAGCGCTCTTTTTAGGTATGGTGTAATACTTGCATTCTTAAAGAAAATAAAGGCTTGGAATCAAGGGGACATGCGAGTGGACAGGACATGAACAGAGGAAAGACTTCTGATTGGTTCCAGAATTAAGGGTAGCTATACTCTAAAAAATGTAAATTACTGCTTCCCCCCTAACACGCACCAACTCACACATTACACACAACTAGACACATGTTAAAGGGCATGTCCACCCCTTTTTACAACATGTTTCTGTAGTGTAGGCTCCTCTGCTTCCATGAAACTGCAAGCAGGGCCGGACCGCAGCCCGCTCCGTGATTGGCTAGAGGCAGCCAATCACGGACGTGGCTTAAGGCTGTGCAGATCGACGGGGAAAGAGGTGATGTAAGTACAATCGGGGGTGTTTTGTGTGTGAAACTACTATGGCGTTTGGGGTTGGGGGAGGGAGCCTCACACAGAAAAAGGGTTTTCTGCTAGTGGGAGGGAGATGAGGTCTGAACTGAGCATGACAAAATTCTCCCGGAGGAGAGACGGAGGCAGAGTCCTATATGGACTCTGCAGAGCTCCTGGAGGGCAGTTTTTGGACTTTAGGGGGTGATTAGTGGAACCATTTTGAGCTGGGATGTGAGGTAAGGATTTTTCTACACTACATAGTGGGACCAGTAGTGGGTTAATTGTAGTTTTGGGGGTGGACATGTCCTTTAAACAAACACTTTAGCACACACATATTACACTTAGCACACACAATTACACTTATATTACACTAAATAGTTGGAACTCATACACTAGTAAAATCATTGTCACAGACTCTGATAAATTGTTGCACACAGACTGTAAAATCATTGGCACAGACTCTAATAAATGGTTGGCACAAAGACTGATAAAATCATTGGCACAGACTCTGATAAATGGTTGGTACACAGACTGATAAAATCATTGGCACAGACTCTGATAAATGGTTGGCACACAGACTGATAAAATCATTGGCACAGACTCTAATAAATGGTTGGCACACAGACTGATAAAATCATTGGCACAGACTCTGATAAATGGTTGGCACAAAGCTGATAAAATCATTGGCACGACTCTAATAATGGTTGGCACACAGACTGATAAAATCATTGGCACAGACTCTGATAAATGGTTGGTACACACTGATAAATCATTGGCACAGACTCTGATAAATGGTTGGTACCAGCTGATAAAATCATTGGCACAGACTCTGATAAATGGTTGGCACCCAGACTGATAAAATCATTGGCACAGACTCTGATAAATAGTTGGCACACCGACTGATAAAATCATTGGCACAGACTCTGATAAATGGTTGGCACCCAGACTGATAAAATCATTGGCACAGACTCTGATAAATGGTTGGCACACAGACTGATAAATCATTGGCACAGACTCTGATATGGTTGGCACCACGACTGATAAAATCATTGGCACAGACTCTGATAAATGGTTGCACACAGACTGATAAAATCTTGGCACAGACTCTGATAAATGGTTGGCACACAGACTGATAAAATCATTGGCACAGACTCTGATAAACGGTTGGTACACAGACTGATAAAATCAGTGTCACAGACTCTGATAAATGGTTGGTACACAGACGATAAATCATTAGCATATTTATCAGTGGTGGTGCCAACCATTTATCAGAGTCTGTGCACTGATTTTATCATTGTCACATGTGTTTTGTCACATGACAAAACACTGCTGCGGCCGCATACAATGGGCTGTAACACACGTGAAATGCATGAACGCAATGGTGCATTTGCGTTTCTATTCCGCTAATATTCTGTTATCGGAGTGCATGTGATTTGTAAGAAATGGTGACTGCATGCACTCTGATAATGGATCACAGCACAGCGCACAAAGTTCTCCCGGAAACGGATCACAAAACGTGATCATAAGCGTGTGAGAAACTCGCTAGTGTGACATTTGGACTGCATGTTTTATAGCCATGTAATATGAAATTCTGAATACACTGCAATTTCATTTAAATTCCAAATCTACTGGTATCCAGGTTAGAAACCTAGGATGACTAAAAAAACAGCCATCGGATTCCATGAGACGTCCTAGACAGTGACTGAATTCAATAGAGACATTCTCATTGAACTCTAACGGTCTGGTCACACTCCTTTAACCTATGCACATTTCTAGGCACTTTCCACACAACGTGGGTTTTCAGAATTGTGAGGACTGTTTTTCCCATTGAAATACATTTAGCATTTCATCTATATACATAGCATAGCGAAGGTTATTACAATGCGCTGCCACATGCATTTATCCTGTTAACGTACATGTTTAATTTTAATTATACAGAGAAAGAAACGCGCAGGAACAAACACGCTTTTTGATTGGTGCATCTTTGCTGGGTTTGTGTGGTGCATTCTGGGTGAAGCCTTTCAAGGGGCGTGTTTATAAAAGTGCATATTTCTGGACACAATAGATATCTTTACGTAATAGTATTTATATTTTAGATATCTATTGGTAATAGTATATATTTAGATGTATTGGGAAAGTACACATACCTACTGAACTACCCGACCATTCCCATAGCAGACAAACTTAAAGGGTAACTATAGTCAAAAAACAAATTTTGTTCATCATCCAAAAATTTTTCATAAACATAAAAACACCTACTCCCCAACCTGACACAGGAAGACACACACCAACTAACTTACAGGCAGCCATATTTAAGGGTAACTATAGTAAAAAAAAAAATTATTGACCATAATCAAAAAAGTAGTTATTTTACCCCCAAACTGACACCACCAACTGACCTACCCATTTATTTATGTGGCAGCCATACTTAAAGGGTAACTATGTCAAAAAACTAATTTTGACCATCAAACCAGTTATTTTTTACCCCGCAACCCAAAAAGGTACACGCACCTACTAACATACCCTTCCAATCCGGGCAGACATATTTAAAGGGAAACTATGTAAAGAAACAACATTGTCCTCATCATTGTCATTACTGAGTTTTAAAATCTGCAGCACAGACAAACATTCCCTCCTAAATGTAGCCTTTCAATCCACATTCAAACTTTATACTTAGACTTTCCCTTCTGGTTTTAATTTGATATTACTGCTAGCAATACCTGACCACTGTGCCTTTGGGTTGTTTATTGTGTTTGCTTAGTTGATGCAGAACTAAAGGGGCTTATTTTTAGGGCTAGGCCCCACTATGTCCAAAATCTCCCAATGCAATCTTTCATATTGCATTGCTTTGTGCATTGTATGGACATCGATGTCCCACTACCTGCGCTGTGCTGCACTCCCCTGCTATGATTTGATGCACATCGCCTGCATTGTCATTCGCCATCATTTTACTAAAAGTCGGGAGCGCATGCGATAGCGCCCAAGATCGCACATCCTACCGCTCCAATTGTGTTACAGCTTTATATATGGTAGGAGGTGCGATCAGTGGGGCCATGACCTAAGAGGTGCAACATTTGCCTGTGCTGTTAATCTGCAGCAACTAATTACACATTATTAGATGTTTCTAACTAGTATAAAAGATATTATCTGATTGGTTAATTAAACTTAGGGGGAAATTTTTGCCCCTCCTATTAACTCTTCTTTAAAACACAGACATGGAAAGGGATATTTCCAGTAATGGTTTTATGTACAAGCATTGGAGACCAGGTCACATGATCCTCTGCTCCAGAAACTGGTCATGTGACCATGACCAACTGTCATCTTGGCAGTTGAGTTTTGTGGTTTTTGGTGGTGAGTGTCAATTTTGCTCTTGTGAGATTTTGCGATTTGGTGAGTTTACTGGAAACTATTAAAGAAGAAAAAGAAGAAGAGAAGCTGAGAGAAAAACACCTCGGCTGAGAAGAAGAAGCCGTCAAATAACACCTCGGCTGAGAAGAAGAGCCGCAAATACACCCGGCTGATAAAGAAGAGCTGACAAATAACACCTCGCTGATAAAGAAGAAGCCGACAAATAACACCTCGGCTGATAAAGAGAAGCCGACAAACCACCTCGGCTGAAGAGAGAAGCCGACAAATAACCCCTCAGCTGATAAAAAGCCGACAAATAACACCTCGGCTGATAGGAGAAGCCGACAAATAACACCTCGGCTGATAAAGAAGAAGCCGGCAAATAACGCCTCGGCAGATAGAAGAAGCCAGCAAATAACACCTCGGCTGAGAGTAAGAAGCCGACAAGAATAACAACCCTACTCAGAGAGAGAGGGATTCAGAAAGCCATGGAGAGACGGCCCTGTAAGAGACATCTAGAGAGACAAGCTGAGGAAGGTAAGAGCTATTTAGACATTTATTTTCTCACAGCTCTGTCCCATCTGTATAAAACTAAATGATGTCAATTCTGTGCCCTGTAGCTCCCCCTTCCTGTAGTGTGTTTCTATTATACTAACTGTCCCATCTACCACTACTACATAAAAGCAAATATTAGATGATAGGGGTTTCTGAATATTAAGGGACTTTCTGTGAAATCAAGCAAACCAACTGCAAAACTGCAAACAGCACAAACCAACTGTCAAATCACTGTCACCATCCCAGCTACAGCAACACTGGTTACAGCATAAAGTTTCTGATTACTTGATTGACAATTGAATGGTACAGTGTGGTTGGGAGGGATTATAGTTTCCAGTAATGGGCAATTTAAAATCCCATTTTTCAGTATAGATGCCCTTTAGGGTTAGTAGCTAATGTCCCTTCAGCTTTTCTTGAAAAACCCCTAGGATTAAAACCAAAGAGATTTTCAGACCAGAGATGATTACCATCAAATTAGCCCTAGACAGAGCTTTCATTTTGGGCCCCTTGTTCTATATTCTTTATTGTATTGGCTGTAATACTGTAGCAGGGCCCTGATGTTTACTGGGCCCTAGGCAGGAGCCTTGTGGACTATCCTGGTCTGTTTCAGACTGTCTCCTGAAATCCTATTTCTCTCGGTGCCTAATTATCACACTGTAGACTTTCTCAAACATTCTCTCTACATATATCTTATATTTTATTAAAATGACCGTTAAGCTATAACGCTATTTCTGCTTCAATATAAAGGTGCTGCTGTGAAGAGGCTTCGTGTGGACATTGAAAGACCCTTCCCGATGGACGTCCGGAATTACAGGTTTTACACCAAGCTGGAGAAGGTGCGTATGGGAAGGTAATGCTGGCTTCTTTATTTTCCAGCAAGGAGTTCGTGGCTATGAAGATCCTGAGAAGGAAGAAAATCTGGAGGAGGCCCACCTTATGGAGAGAGAGCACGAGTACTGCGAGCGGTTGCTGGATGCCCCTTCGTGTGCCACGCTTATGCAACCTTCCAGACGCAGGTATGGAAAACTGTTGTATTGGAAGGCAGTGTAACCAGTTCCATTATATATGTGAGGTCTATCAGTAATAATAGGTATTAAGATAACACTGAATATATAATGTTCTCCTCATCAGGGTAAGTGTAATGTGAAAAGTGTTAGACATTATCAGCATTTTTATTAATAACATTTCTTCATTGATGGTATAGACCCACTGTTACTTTGGTCCCATGTGTAAGGAATTAAGATATGTCCTGTCCCAGCCATCTGCCATTGAGTATTAAAACAACTCAACTAAATGCTGCAGACTGGAAGCTTTTTGTTTATTTGTGCTATCTTTATTTACATTTGTTGTAATTTTATTAGTGTATAGTCACACATTGTATGCTCTATTCTGTACCATCTATTGAATGTTTTCCTGTCTTTGTACACAGAGGAATGCCTTTTTCGTATGGAGTTTGCCAGAGGAGGAAGCCTGGAAGATCTTCTACAGAACTCAGGCCACCTGGAGATAAACGCCATCAATAATGGTGAATTCCTTACCATATTGCCAATGTATTGACAACTGCACAGAGATCTTAATACGCCTGTAGATTTACTGTACAGTGACAATTATAAGGAGACTTATAAAAGGAATTACACAATTGATTGTCCACTTGTTTTCTTTCTGGAAAGGTTCTATACAGCAGAGATGGTCTATGGTCTCCAGTATCTCCACTCGCTTGGAATCATCCATCGGTAAGTTAAATTCTGCAATTACATCTCCCAACTACCCACAGTATTTATGTGATCTCCCTCTTCTACCTACTTCCACTGTTTTCTTTAGAGGGCATGTCCACCTCCAAACTATAATCCCCCCCCACTAATGGCCCCACCATGTAGTGTAGTAAAATCCTTACCTCACATCCCAGCTCCATAAGTTCTGTAGTCCCCCCCAAAGTCCCAAAATCTGCCCACCAGATGTAAGACTCTGCCTCCTATCTGGCCTCCGGGAGAAGTTGGGCATGTGTACTGCAGCCCTTCTCCCCCCTCCCTCTCCCTCCCGTTTTGTGATCCCTCCCCCTACCATAAACCCCTTGCCCATATAATAGAATATGTTCCCCCAGCCCCAACCGCAAAAAATAATTTTAAGAAAGTCCCTAGAACTCTACTTACCTTCCTCTCCTCCACCGGCATTCTGAGAAGCCGGCAGCCGCGTCCGTGATTGGCTGCCTCTCAGTGCCTTGCAAGCAGAAGGCCTGGCCGGGCTGTCGGAGGGAGAGGGAAGGGAAGTAAAGACCTGGTCACTTTCTTAAATTTGTTTTATAGCATTGTTGGGCTGGGGGAGGTATCTATTATATTGACAAAAGTTTATATTAAGGTGAACATTTCTTTGCAATACATCTTCATCAGAGTTAGTAAATAGTCCAAGGCTAGATTGTTCAGGCCAAGCAGTCCCCAAACAACCGTTTTTGTTCATTGTAGTCCGTTAACTCATTATCTGTTTTGCAGGGATATCAAGCCGGACAACATTCTGCTGAGTAAGATGGACATGTGAGGTCGCCGACTTTGGACTGGCAGCGGAGAACGTCACCAGAGGAATCACCGAGTATGTTGGGACACTGGACTCATGGCCCCAGAGGTAAGGAATAAATCCTATTGTGTATACAAAATTGAAGAAACGGGAGAGATCTCCAAGTCACAAGATTGTGTGTCAGAGCCTCAATGTTATCTACTGATAGACACATAAGGAGTATTTTGCATATCTCCGCCCCTTACTCTGGGGAAACTGGGAGTAAAAAATGACTTCCTGTTTCTTATATTTTGTGGCAATGTTTTCATATAGCATGAGACTGCAAAATGCCTGTTGTTTCCCCATAATATAGAAATTGTCTATTTATATGATTTCCAGTTGTACTGAATTATGGTTTGTCTTGAAAATGTTGGAAGAAAAATGGACAAAAAAATCTTTATCTTCCATAGATTTGAGCCCTGAAAAACGCTGAATGACTTTGGTTGCTGTCAATTTTACCATTTATTAATATGTTTTTAGGATGAAATATTTATATAATCTCTCTCACTTTTTTCTAGATGCTACAAGGTAAGGAATCGTTTTTGCTGTGGATTTTTGGTCCTTAGGTGTCCACCGTCTACAGGATGGCTGCTGGACGTTTCCCATTTTATGCCGGAGAGGAGAAAACAAGGTGAAAAATCCATCCTGAAGTCCAGACCAATGTATCCAGAAAGGCCAGTGATGACCTGAAGACTTTCTGAACAAGGTGTGTTAGCGGGATTTATGAGAAAGCTTGTTATAGTATTTATACGCTTCTCTGGTAAATTGGTATGATACAGGAAGATGTTACTAGTCAGTGTAATCTACCTTGTCTGGTATTAAAAACTGTTATTGTTCTTTCCTATAGCTCCTGAAAAGAATCCATCTGTGCGCCTGGGAACAGCTGGAGATATCAGGCAACATCTATCTTCAGAGGAACAGACTGGACCCATCTGAGAGTGTGATACCACCGTCCACTTTCCCACCCAGACATGATCAGAGAAGATGCTTGAACCAGCCTATGTCCTTCATGGAGATGCTGAGGACATCTACGAGCAACAGGGAAAAGCTGCAGGACTTCTCCTTTCTCTGCACCAGATGGCGGGAAGACGAATCGCTTCATCGTCCTCCGGTAAGAACATCAACTCCCACCACCCCCAGCCACAGGTATAACCCTTTATATTTATATGTATCGTCTTTATTTGGAAGAGTAAGACAGTGTTTCTCAAACCTTTTCCGGGGAGAACCCTTGAATCAATTTTAAATGTGTTGAAATTACATAAATATATTATAAATTGTTTTCATTCTTAGTTATTAATTACCAGAATACATATTCATACATAACAGATTGATCAATAAGATTATTTATATTGGAAATGCACGAAATTTATCACAAGGCGGATCTGTACAGTTCCTGTCAAAAGGAATCCTCAGTATCCTCCCAGGAACCCCGGGGTAGAGAAACACTGGATTAACATATGATAATTTATTATAATAGTATGTTTTACAACTTCACACACACATAAATATATTGTATATATGTATAGTACATGTTATATATATAAATATTTATGTAATGGATAGAGGAGAGATAGACAGTATAATAGATTGATTGGATAGATTAGATAGATAGGTAGATAGATTAGATATATAATAGATTGACAGACGATAGATAAGATAGTTGACACACATATTAGATACATTGGTATATATGATAGATATGTGCTAACAAGTAGCCATTAGTTACACATAAATATTGTTATTAATATTGTCATTATATAGTGATCCAGGGACAAGCCGGTTGCCATATTGGAATCAGGAAGGTTTTTTCCCTTTGATCCATTTCATCAAAGGTTTTTTTGCCTTCCTCTGATCAGTAGAAATGGTTGAAATTAAGGGACTCCTGTCTTTCTTCAACCTTAATAGTAAATGATAGTCTATAGTTAGATGGATATGTAGGTTAGGGACCTGCTCAGAGAGTCTACCTTGACGTGGTGGCAGGCTTGTTATCCTTTGGCCAATTCTATTTATTGCAGGGTCCTAGAGCACTAAACAGATGTTTTATAGGGGAAATTAAGGATGTATGAGACCCTGTGTGTCTGTCTTCATCAAGTCTTAACCATTGTCTTAATTTCCTGCCATGACATCAGCACTATTGGGTCCATCTTAACGATGAACCAAATGTCTCCTGCTAATGAACGTAGGGAAACATTAGCTATGAAATGGGGCGGTTGGTCTGGTACGGAGGATGATGGTCTAGAAAGGGGATTTCAGTGCTGATCTGTTTTGTTGGCCCTGATCCTGGTTTAATCTTTATATTGACTATTGGCTAAAGGATAAACTAAAGGACTCTCACTAATTACATTTCAATTAGAACTTGGTACAGTAGAGGTAAAAACCACAATAGTATAAACCACAGAATAAAAATATAATTACCATGGATAGATACAATAGGATAAAAGTTGAGGATGTTAATATATAAAGGAAAACTAAACTGTAAAAATGAACTTGTAAGAAGAAAAGTCCCTAGGATTATCCTACCGCCTATCCCATTTTGTTGAGGAGCACCAGCATGTTCAGTTGCGGGTTAGTCCTGGACTCTCCTGTATTAAAGTGCTAATATCAGGAGGAAGCCTGGTAGAAGCAGTTTTTCTTCGGGCTGGTGCTCCTCACAGAAGGAATACACACACACACACACTCACTAATTCATTTTTATGTATTACACAAAATCCCATTTGTTAACATTAGATATGAAATATAGACAAGGGGATTACATGGTGCAGTGTGAACACCCTTGTCTGGTTTGTGATCAGTAGTGATGTTCAGGAGAAAGCAGTTACCAATAAAGTTTTATAACATGTATAGGCCACGACCTAGAGCCTCACACGCCTCAACATCAGTAGTGCTCGCCGCTCGACATCAATTGCCCCCGCCCAACTATGTCTCCTTCTCAAGCCCTGCAGATTGGGGTCGTAGACTAAAATAGCCATATACAATGTAACCCACTGGCCTAGACCCTAACGCGACTAAGTGTAATACGCTCCTCTGCGCCGATTTTCAACCCCCCCCCTAATACAAAGCATCGCAGTATTACAGACATTGATATTTATGCCGCGCGAAATGCTCACAATTAGAATCAGACGCACGGATTCTTGACAACAGGATTCCCAGACAGCCATGGACTCAGTTATGAAAAAAAATAAGATCAGCGCAGACATGGAAATTGCCACTTGATAGACAGGAACCCACCTCCGCCAACATTTTCCTCGACGAACCCCATCGACTAGCAGATTTTATAAATGCGCCTTTATTTTTTTTTAGCACCCCCGACACATATGCACCAATACTGAACCTTTACTAATTCGTTCTTTATAGAACCTCCAATCTGCGATTAAGACAGTAATCAGATACCAATAGGATGATAATGACAAATCGTGGTAAATACTGTGCGCCAAGCTGCCTGCACGACCGCACCTGCATGGATTAGGCAATGGTACATCCTGAGAATGGATGCAGCAAATAGCGTTAGGCAACGGAAGCTAAATAATACTGTGCTGTTCCTTCAATAGCACTTAAATGCGCTCTTGTACTATGCTATCAATTACGCGCACCGCAACCCCATACATCATCAAGGGAGCATTTCATTAAGTCAATTGCTTTGTTATGTGAGTTATTGAACGTCGCCCTTCTGCACTGGTTAAAATTCTGCGTCTAAACAACAAAAATTAAATCTACTGCCGCTTTAGAAATGTCCAATAAGCCTAATACTTCTAGCATAGTGACATATAGCCCGATGCGTGTTTAGGCTCGGGTTGCCTTGAAGTAGGGCAGGAAGAGGGTTCCGCTCGATGCGGACCCAGTTAAAGGTCCTAGCCCCATCCTTTTTTTTTAACAAACTATACAGCCCCTAGATGAGACTTACACCCTCACAACCTGCCCTCCTGCCACTCCACCAGAGGGACATTGCCCCAAGCCACTAATAACTCTCAGAGTCAAGAAGCTGTACCCCGTAAATAGCCTATTAAAAAAAAAATGTGACCAAACCGCACATCGTACAGAGAAGCGCAGCTACAGCAAGATGCCTCGGCGCAAGCCCCTTATAATAAGCTGAAGAGTAAATAAGCCTATAACTTTAGCGACTCGCCTGATCTTATCACCCATGCCCTATCTAAAGCCTTATGGCCGTCATCAACGTTACAAGACTCACTGAAAGTTTGTATTTTAGACAATAATGTACCCCCCCCACACACACACACACACACACATTTCAAATTCTAAGGATATTAAAATGCACTATAGGGTACCATGACCTATAGAACTTAGACCTTTGCACAGAGGGGAAATAGGTGCCCAGGTTTATACTATTTAACAACTGTTGCTACGTAAGCGCTTGCATTAAGTAGACAGTTATGTTTTCATTACTCAAGTTATTTGGGTAGTGTTTACATGGGTTAACACAAGTTTTAACATAGGATTTATAAGAGTTTGTGACAGTTTGATAAATTTATAATAAAAGTCTATATGCCCGCAAGGAATTTACAAAAATATAGTAGCAAGTACACTTAGATAAATTCAAACAAGGGTAAAGATGGATGGATGAATGTAGACAGTGCAAGCTGTCTAGATTAGAAGAACTAAAGCTAGCCATACACAAACTGACTTGTTTGATAGATTTTATTCAGTAAAACGATTGCTTGTCCGGAAAAATGATGGCAGAGCCACAAAGAAAACATATGTACGGTCTGCACGAAGTTGAAAGGGGAGTAGGTTTGCTGAAGTTAGGAAGTGCACTTGCTTGTAAATTGGATGGAACAGAAAATCTATTCCAAAAATCTAAGATACTTATACAATCCATTAAAATTGACTGAGGGGTTTGATGGTTTACTCTAGAATAATTTTTTAGTTGATTGACTAGAACAAAGGAATTCATATAGTTTCATTTGATGGAAACAACTGAATGGACGGATCAGTCAAAGTAAATATCAATTGAATGGCTGTTTTAACAGGGAAGTTCAGCACAAATACAAATGCTGTCAAGATCAAAAGAAATATTTCCTAATTTTTTGACCATAATCTTCCCATCCAGCAATTTCCTGTCGATAAATTTATGGGGTCCTGTTTGTGACTAGATTACTCAGTTGAGATCTAAGAATATTAATCAGAAGAAATACTGTTATCTCATAGATGAACGTCTAAACTATCATATGTCTAAGATCGTATTTTACAAGCAGCGGTTGTTACCTTGTCAAATGCAAAAAGAAAACAGGCTAGGCTCTTAGATTATGACCCATGTCCCCTACTGCGGTACAACAAGATAGTTTAACATTGCACAGCAGCAGGGCGGCCTCTACCACCTGCAGAGTAATCGGGCCGCATGAGTAATGTAGCAGAAATTTTGGTATAGGGTAAGTAGTTAAAACATCAACAGACTGTGAAAGATGTTTTTATATAATTAAAGGGACAGTCAGTGGAAATTATAAATATGTGTTAAATTGATAGTTTGGTGTAATGCCTTCTTAGTTATTCTACATATTCTCTTCCTTTTGAAAAAATCAGTTGATATTATACCCTTTGTTGTCCTGCTGTTGACATTAGTGAGCTGACATTCAGTTCTACAGGTCCTTCTTCTTCCAGGATGCACACTTCCTTGTAATGTTCCTAGCAGTAATTTTACTGTGTGATGGGTCAAACATGCTCAGATTTCTACTGAGCCAACTGAATCAACCAGCGCTGGGTCATGGGCAAGACCAATAACGGTCTCTACTAGGGTCCTGCAAACAGGAAGTCAGTTTTTCGGTTGCATTTATTTATACACAGACAAAATGCTGAATTGGCAGATTAAGGTCATTGGATGAAAAAATACTGATCTTTTTTTCTGAAAAGCATATGTATTTGCACTGCTGACTCCCCTTTAATTGACTTTGTACTTTAATCCTGTGTTTGACTAAGGAAATGTTAGCAGAAACATTGAATATAGAATTAAAGGATAAGTTGTTTTTGCATTTGTATAAGTACTTGCCTTCCTGAGTTCCCATGCAAAATCACACGTCTCTCTGCATCCTGGGTCATTTTTAATCCTCCCCTATGTATCAGATTATGCTGTCTGGCATTTGCCACGTATGGAGCCCTGCTTGTGTGCGTGGCTGCTCAGTGGGCGCCGTTTGTTGATCAGGCGAGTCAGACACCAACTAAGCCCCAAGCGTCTGATTATCACCCAGAACAATCGTTGTGTTCGTTAGCTACATGCAGAATTTCATGTGTTACACAGCTTTAGTTGTTACTAATTTGTGGACAGGTGAGAAATCATTTACATATACAGTGACAGATCCCACCCAACAGATCAAATAGAGAACTTGGTCACTTATATGAACATTGTCCTGGACCAATGTTAGCATAACTTTTAGCCCACTCCTGCCCCACAGTAGTGCCCATTGAGTTCACACTCACTAACATATGTGCAGACACTTAAAGGGCATGTTCAATCTTTAAGTACAGTATATCACAAAAGTGAGGTAAAACCCCTCACATTTCTGTAACATTTTATTATATCTATAAAAATACTGATATGACACTTTGAGACAATGAAAATTTAGTAGTTATAGGTTCTTAACACGTCCGATGTATGCACCGAACCACGACTCCAACAACGATGCATTCATGCGCCGAACGACTGTTCGGGCGAGAATCGCACATGTGTATACATTCAGCTGGGGGATCATTTGGCGATCAGCCAGGGTGTCAACGAATGGATACACTCGCGATTTCAGCCAAAATGCCCCTCGCGCATCGTTGCCAGGGGTCGTGGATTGGTGCCAAATTGCCTGTGTGTACAAACCTTTAGTGTACAGCTTATAAACAATGTAAATTTGCTGTCCCCTGAAAAAGCTCAGCCATTAATGTCTAAACAGTAAAAACAATATTGTTTATACATTCTTATTCCTTCATGCTAATACTAGTACTAGGACAATAAGCAGGGCACTTCTAGGGTTTTTGCTGCCTGATCCAAACTTTTATTTCTGCCCTTTCGCGTGCCGCCCCCGCCGCCGCCGCCGCCACGATAAAGTGGCCTGGCTTGTTGGATGGACGTGGCTAAAGTTTTACGATTTTGAACTCTCCTATCACACAGGTTATTTTAAACGTTCCTCAGACAGTCAATAGCAATAATGTAAATTACAGAAACAGATATTACCTCCCTTTCTCAAACACTTGTGTTGCCACTACCGTAATGCTCCTTTCAGTTTTTTGTGCTCAAATCAACTTATTTATAGCCTGTGCTATACATGTTGGTACAACTGTTACAGTAAATTTGAAATGCCATACTTTCTGTAGTATAAAAGATTTTGGCCAAAGATTGTAAGCCTGCCACCACATCAAGGTAGACTCTTCAGCAGGGCCTAACTAACCTAACTTGTCTAACAGAGCCTCACAAACTAACTAAGCAAACAAACCACTGTTGCCTGTCTGCCCACTTTTCTTGTTCAGTGCAAGGGTGCCACTATGAGACAAGTGTCTCACTCTGCCTAATGTAGATGTGGCCCTGACAATAAGTAAAGAGATGATGTTCCATTTGTGTAATGTATACTCTGCTCATTGATCAGTACACACATGTCCCCAAAGTAACAATTCCATGCCTCCATCTTGGCTCACATAGTTAATCCCCTTTCAGAATGACATCCTTGCACCTTCTAAAGACTTCAATGTTCCAGAGCTGCAGATGACCATGACAGCAGAAAGGGGGTTCTAAGCCACCTACCAACACTCCCCCAAAAAAACTATGGGAAGGATCAGGCTCTTTTTAGGTATGGTGTAATACTTGCATTCTTAAAGAAGAATAAAGGCTTGGGAATCAAGGGGACATGCGAGTGGACAGGACATGAACAGGAAAGACTTCTGTTGGGTTCCAGAATTAAAGGGTAGTATACTCTAAAAATGTAAATTAGCCTTCCCCCCATAACACGCACCAACTCACACATTACACACAGACTAGAACACATGTTAAAGGCATGTCCACCCCTTTTTACAACATGTTTCTGTAGTGTAGGGCTCCCTCTGCTTCCATGAAACTGCAAGCAGGGGGCCGGACCGGCAGCCGCCCGTCCGTGATTGGCTGAGAGGCAGCCAATCACGACGTGGCTTAGAGGCTGTGCAGATCGACGGGGAAAGAGGTGATGTAAGTACAGATCGGGGGGGTTTTGTGTGAAACTACTATGGCGTTTGGGGTTGGGGGAGGGAGCCTACACTACAGAAAAGGGGTTTCTGCTAGTGGGAGGGAGATGAGGTCTGAACTGAGCATGACAAAATTCTCCCGGAGGAGAACAGGAGGCAGAGTCCTATATGGACTCTGCAGAGCTCCTGGAGGGCAGTTTTTGGACTTTAGGGGGTGATTAGTGGAGAACCATTTTGAGCTGGGATGTGAGGTAAGGATTTTTCTACACTACATAGTGGACCAGTAGTGGTTAAATTGTAGTTTTGGGGGTGGACATGTCCTTTAAACAAACACTTTAGCACACACATATTACACTTTAGCACACACAATTACACTTATATACACTAAATAGTTGGAACTCATACACTAGTAAAATCTTGTACAGACTAGACTGATAAATTGTTGGCACACAGACTGTGAAAATCATTGGCACAGACTCTAATAAATGGTTGGCACAAAGACTGATAAAATCATTGGCACAGACTCTGATAAATGGTTGGTACACAGACTGATAAAATCATTGGCACAGACTTGATAAATGGTTGGCACACAGACTGATAAAATCATTGGCACAGACTCTAATAAATGGTTGGCACACAGACTGATAAAATCATTGGCACAGACTCTGATAAAGGTTGCACAAAGACTGATAAAATCAATGGCACACTAATAATGGTTGGCACACAGACTGTAAAATCATTGGCACAGACTCTGATAAATGGTTGGGTACACAGACTGATAAAATCATTGGCACAGACTCTGATAAATGGTTGGTACACCAGACTGATAAAATCATTGGCACAGACTCTGATAAATGGTTGGCACCAGACTGATCAAAATCAATTGGCACGAACTGATAAATGTTGGCACCCAGACTGATAAACAGTTGGCACAGACTACTGATAAAGGTGGCACACCGACTGATAAATCATTGGCACAGACTCTGATAAATGGTTGGCACACAGACGATGATAAAATCATTGGCACAGACTCTGATAAATGGTTGGCACACAGACTGATAAAATCCTTGGCACAGACTCTGATAAATGGTGTGCACACAGACTGATAAAATCATTGGCACAGACTCTGATAATGGTGGCACACAGATGATAAAATCTGGCACGACTCTGATAAACGGTTGGTACACAGACTGATAAAATCATTGGCACAGACTCTGATAAATGGTTGGTACACAGACTGATAAAATCATTAGCATATTATCAGTGGTGTGCCAACCATTTATCAGAGTCTGTGCCAATGATTTTATCATTGTCACATGTGTTTTGTCACATGACAAAACACTGCTGGCGCATACAATGGGCTGTAACACCGTGAAATGCATGAAGCCAATGTGCATTTGCGTTTCTATTCCGCTAATATTCTGTTATCGGGAGGATGTGATTTGTAAGAAATGGTGACTGCATGCACTCTGATAATGGATCACAGCACAGCGCACCAAGTTCTCCCGGAAACGGATCACAAAAGTGATCATAAGCGTGTGAGAAACTCGCTAGTGTGACATTGGACTGCATGTTTTATAGCCATGTAATATGAAATTCTGAATTACACTGCAATTTCATTTAAATTCCAAATTTACTGGTATCCAGGATAGAAACCTAGAGATGGACTAAAAAAACATCCATCGGATTCCATGAGACGTCCTAGACAGTGACTGAATTCAATAGAGACATTCTCATTGACACTCTAACGGTCTGTCACACTCCTTTCACATATGCACATTTCTAGCACTTTCCACACAACGTGGGTTTTCAGAAGTGTGAGGACTGTGTTTTTCCATTGAAATACATTTAGCATTTCATCTATATACATAGCATAGCAGAAGGTATTTACAATGCGCTGCCACATGCATTTATCCTGTTAACGTACATGTTTAATTTTAATTATACAGAGAAAAGAAACGCGCAGGAAAACAAACACGCTTTTTGATGGTGCATCTTTGCTGGGTTTGTGTGGGTGCATTCTGGTGAAGCCTTTCAAGGGGCGGTGTTTATAAAAGTGCAGTATTCTGGACACAATAGATATCTTTACGTAATAGTATTTATATTTAGATATCTATTGGTAATAGTATATATTTAGATGTATTGGGAATAGTACACATACCTACTGAACTACCCGACCATTCCCATAGCAGACAAACTTAAAGGGTAACTATAGTCAAAAAACAAATTTTGTTCAATCATCCAAAAAGTTTTCATAAACATAAAAACACCTACTCCCCAACCTGACACAGGAAGACACACACCAACTAACTTACAAGGCAGCCATATTTAAAGGGTAACTATAGTAAAAAAAAAAAATTATTGACCAATAATCAAAAAAGTAGTTATTTTACCCCCCAAACTGACACACACCAACTGACCTACCCATTTATTTATGTGGCAGCCATACTTAAAGGGTAACTATAGTCAAAAAACTAATTTTGACCATCAAACCAGTTATTTTTTACCCGCCAACCCAAAAAAGGTACACGCACCTACTAACATACCCTTCCAATCCGCGGGGCAGACATATTTAAAGGGAAACTATAGTAAAGAACAACATTGTCCTCATCATTGTCATTACTGAGTTTTAAAATCTGCAGCACAGACAAACATTCCCTCCTAAATGTAGCCTTTCAATCCACATTCAAACTTTATACTTAGACTTTCCCTTTCTGGTTTAATTTGATATTATGCCAGCAATACCTGACCACTGTGCCTTGGGTTGTTTATTGTGTTTGCTTAGTTGATGCAGAACATAAAGGGGCTTATTATTAGGGCTAGGCCCCCATATGTCCAAAATCTGCCCAATGCAATCTTTCATATTGCATTGCTTTGTGCATTGTATGGACATCGATGTCCCACTACCTGCGCTGTGCTGCACTCCCCTGCCATTTGATTTGATGCACATCGCCTGCATTGTCATTCGCCATCATTTTACTAAAAAAGTCGGGAGCGCATGCGATAGCGCACAAGATCGCACATCCTACCGCTCCAAAATTGTGTTACAGCTTTATATATGGTAGGAGGTGCGATCAGTGGGGCCATGACCTAAGAGGTGCAACATTTGCCTGTGCTGTTATCTGCAGCAACTAATTACACATTATTAGATGTTTCTAACTAGTATAAAAGATATTATCTGATTGGTATTAAACTTAGGGGAAATTTTTGCCCCTCCTATTAAACTCTTCTTTAAACACAGACATGGAAAGGGTATTTCCGTATGGTTTTATGACAAGCATTGGAGACCAGGTCACATGATCCTCTGCTCCAGAAACTGGTCATGTGACCATGACCAACTGTCATCTTGGCAGTTGAGTTTTGTGGTTTTTGGTGTGGAGTGCTCATTTTGCTCTTGTGAGATTTTGCGATTTGTGAGTTTACTGGAAAGCTATAAAGAAGAAAAAGAAAGAAAAAGAAGAAGAAGTGAGAAAGAAAAACACCTCGGCTGAGAAGAAGAAGCCGTCAATAACACCTCGGCTGAGAAGAAGAAGCCGGCAAATAACACCCGGCTGATAAAGAAGAAGCTGACAAATAACACCTCGGCTGATAAAGAGAAGCCGACAAATAACACCTCGGCTGATAAAGAAGAAGCCGACAAATAACACCTCGGCTGAGAGGAAGAAGCCGACAAATAACACCTCAGCTGATAAAGAAGAAGCCGACAAATAACACCTCGGCTGAGAGAAGAAGCACGAAAAATAACACCTCGGCTGATATAAGAAAGAAGCCGGCAAATAACGCCTCGGCAGATAAAGAAGAAGCCAGCAAATAACACCTCGGCTGAGAGTAAGAAGCCGACAAAGAATAACAACCCTACTCAGGAGAGGAGAGGGATGCAGAAAGCCCTGGAGAGACGGCCCTGTAAGAGACATCTAGAGAGACAAGCTGAGGAAGGTAAGAGACTATTTAGACATTTTATTTTCTCACAGCTCTGTCCCATCGTAGTAAAACTAAATGATGTCAATTCTGTGCCCTGGTAGCTCCCCCTCTTAGTGAGTGTGTAGTTTCTATTAAATAACTGTCCATCTACCACATACTACAATAAAGCAAATATTAGATGATAGGGGTTTCTGAATATTAAAGGGACTTTCTGTGAAATCAAGCAAACCAACTGTCAAAACTGCAAACAGCACAAACCAACTGTCAAATCACTGTCACCATCCCAGCTACAGCAACACTGGTTACAGCAGTAAAGTTTCTGATTACTTGATTGACAATTGAATGGTACAGTGGTGGTTGGGAGGGATTATAGTTTCCAGTAATGGGCAATTTAAAATAACCATTTTTCAGTATAGATGCCCTTTAGGGTTGTAGCTAGAAATGTCCCTTCAGCTTTTCTTGAAAAAACCCCTAGGATAAAACCAGAGAGAGATTTCAGACCAGAGATGGAATCCATAATTGAGCCCTAGACAGAGCTGTCATTTTGGGCCCTTGTTTATATTCTTTGTATTGTTGGCTGTAATACTGTAGCAGGGCCCTGATGTTTACTGGGCCCTGGCAGGAGCCTTGTGGACTATCCTGGTCTGTTTCAGACTGTCTCCTGAAATCCTATTTCTTCCTCGGTGCCTAATTATCACACTGTAGACTTGTCTAAAACATTCTCTCTACATATATCTATAATTATTAAAAATGACCGTTAAGCTATAACGCTATTTCTGCTTCAATAAGAGTGCTGCTGTGAAGAGGCTTCGTGTGGACATTGAGAAGACCCTTCCCGATGGACGTCCGGAATTACAGGTTTTACACCAAGCTGGGAGAAGGTGCGTATGGGAAGGTAATGCTGGCTTCTTTATTTTCCAGCAAGGAGTTCGTGGCTATGAAGATCCTGAAGAAGGAGAAAATCTGGAGGAGGCCCACCTTATGGGAGAGAGGCACGAGTACTGCGAGCGGTTGCTGGATGCCCCTTCGTGTGCCACGCTTATGCAACCTTCCAGACGCAGGTATGGAAAACTGTTTGTTGGAAGCAGTGTAACCAGTTCCCTTATATATGTGAGGTCTATCAGTAAATAATAGGTATTAAGATAACACTGATAATATAATGTTCTCCTCATCAGGGTAAGTGTAATGTGAAAAGTGTTAGACATATCAGCATTTTTATTAATAACATTTCTTATTGATGGTATAAGCCCACTGACTGGTCTGGTCCCATGTTGGTAAAGGAAAGGATTAGAATATGCCTGTCCAGCCATCTGCCATTGAGTATTAAAACAACTCAACTAAATGCTGCAGATGGAAGCTTTGTTTATTTGTGCTATCTTTATTTACATTTGTTGTAATTATTATTAGTGTATAGTCACACATTGTATGCTCTATTCTGTACCATCTATTGAATGTTTTCCTGTCTTTGTACACAGAGGAATGCCTTTTTCGTTATGGAGTTTGCCAGAGGAGGAAGCCTGGAAGATCTTCTACAGAACTCAGGCCACCTGGAGATCAACGCCATCAAGTAAGTGTGAATTCCTTACATATTGCCAATGTATTGACAACTGCACAGAGATCTTAATACGCCTGTAGATTTACTGTACAGTGACAATTATAGGAGACTTTATAAAAGGAATTACACAATTGATTGTCCACTTGTTTTCTTTCTGGAAAGGTTCTATACAGAGAGATGGTCTATGGTCTCCAGTATCTCCACTCGCTTGGAATCATCCATCGGTAAGTTAAATTCTGCAATTACATCTCCCAAATACCCACAGTATTTAATGTGATCTCCCTCTTCTACTACTTCCACTGTTTTTTAGAGGGCATGTCCACCTCCAAAACTATAATCCCCCCACTAATGGCCGACCATGTAGTGTAGTAAAATCCTTACCTCACATCCCAGCTCCATAAGGTTCTGTAGTCCCCCCCAAAGTCCCAAAATCTGCCCACCAGTGTAAGACTCTGCCTCTATCTGGCCTCCGGGAGAAGTTGGGCATGTGTACTGCAGCCCTTCTCCCCCCTCCCTCTCCCTCCCGTTTTGTGATCCCTCCCTACCATAAAACCCCTTGCCCATATAATAGAATATGTTCCCCCAGCCCCAACCGCAAAAAAATAATTTTAAGAAAGTCCCTAGAACTCTACTTACCTCCCTCTCTCCACCGGCATTTGAGAAGCCGGCAGCCGCGTCCGTGATTGGCTGCCTCTCAGTGCCTTGCAAGCAGAAGGCCTGGCCGGGCGTCGGAGGAGAGAGGGAAGGGAAGTAAAGACCTGGTCACTTTCTTAAATTTGTTTTATAGCAGTTGGGGCTGGGGGGAGGTATTCTATTATATGACAAAAGTTTATATTAGGGTGGAACATTTCTTTGAAATCATCTTCATGCAGAGTTAGTAAATAGTCCAAGGCTAGATTGTTCAGGCCAAGCAGTCCCCAAACAACCGTTTTTGTTCATTGTAGTCGTTTAACTCATTATCTGTTTTGCAGGGATATCAAGCGGACAACATTCTGCTGAGTGAAGATGGACATGTGAGGATCGCCGACTTGGACTGGAGCGGGGAACGTCACCAGAGGAATCACGAAGTATGTGGGACACTGGACTACATGGCCCCAGAGGTAAGGAATTAAATCCTATTGTGTATACAAAATTGAAGAAACAGGGAGAGATCTCCAAGTCACAAGATTGTGTGTCAGAGCCTCAATGTTATCTACTGATAGACACATAAAGGAGTATTTTGCATATCTCCGCCCCTTACTCTGGGGAAACTGGGAGAGTAAAAAATGACTTCCTGTTTCTTATATTTTGGGGCAATGTTATTCATATAGCATGAGACTGCAAAATGCCTGTTGTTTCCCCATTAATATAGAATTGTCTATTTATATGATTTCCAGTTGTACTGAATTATGGTTATTGTCTTGAAAATGTTGGAAGAAAAATGGACAAAAAAATCTTTATCTTCCTAGATTTGAGCCCTGAAAAACTGCTGAATGACTTTGGTTGCTGTCAGATTTTACCATTATTAATATGTTTTTAGGATGAAATATTTATATAATCTCTCTCACTTTTTTCTAGATGTACAAGGTAAGGAATACGTTTTTGCTGTGGATTTTTGGTCTTAGGTGTCACCGCTTACAGGATGGTGCTGGACGTTCCCATTTTATGCCGGAGAGGAGGAAAACAAGGTGAAAAGATCCATCCTGAAGTCCAGACCAATGTATCCAGAAAGGCTCAGTGATGACCTGAAAGACTTTCTGAACAAGGTGTGTAGCGGGATTTTAATGAGAAAGCTTGTTATAGTATTTATACGCTTCTCTGGTAAATTGGTATGATACAGGAAGATGTTACTAGTCAGTGTAATCTACCTTGTTCGGTATTAAAAACTGTTATTGTTCTTTCCTATAGCTCCTGAAGAAGAATCCATCGTGCGCCTGGAACAGCTGGAGATATCAGGAACATCTATTCTTCAGAGGAACAGACTGGACCCATCTGGAGAAGTGTTATACCACCGTCCACTTTCCCACCCAGAGACATGGATCAGAGAAGATGCTTGAACCAGCCTGTCCTTCATGGAGATGCTGAGGACATCTACGAGCAACAGGGAAAAGCTGCAGGACTTTCCTTTCTCTGCCACCAGATGGCGGAAGACGAATCGCTTCATCGTCCTCCGGTAAGAACATCAACTCCCACCACCCCCAGCCACAGGTATAACCCTTTATATTATATGTATCGTCTTTATTTGGAAGAGTAAGACAGTGTTCTCAAACCTTTTATCCGGGGAGAACCCTTGAATCAATTTTAAAGTGTGTTGAAATTACTAAAATATATTATAAATTGTTTTCATTCTTAGTTATTAATTACCAGAATACATAATTCATACCATATAACAGATTGATCAATATAGATTATTATATTGGAAATGCACAGAAATTATCACAAGGGCGGATCTGTACAGTTCCTGTCAAAAGGAATCCTCAGTATCTCCCAGGGAACCCCAGGGGTAGAGAAACACTGGATTAACATATGATAATTTATATTATAATAGTTGTTTTACAACTTCACACACACATAAATATATTGTATATATGTATAGTACATGTTATATAGAATAAATATTTATGTAATGGATAGAGGAGAGATAGACAGTATAATAGATTGATTGGATAGATTAGATAGATAGGTAGATAGTTAGATATATAAGATTGACAGACAGATAGATAAGATAGTTGACACACATATATAGATACATTGGTATATATGATAGATATGTGCTAACAAGTAGCCATTAGTTACACATATAATATTGTGGTATTAATATTGTCATTATAATAGTGATCCAGGGACAAGCCGGTTGCCATATTGGAATCAGGAAGGTTTTTTTCCTTTGATCCATTTCATCAAAGGTTTTTTTGCCTTCCTCTGGATCAGTAGAAATGGTTGAAATTAAGGGACTCCTGTTTTTCTTCAACCTTAATAGTAAATGATAGTCTATAGTTAGATGGATAGTGTAGGTTAGGGACCTGCTCAGAGAGTCTACCTTGACGTGGTGGCAGGCTTGTTATCCTTTGGCCAATTCATTTTATTGCAGGGTCCTAGAGCACTAAACAGATGTTTTATAGGGGAAATTAAGGATGTAATGAGACCCTGTGTGTCTGTCTTCATCAAGTCTTACCATTGTCTTAATTTCCTGCATGAACATCAGCACTATTGGGTCCATCTTAACGATGAACCAAATGTCTCCTGCTAGAGAACGTAGGGAAACATTAGCTATGAAATGGGGCGGTTGGTCTGGTACGGAGGATGATGGTCTAGAAAGGGGATTTCAGTGCTGATCTGTTTTTGTTGGCCCTGATCCTGGTTTAATCTTTATATTGACTATTGGCTAAAGGATAAACTAAAGGACTCTCACTAATTCAATTTCAATTAGAAACTTGGTACAGGAGAGGTAAAAACCACAATAGTATAAACAGCAGAATAAAAATATAATACCATGGATAGATACAATAGGATAATAAAGTTGAGGATGTTAATATATTAAAGGAAAACTAAACTGTAAAAATGAACTTGTTGTAAGAATGAAAAGTCCCAGGATTATCCTACCGCCTATCCCATTTTGTTGAGGAGCACCAGCATGTTCAGTTGGGGTTAGTCCTGGACTCTCCTGTATTATTAAAGTGCTAATATCAGGAGGAAGCCGGTAGAAGCAGTTTTCTTCGGGCTGGTGCTCCTCACAGAAAGGATACACACACACACACACTCACTAATTCATTTTTATGTATTACACAAACAATCCCATTTGTTAACATTAGATATGAAATATAGACAGGGGATTACATGGTGCAGTGTGAACACCCTGTCTGGTTTGTGATCAGTAGTGATGTTCAGGAGAAAGCAGTTACACAATAAGTTTTATAACATGTATAGCAGTGGTGTTTATGTCTGGTTATTAGGGATACAAGGGCGGTTAAAAAAGGAAATATGGATCCTGTAGAAAAGACCAAATAACTAATATAACACTTTAACCATTTACATTTAATCATTATGTTACTGTCATCCACAGACTTTAGAAATGTTTTCTTAGCACTTTCTATGCATATAAATACCTTTAAGGCAGGGTTGTCCAGCCTGTGGCCCTCTGGATGTTTAAAAACTACAACTCCCACCATAACTTGCTTGCAGAATGCAACCAATCCTACCTAGTTTTTATTCCCAGTGCAAGATCTAAATATTACGTCAACTGTGCCTGTAACTCTCAGTGACAGTGGCATTACCATCCTTCTGAGGGTATGGACAAAGGTGGAGGTAAGTGGTGCTCTGAGTACTGAATAGCACTTATTTGATAGAATATTTGCACCTCACCTGCAGCGTTCTGCTAACAATGGTTGTGCGAAGTGGGAGAAACATGTCAACGCGATAATAAAGTTGTTGTCCCTCCATATAAGGTTATATATATATATAATTATCTATTGGTAATAGACTAGGGACAGAATAGTGTGCTAACAGGTAGCAGTCTGTGCCCTCGGGTCTCTTTCTTTTTACAATATAAGAGTTTTACAGCTGGTTCATTTTATTCAGTTTGTGTGAAGGAGTTTTCTTTATCATTTTGTATGTAGGATCCTTATTAAAGATAATTTACTTTATCTGGTTATCTATACATATAAAAGTCAATGTATGTATGTATGTATGTTTGTATGTATGTATGTATGTATGTATGTTCCAGAAAAACGGCTGGGACAATTTTCATGAGAGTTGGTATACTTATGTATAAGGATCTGGAAAAAAGCATAGGCTACTTTACAACTTTTAAAAATCCCTCCGTACCCCCTTTTTCGTCATTTTTAAAGTTAATTAACCTGTGTGCTGCCATCTGGTGGTGAATCGAGTGAATCACGTTAATGTTTTGGTAATTGCACACCTAACATCTGATTGGTTGGGGCAAAGTTAGCACCATTTTTAATTATAAGAATTTTTATTACATCTCCCTGTACATGTCTGAGCAAAATACTGCACTTCATACTTAAACAATAAAAGCTTAAATTCTATTTCACACAACCCATGCATATTTGTGTACCTCTCATCATTGGAGATGGAACATTTGGGACAGGTCCCACCCAGACCACCCACTCCCTGAGAATGCCCAAGCCCTGCTCCTATAGATCTGTTCATACTCTTGACCAATATTCAACAAATTCTTTCCAAAAGGATTTGCAGAATATTAGCCATGTGTATGGCACAAAAAGAGCTGATCACAATCACAACAAACTATTGCTGTCAGTATCAGTAACAATTGTTGCATTTTTATTGGCTCACCTGACTTCCTATTCAGAGTATAGGAAAGGTTCCATCCCCTTATCCAAGCACAAATCTTAATATTATCTGACATTATGTACAAGGAATGTACTAATAGCCTATAGACTCACTTAGGGTTAGGTCCTACTTGTACGCAACAGGATTTCTGCATGATTTGCTATGTGCGATTCACTCCAATACATAAATGTAATATTGAAACTCCTGCAACACACACGAAAAGTCATACACGCATGGCTTCCTATAACGTATTGGAGCACTGCAGACATAGTGGGACAACTCCAATTGTATTAAAATCGGCAACTCAAAGCGGAAACGCAATGGAATGGTGTAAATGTGGGGGATTCCTAAAAAAAACCAGGATAATTTAAAACTGCTAAATATTTATCCTAATTTCTCCCCATAATGACTTGCAACTGGCAGTTTTATGACTCACTTTTGTTTTTACAACAATTCTATGGATTATCAACAGTACAGAGAGAGAGAGTAGAATTCTGGGTACACACCAGAAGATATTTTCGGCCGAAAATACCTCTCAGTGTGGGGCAGCCAGCCGCGACCGATCTCGATCATCCGTTCGTCCAGATCGGACGTGTCAGAAAATCCCGATCGATCGTGCGGTTCACTATGGAACCGCACAGTCGATCGTTCGCAAATTCGCCCACAGCTGATGGACATTTGTCCTGCCCAAGACCTCGCTCGTAGCGAGCGATCGGTCAGGACAAATAGTCCCTCCATGTGTACCCAGCCTTATAGTGTGTGTGGTGTGGGGGGGATTAGAATAATGTGAAACAATTTTATTTTTCTCAAATCAAAGGTAGTGTATCACTTCTAAAATAGACTTTGACTTCAAATCTGACATTTTTTAAAGCAACATGATCTGTTCCAAAGTAAAATTTTAAACACACCATTGTAGAATGCTCACCACCCTTTAAAGGATCACTATACTCATGCAAACAACTTAACATTATCTGAAACTCAGGACCGACATCAGGGGGGGGAAGGGAGGTACTGTTGTACAAATGGACGGAGTTAAAATCACAGGATCCCTCTTGGGATTTACCCACGTGCACAAATGTGATATTGAATCACGTTTGCAAGATTTATCCAGAGCCATGGCGGGTCTGGGAAAATAATCCTACTTATCCTTTAAAATGGTGCTAATTTTGCCCCAACCAATCAGGTGTTATTTAACATTTGAAAGCTAAAATCTGATTGGTTGGGGCAAAATTAGCACAATTAGTGGATAACCCTGTAGAACTTTTATTGAATTTCCCTGGAAGTGTTCAGTGGCATTATATTTACTTTTCCAGTACTTGGGGTGATTTCGTATTTATACTGTTTCTTGTATTTGGCACTGGGAGTGATATAAATCTTGTTCCTGATTTTTACTTTGCTTCCCTATTCAGTCTTTCAGCCCTAGTGATTTGTTCCTCAAATTGACAAATTGCAATCAATTGGATCCAGGTTAGTAATGAAGGATTAAAAAAGCTTATTGTTCTATAGTTTCCTTCAGTAGTCGGCATTAAATTATCATATGGAGTCCTGAATTGGCCACAATTCTATCAATGCCCTACACTACTGCAATACCTATTATATTATTATATTAATTCTATCAATGCCCTACACTACTGCAGTAACTATTATATAAGGGATAATGCGTCCCTTACTGTGTAATATAAGGAAATTACGCCACCGAGTACCATATAGACCATATAGAAGCAAAAGTCCATAGACCAAGTGCTTTTATACAGGGCAGGGAATTCCGAGGTGGCGTAACATCCTTGTATTATAATGTAAAGGGGTGCATTATTTCTTATAATACATAAGTATCTGATTCCTTCACCCCATTTGTATTTTAAATTCTAGCCTTAACCCTATTCCCACCTTAATTTAAACCCCCAAACAACCTTATGTAACTTAAACCCAGTAGAAAGGAACATCCCAGCCCAGCAACTATGCAGTTAAACAAATCTTTAAGGAGGAAGAGAGAGACATTGGTTATGAAGTGACAGGAAGCACAGCAGCTCCAGAAGGTTCCGTTAGTGAACACTGTAAAAAATGCTTGAATAATGCAAAAATTGTTCAGGCATGAACACTGGAATGGGAGGAGCAGTGGGATATAAGAAATGAGTCACTTAGTGACATAGCTGAGTTATTTTTATAAAGATATATACCCCTGCAGCTCCCATTCTAAAATATCACACTTATGTATTATATTATATTAAAGGGCAACTGTGGTCTCCAAACAAGTTAGGGTTAAGCCTGCAGTATTTCCTTTATAATGAGCCGACAATCACATCTCTGGCTTCAGTTTGTGAGAAATGATATTGGGGTGAATGTTCAAGCTTCCTGCTTCCAGTAGGTTGAGTGATATCACCTGACCTCTGCTAGCCCCTCTGCCCCAGGGGAGAAGCATGCTCAGTAAGGACTTAATGCTGGGGAAATCAGGAAGTACTTGAGGGAAAAAATTTACAGTTGAGAAGGGGAGCCTATTAATGCAGGTAGAGGCAGGTCACATGGCTAAAAACAGGAAGTGTTCAAGCAGGAAGTAATATTGCTAAACTTCTCCAGCAATAACTTCTCACAAATTTTATCTAGAGATATGATTTATGTTTTATTTGGAAGGTACAATGGGAGGCTTTTTATATAATCCTTACTAGTTTGGAAGAATTGGAGACCACAGTTACCCTTTAATTATATCAATACCCTACACTACTGCAATACCTATTATATTATTATATTAATAACCGTATATAATCGAGAATAAGCTAAGGTTTTCAGGCTTTAAAAATGGCCTAAAAACCGAACTTCGGCTTATACTCTGGTCACTCACCTCAGTGTTCAATCCAGCTGCCACTCGCTCTGCATCTGCCTGCTGACGTCACTACTTATTGCCTGCCTCACTTCCCGGCGCCAAGTAGCGACTTCAGGCGGCAGATACGGAGCGAGCAGCAGCCAGATTGCGCACTAATTGACCTTATCTGTATTAAAGACTACCCAGGCAAGTTAACACTGAACTGGGGGGGGGGACACATAGTAATCCCATACAGCAACCCCCAATTCCTTTCCACTGCAAATAGTTAGAAACTACAACTGCTAGCAACTAAAGCATGCTGGGAGTTGTAGTTTCCAAACATCTGGGGTTCCAAGGAATTGGGGGTTACTGTATGGGATTACTGTCCATTTAAAAGGCAACAAATGCCTCAAACAATACAGAATCAGGGGGATATCTATTAAAAATATTGCCTTCTCATTCTGTATTGTTTTGAGGCTTTAGTTGCCTTTTAAATGGACAGCAGAATTCCCATACAGTAATAACCAAATCCTGTATGGTTTGGAGAAATGAGCGAACCATGGTGGGGGAGGTAGGGGGGGGTTGGATGCCGGGGGGAGAAAGTTAGGGGTAGGCACAGTAAAATTAATGGAGAGAAGGTGTAAATTATAAAAGAAAATGCACCCCCTAATGTAAATTATTTGGATATGAGATGTCACCTCGGAGTTCCGTGCCCTTTATAAAAGTCACGTAACTCCTCGGTAATATCCAGTAGGGGGTACATTATCTACTATATTAATTATATCAATGCCCTACACTACACATTATATAGTGCCCTACACTATAACTATTGCCATATTCCCATATGATATTCCCAATTGATATTCCCATTAACAACTAAAGAATCTGGATCTTAATGTGATTTAGATCCTTCCTATTGTACCACAGTAATGCTGTAACTTACCACACTGGATTCTGCTGGACCAGCACTTGAATTATTTGCACTACCCTTGTATGTAACATTTATGTTTTCCTCATATATATTAATGCAACTGTAAAGCTCCATGGAAGATGTTGGTGCTATATAAATCTACAATAATAATAATTAAAAAGCACTGGGAAGAGCGCATCTTCCCATCAATTAGGCCCTGGACCAAAAGGATGGGTGGAGCTACAACAGGTCAGCGAGAAAGATATTTACAAGTAATTAAAATTAAACCCAGGAATAGGGACCTAGCGGGGACCTTAATGGGAGGGGGGGGGGCTTAATCATAGTTGTCCTTTAACTCAACAAGCCCAAAACCATCCACATAGCTGACCAACTCACAACAGTGAGAGAGGTCCTGATGTGTGTTATGTATGTTTATATTTGAATTGATATATTAATATATACAGGGTTATTCAATAAAAGTTCTTATTAAAAATTTATTGGTTGGGGCAAAATTAGCACCATTTTTAACCATAAGCAGGGCCGATTTAATATTGCATTTGCGCACATGGGTAAATCCCAAAAGGGATTTACCCACACCGTTTGCCACTGTCTGCCGGTGTTAAAATCATGCGGTAAAGGTAGCGCAAATGCAATATTGAATCGCAAGTGCAGGATGCGCGGGTATCTTTTAGGTAACCCGCACATCTGCCATTAACATGGAGTTAAAGTCACGCTTAACGGTAGTGAACCGTTTAGCGTGACTTTAATTCCAAAATCGCCCTACAGAACTTTTATTGAATCTCCCTGACAGTGTACGCTGTATTCTAGAGTGAATTTACATTGCACAGAATTTGATGAAACACAGGAGCAGGGGCCCCTATATACTATGAAAATAATGCAATAATAGGTATAAAGTATTCAATCAAAAGGTTGAGAACCAGTGAATATGTATTTATGTTTTCCTGTCCGCCTATTTCATTTGTAATTAGTGTCCAAACAGCACTTGCCCAGCCTCACTGATCTTCACTCAGTCTCATTGATTTCTACCATCAGGTCACAGTAACATTTCTATCTCTATAGAGAGCTTTGCAGGGGAAGAAAACATTTGAAATCTCATTGACTGGAGATGACAAGCTTGTTCCTCAGTTGTAATAAACTGTTTATCTTCTTGCCAGTTGCCAGGGACTTCATTGCTGATAGGCTTTGTCCCTTCTTTGTTTGATTAAGACTGTGTTTTGGCTCCTGTGATGGATCTAAGCTCTCCCCCCTACTGTTGCCTTTTACCATTCAATCCCAGCGGTCACCGGTGACTGCAATTCTCACTGCTCGTCTTGTCTTATTTTGCTCAATAATTTCCTACACAGGGTTATATCCTAGCGGGATATTTGTTTAACATTGTTGGCCCTTGTTCCTGTCATATTAGCTGTGTTCCTTGTACACCACAGGCCTTTTCCCTTTTGCATTGCTGTAAAGAAGCAATTAATCTGTTAATCTGTAACATTATTATCGGGAAACTATAATATTCTGAATGGTTATCATCTCAGTATGCCTGGAATCTCCAAGTGTAAAGGTGTCTATACAGTAGAACTCACCTCCCGACCAATCCCACGACATTCAATCAATTATTGAATAACCGCCTTTCCCTTTAGTTTTTGTGACCAGCATACGATCACAAAATGAATGGGCTAGGCAGGACCGTCACAATCGTATGTTTGTCACAAAAAAGAAGGGAAAAGTGGTTCCTGAAGAATTTATTGAATGTCGTGGGATCAGTTGGGAGGGGAGTTCTAATGTATTGGCACCATAACTCCTTAGAGGAATTGTACACTGAAAAAATGACTTTGCCTCATTTCAATCTATAAATGAATACATGTAAGCAGCACTAACTCTGATGTGTTTGTGTTGCTGCATGACTTCAATCTAGTACTTGTTTTGCTCAAGCTCAGTCCCCCAGCCCTGTCAGTCTAACTGACTCTCTGTGAGGGCAAGCATGCTCAGTAATCCCTTTGAGGCAGCATTGGCAGAGGGAATTTCCCACCATGCAGTTCACCTACCAACTGCCACCATTCCAGCTACAGCAAAACTATACATAACAGAAGAGTTTATGATACTAACTTGATTGATAGCTAGAATGTTTCAGGCTGGATATCTAAAGACTCAAGAATCAAATTGGTTGCACCTGTAATACCAGGTAAAATTAACTGGCCCCACACCTTCCCACTGCTCCAGCCAGGCAGTCAACTTAAATCTCAACACATAAGAATGGAAGGGGGTCCACACAGTACTTGTGACTGCAAAAGCGAAAAACTTTTATTGCCACGTTTCAGACTTTCAAGAGTCCTTTTTCAAGCAATCATTGCTTGATTGCTTGAAGTCTGAAACATGTGGCAATAAAAGTTTTTTGCTTTTGCAGTCACAAGTACTGTTTGGACCCCCTTCCATTCTTATGTGTTGGATATCTAAAGAAATGGGGGACAGATCAACAAAAAAATTATTCAGTGATAAATTATCATTTCCAGTTATGGGCAATTTAAAAAAACAAATTTCCTAGTGTACATATCCTTTAACTGGTTAGCATGGTACGGTACAGTAACTCCATTAAAGGAGAACTATACTGTTGTCTTAAGCCATTGCATATCTAACAGACTGATGTCGTACTAGACCAGGGCTGGTTTTAGCCATTTTGGTGCCCTAAACATGTATCCCCTGGTGCCCCCTTCCTACCTGAACCTTCCCTCAACCACACACTGTAGCAATCTGTAAAAGATGATAGAATCTATAAGACACCGATAGTGATCATTCATCTCCCCCAAGAACGCTCATTTCTCCGGTACTCACTTTACCGATAAAGCTTTAAGCCTCGTACACACGTCAGATAATTTTTGCACGATTTGGTCGACGAATGACCCATCATGCAACATTTGTGCGAAAAATAAGGCTTTAACGATCTTCTAAGACAAATGATCCACGACTATTCTAGTCTTTTTCCGACAATCTGCCTGGCGGATTCGTTCTGCCGATTGCCGTATATGTTTGTACATAGTCGGTAGATTATCGGTAGATTGTAATGGAAGATTGAATGAAATACACATGTGCAACATTTCAAGATCACGCGATATTCCGAACGTCACGTAATACGTATGTCACGTAACACCTTTACCAACGAACATTATCCACTATTGTTGATGTATGTACAGGCGTCGTTGGCAGAACTCGTGTATAAAGAGACGGTTGCTGAACTTTCGTTGGGCCCATCATGCGAAAATAACCTGACGTGTGTACGAGGCTTATGTATTTGCATAGATTGGAAGATGATTATATTGTATGAAAAAAGAGAGCCTACAGTAAACTACAATAGTTTGTTGCCCTATGGCTGATAAGGATCCCTGTCTTTTAAAAGAAAACTATGAACAGACCCCTTCCATTTGAATGGTGCCCTAGCTGTTCACCTAGGTCACCTAGGCCCTGTTCTAGACTGCAGAAGGATAGTTTCACTTGTGTGCCATGTTTCCACTTAGGTAGCAGTTTCCTAGCAGATTCCAGCTCCTCTGTGGATTGTTCGAGTCTGGATAACATTTATAACTAAACCCAAATTTTTACACTCCAGGATCTGAACATATACCCTTTAAAAACACCAATAAACTATAAAATAGCAATATCGTAAATAGTTAAAGCATTAAAGTAAATGTTACCACTTGAAGAACTGAATGAAATAACTGTGAGTATGTACAGTGACTGGCCACAACCCTCATCTCAGTCACATGCTCCTATTCTGTCCTGTAAAGGGATTGGCTAGAGGCTACTAGTGGGTGTGACCAACTATAACAAATTCCTGCAGTATCTTAGGACTGAGCATGTGTAAAGAACATAATGGTCAGTGACCACACTGTGTGATACCGGAACTTTGGGAAATAAAAACCACAAACCTCATGTTAGAAAGTTAAATTTCTCCACAACCATATTAAAATGAGAGGTAAGACACTGATTACTGCTTTTATATCAAGGAGATCTTCCTTCTAATTCAATGTTGTTCTAAGGCTTTAGTTGTCCTTTAAAGAGCATGTCCACCCCCAAAACTATAATCCCCCCCACTAATGGCCCCACCATGTAGTAAAATCCATACCTCACATCCCAGCTCCATAAAGTTCTCCTGTAGTCCCCCCCCCCAAAGTCCCAAAAACTGCCCACCAGGAGGATAGCAGAGTCCATATAGGACTCTGCCTCCTATCTGGCCTCCGGGAGAAGTTTGGCATGCGTACTGCAGCCCTTCTCCCCCTCCCTCTCCCTTCCGTTTTGCTATTCCTCCCCCTACCATAAAACCCCTTGCCCATATAATAGAATATGTTCCCCCAGTCCCAACCGAAAAAAAATAATTTTAAGAAAGTCCCCAGAACTCTACTTACCTTCCCACTCTCCACCGGCATTCTGAGAAGCCGGCAGCCGTGTCCGTGATTGGCTGCCTCTCAGTGTCTTGCAAGCAGAAGGCCGGGCCAGGCGTCGGAGGAGAGAGGGAAGGTAAGTAAAGATCTGGTCACTTTCTTAAATTTGTTTTATAGCGGTTGGGGCTGGGGGAAGTTATTCTATTATATGACAAAAGTTTATATTAAGGGTGGACATGCCCTTTAAAGGACAACTCCCCCCTCATAAGAACATCTTTTAGAAAGAATGGCCTCTTAACATAAAATATGTTGATATATCATAGTTTGTTATATGAATTGAATTCATTACTTTATGCCTGCTATGCTTCTGGATGCCTCGTGGAAACTGAGCAATTTAGAAACCTGTAATGAGCCTGGGCATGCTCAGAAGAGGCAGAAAGGGGATTAACATTCAGTCATTGGCTGTGATGTCAAATTCCAAATCCATAACTGACAGTTGCTAACTAGAATAACCAGGAAGCAGAAACAGGGGAAACAGGACATTGTGCAGAATTTCAGGTTAGATTTATATATGTCAGATTTCAAACTATTACCGTTTAGGGTTTTGGGGGGTGATTTACATGTATGTAAGTTTTCATTTTGGGGCTGGACTTGCCCTTTAAACCTCAAGTATTAACAGACAAATCACAAAAATATGCTCAGAGTGTAAACATTCACATGAGCCTTCCAGGTCATCAGTAGATAATTCCTGAGAAATCAACTTCTAACACATACTTGGTTTGGTCCCATTCTTGGATAAGCATGCCCTTCCTAGGATTTGTCAAACAGTACAATGACAAGGATACTTGTCAAGCCCCACCTTCCAATAACTGATAACAGCATAAATATTAAGGGATAGGTCACACTAGGGCGATTTAGCGTGCAATCTAATTGTGCTTTTTGGAGCGCACGCAAACACAATTTTTTTTAATTACATGTGCTCTGATAGTAGTGCAAGTGGACGGTACCATGGGGGGAAGCACGAACATATTTCCCACGCGTTGCCATGCGTCCTGGTGTGGCATCAGCCTAACACAGTACACGGTAATTACATTCTGATGGGAGAATCTTCAAAACCGCATCCAGATGCAAACAACATAACTCTGCCCGTGATTGGTTTAGCCAGAATCTACAGTAACTATTTGTATATAAGTAAATACAGATTTGATCAACAGCTAAATAAAGAAATAACAATTAGTAAGTAGCATCTGTGATGAAAAATATTGTTCTGCTATATATAATGGAGTCCAAGGGTACGGAAACTAAATCGCTAAAAGAGACAGGCACAGAAAGGAAAAAAAAGATCATATCAAATGATTATAAAAACTGCTGCATCTCAGATTACTGTAGAAATCAATACTCCTCTGAAAGAGACCATTTCAAGGAGAGCCTCGAAAAGCCATAATATATTGCAGAGCTGCTAATGATGACTATAATAAAAGAAAATAGTGTACAGTCCACAGGAACTGGACATCAAATGTTTGGGAAATTATCGTATGGTTAGATTGATCTTTATGTTTTATGTAACATCCTGTATGTTTAAGTAAATGTACAGAAGGTTTCAATGACAAGGGATTATTAGTACCAAGAAACACGGGCAGATTTGTAAGGGTCCTGGGGACAGTTATCCTTACTCTGTATGATCACCCTGTTTGGATGAATTAAAGCTATTTTAAGGGAGCTTGTACACATAATTGCACACGCCAACTGTAAATACTGTAAAATACCCTTATATCCACATATAGATGTGCTAGGTATAAATAAATAAAAATGAGTGTTGGAAAAAGGAGTGAGAAAAATTATCTTAATATTACTTAAAGTACTGGGATCCAGGCTTCTGGATGGATGATACTATGGTATTGTGCAGAATACTTACTATATAAATAATATAGTCCACTATGTGTATGAAGGCAGACATAGTAAATTACCAAATCTAATGGTGTTCCAGGCCATGTCCACAGTCCACTCCTTTTATTCAGAAGTCTTTTTGATATGATAAATGCATTTCATTAGGGAGAACTAGTAACGCATACAATAAAGTTAATTTGGTAAAAAACTTAACTCTTTAACTCTACATTACTCTACTCTACCACTACTATACCTCTACGTTATTCTACCACTACTTTACTCTACCTCTACTTTATTCAAACTTTCCTCTACTTTACGACTACTCTATCTCTGCCCTCCCACTACTCTACTTTTTATGCTGGCTATATATTATTCAGATGTACACTACACCTACTCAAAATACATATGAGGTGTAAACTCTACTGCACACTACTCTACCATACATCTACTCTACCACTAATTTACTTTACTCTGCTCTACCACTACTCTACCTCTGACCTACCACCACTTCATGCTGGCCATTTGTTATTCAGATATGCACTACACCTACTTAAAATGCATATGAGGTGCAAAGTCGAACTTTCAAAGTCTAATTTCAATATCATTTTACAATCGATATAATAATTATGGGTGGAAAAAAAATGTATCCAATACACAATTTATAACAATTTGATATTAAAGGAGAAGTTCAGTGCAAATACATATGCTTTTTAGAAAAAAGATCAGTATTTTTTCATCCCAATGACCTTAATCTGCCCATTCAGCATTGTGTCTGTGTATAAATAAATGCAACCGAAATACTGACTTCCTGTTTGCAGGACCCCTAATAGAGACTGTTATGGTTTTGCCCTTGACCCAGCGCCTGGGTTGATTCAGTTGCTCAGTAGAGATCTGAGCATCTTTGACCCATCCAACAGCCAATCAGTAGAAATTACTGTTAGAAACATTCCAAAGAAGTGGTGCATCCTGGGAAGAAGAAGGACCTTTAGAACCTGAAATGTCAGCTCACTAATGTCAACGGCAGGGAAGAGCAAAGGGTATGAAATCAACTGATTTTTCAAAATAGGAGAGAATATGTAGAATAACTAAGAAGGCATTACACAAACTAACAATTTAACAAATATTGATAATTTCCACTGAACTGTCCCTTTAATGTCCACTCGGTTGTCAAATTGATTGTAATGACGAGCAACTGTATGACCAGCATTAGTTGTGCAACTCAGTGTATAGGTAGGATTTGAATACAGGCAGATTCAGCAAAGCTTTAGCTGCTAGTTCACAGCCTGCTACAATTTACATGATTTAAAGGGAATGACACACTTCCTATGTTAGAATTCACACTGTACAGAAGGGCAACATGACTCATAGTTAAAGGAAGCCCAGTGAAATATTTCCACAAAGGAATAACATTTGTAGAGAGGTAACAATAAGATGACATTTTTTAATAGAATGTCTGTTTAACCAACCGTATAGCATAAAAGTGATTGAATTATTTTACAGTAAGGGCTAGGCTACACTGATATGCTATGATCCGATCGTGCTTTTAAAAGCGCTCACTAGTGTGGCCAAACTGATGTGGCCACACTAGTGCGCTACTGTGCGTGCGATACATTAATCAGAGCGCATGCAATCCGCTTTTTTTGCACAATCGCACGCACTCCGATTGTGAAACATTGGGCGATCACAATTACGCACGCACAGGGAACGCGCATGCAATCACACTGCCATGTAGCCTCACCTTTAGTGTTGTGCTCCCATATACAATACCATATTTCTCAGGTGATCCATCTTCTTATTTTCCTTATTTTTCCTATGATAGATATAGTCTCCTCCCAGAAAACCACTGTGGACAAAGCACGGATAGGGGCCCCATTATAGTTTTTTCTGGGGGTCCAAGAATTATTCAATACTGATTTCTAAAAGTTACAAGAAATACTTTCCTCATTCTCTTCTCTTTAATGTAACAGTCCTTTCAGCGTAGACTAAGCAAGAAGCTGTAAAAGCCTAAAAGCTAAACCTTCTTTATTCCAAGCCCATTTGCTGATCGCTATAATATGAGTAAAATTAAATGAGTTTTTTTCCAGCTTCTCTATTTTAGATTTCTCCCATCATAAAATAGCATCCAGAGTTGGTACAGTCATTAGCAACTGTCAGAATCTTTCCTAACACCTTAATTTGCCCATCAATCTTGCTATTCCCCCCCCCCCCCCTTTGTGGTTGCACGGCCTAGGCAATGCATTATGTAAGCATCTTAAGGGACCGTGAAGTGGAAAAGGCTGTAAAACGCTGCTGGGTCATGGCAGTGAAGGCGTTAATGTGCATTACTTTGCAAGCAGGCAGTAATCATTTTTTCATGAGACGTGCATTTCTACTCTCCAGAATAGCACACAGATCATATTGCACTCTTAAGAATGACATTTCAGGTCAATAGCTCCTAGCCACTATTTGCAGTGTACAAAGTGCCCTCCTCAGACTCTCGCAGGCTTTAAGCCACCTGTGCTACGCTATAGAACATGTGTATTAATTACCTATTGCTTGCTACATTTACTTGTGATTGGTTGACATTTCCCCCGGTGCCAGCGGCCATTTTTTTATCACACAGACACAGGCCTATATCCTAGTTCATTTGTATTGGAAACAACAGAAAAGAATCTGCACAGATTTTATTGCTCCATATTGCATCATTGTGCTAAGCTTCCGGCGCCTGAAGAACAAGCAGTCGATGGACAGCCATTCCGCCCAGCAATCGCACGTGGCTGGTTGATGGTCTGCTCCACTGGATCAACCTGGAGAACCTGATTAAGGGGGTTATTCAATAAAAGTTCTTATCCTTTAAAATGGTGCTAATTTGGTCCCAACCAATCAGATGTTAGCTTTTAAATGTTACATAAGTTCTGATTGGTTGGGGCAAAATTAGCACCATTTTAAATGATAAGAACTTATATTGAATCTCCCTGTAAGTGCGCATGGCAGTGCAGCCTTTGGTAAATAGGCGAGTGACACAGCCTCTGCAAGCCAAGACTTAAAATCAAGACAACTGATTGTAAATAAGTTTTAACCAATTTTAAGATTTATGAAACAGAAACAGCTGATTAAGACAACCTATTACATACCTAGTACAGTATTATAAAGAACCCTGCAATGTCGACTTTTTGAAGCTACTTTCTGGGCTCTCCTGTCATAGTTCCAGGCTATGGCAGGACTGACCAATGTTCCTTGCAGAGCATACCTTCCCATTGGTTCAATATCGGGTTTTGGTGGGTCCAGAGCTGTTAAATCCAACTTGTCAGGGCTAATTCTGCTCAATTATCCAGACTGGGCCTTTTCAAAAGGGGCAGAAGGAAAGAAAAGGACACAGATACCAACAGTGAAGGGGAAAGCAAGACAGGAGAAAGAACATGGTCATCCCATATGTAGCAGGGGTCTCCGAGAAATTAAGAAGGATTTTCAAAAAACACTGTATCCCTGTCTGCTTTAAACCGAACAACACACTGTGGCAGCAATTGGTACATCCGAAACACCCAATAACCAAACACAAGAAAAGCGACATTATATATGCAGTGCAGTGCAGTAAAGAATGCTCTGATTTGTATGTGGGGGAGACCAAACAGCAACTGCACCAACGTATGGCCCAGCACAGAAGAGCCAATTCCTCGGGTCAGGACTCAGCCATGTACCTGCATCTTAAGGAAAAAAGACATACTTTTGAAGATTGTAATGTCAACTTCTTGGCAAAAGAACATGACTGGTTCAAGAGAGGTGTCAAGGAGGCCATTTAAGTGAAAATAAAGAAACCAAGCTTGAATAGATGTGGGGGGTTCAACACCAACTGTCTGCCATGTACAATGCTGTTTTGACACCTTACCCTGGGCAGTTTCGATAACACCTCTTAGCCTCAATGCATCCATACCTTGCATTCAGAAGGTCCCCAACACCTGGCTGTCATATGCTAATTGGGACTTTCCAGGGTACTTATATTGCCAATAGATTCTTGTACAAGTCATTCTGAATTGAGAAAGCCAGTCGGATGACTAGCGAAACGTATTCAAGAACTAAACTTTAAGTCCAGTTAATTTAACTGAAAACAATATGGATAACAAACTTAATGGTAGCAACCAGTGCCAGGTGGCAACAGCCAGAGCCAGCATGGTATTGTCTTGTATAAAGAGAGGTATGGATTCAAGGGAGGAAAATGTTATTCACCCTTTTTACAAAGCATTGGCCTCATTTGGAATATGCAGTGCAATTTTGGAATCCTGTGTACAAAAAGGACATCTTTGAAATGGAAACGGTTCAGAGAAGATCAACTAAATTAATAAGGGGATTGGGGGAGCTTGAATATGAAGAGAGACTGGAAAAGTTACAATTATGTACGCTGGAGAAAAGGCGCTTGCGTGGGGATATGATTACTGTGTATAAATACATTAACGGGCCATACAATAAACTATCTGGGGCATTGTTCACCAATAGAACATGTCAGGACACGAGGACATCCCTTAAGACTTGAAGAAAAAAGGTTTAGGCTTCAAGTCCGGAAAAGGTTTTTCACTGCGAGAACGGTAAAGCTATGGAACTGTCTTCCAGTGGACGTTGTAATGGCAGGTTCATTGGTCAGTTTAAAAAAAAAAGCTGGATGAGTTCCTGCAAACAAGGAATGTTGCAAGTTACTGGTATTGATACATAAAGTAGAGTTGATCCAGGGAAATTCCCGATTGCCACTTGGAGTCAGGAAGGAATTTTTTCCCCTTCATAAATTTGGTGGGGTTTTTTTTTGCCTTCCTCTGGATCAACAGTTAGGCAGGAAATGAGGATATTGCTAGATGGGTTGGACTGGGTGGACATATGTCTTTATTCAACTCAAATACTATACTATACTATACTATACAACAGGTATACCATGACCTGGATGAATCCGTTACGTTAATAAAACGTACTGTAATGCATGGTATGCAATGCAATGGAAACAGACAGAAATGTGTGAACAAACCCTATTGGTTTTTGGCCCAATGAATGGTCTACATCTGAATCATTGAAGCTTTATAATAAGTTACAGCAACATTGTACAAGGTAAATGGATACATAAGACCATTCGAACAATGCACTGAAAGGTGACAAAGCTACAGCCAGACATAATCACAGAAGAAACGACCAGTGCACAAGCCCTTGAGACATCTGTGGAGAATTTAAAGTGCACACGTGCCCTGACTGGAATGAAACATCTTGGACAATCAATTGATTGACTACCATCTACTTCCACTAAGGTCTAGTTTGCACCCAATGGACTCTCAATTATTAATGACTTCGTTTTTCATTCCCAGCAATGGAGAAATCACATTGTAGGTTACGTCTGGCCTCAATTATTTGTAACTATGAAATTGCACTGAAACGAGCACACAAGCAGCACACTAAGGGTTAAAGGAGAACTAAATATAAAATACTGATGGCCTTACTTGTTTTCTGTATTTGCTGACTAAGAGATATCTGCATTTGCGCCTCAGAATTATGGTAGTGGAAATATTTTTACCAATAGAACCAATATTTCTATATTTCTCAATGTGCCCCGAGAAAATGCGATGCAACAGTGTTCTACTTAAAGTGGTAATTACCCATAATTTATCCATTTTATACTACATTGATTGAAATACAACACACACTGTAACGTTACACAACATTGACTGTGTCAAAATGTTATCATAATATTATTTTGAGTACAAAACCTTAAAGGGTATGTCCACCTAAGAAAATTACTTTTGTGGTTACAGTTTGATTGAAGAAAGGGAGGTAGAGGAGCTGTGTCTTACCTCCCGTTCTTCAAAAAAACCCTGCAGGAGCCAGGAACGAAGGTAAGGTACTTACCCAATTGCTCGCTCCTCTGCCTTCTCTCCTGGCTCCTGCAGGTTTTATTGAAGAACAGGAGGTAAAGGAGCTGTGTCTTATTCTTCAATAAGCCTGCAGGAGCCAGGAACGAAGGTAAGGTACTTACCCAATCGCTTCGCCCTTGCCTTCTCTCCTGGGTCCTGCAGGTTTATTGAAGAACAGGAGGTAAAGGAGCTGGTCTACCTCCAAAGCCTGCAGGAGCCAGGAACGAAGGTAAGGTACTTACCCAATCGCTCGCTCCTCTGCCTTCTCTCCTGGGTCCTGCAGGTTTTATTGAAGAACAGGAGGTAAAGGAGCTGTGTCTTACCTCCCATTCTTCAATAAAGCCTGCAGGAGCCAGGAACGAAGGTAAAGTACTTACCCAATCGCTCGCTCCTCTGCCTTCTCTCCTGGCTCCTGCAGGTTTTATTGAAGAACAGGAGGTAAAGGAGCTGTGTCTTACCTCCCGTTCTTCAATAAAGCCTGCAGGAGCCAGGAACGAAGGTAAGGTACTTACCCAATCGCTTGCTCCTCTGCCTTCTCTCCTGGGTCCTGCAGGTTTTATTGAAGAACAGGAGGTAAAGGAGCTGTGTCTTACCTCCCATTCTTTAATAAAGCCTGCAGGAGTTAGGAACGAAGGTAAGAAACTTACCCAGTCTTACGCTCCTCCTACGCTTCTTCTGACAGGTCCCTACGCATAGTGTACAAAGTCCGTTGTGACATGTCAGAAGAGCAGCAGAGGAGTTCAAGATCGGGTGAAACCACTAACGGTAATTTTGTGGTATGGAAGGGTGAATAGAGCTTTAGCATTTGGAGTGTATATTTTATGAAAGGTCGCAAAACTTAAAAGGTACGTCCACCCTAAAATAAACTTTTCTTAATAATGTTTAACAACCCCCCCAAACCAAGGTTTCACAATATTTTTAAGTTTCAAAGATTTCACTGATTTTCCTTAACTGGCCCGGTCCCTCTTCGCTCCTACTGCTGACAGCCGCTCCACTTCCTGATTGCGGCGCAACGTGACGTCATGCCTAATTGCCTGATATCCGCAACCCGGAAGTGGAGCAGCTGTCAGCGCAGAAACCCTCTGCTCCTGTTTTTGCCCAGGCGGCGAAGGACCCGGTCAGGTAAGTACCTACAGGAGACTCTTTGAAACTTAAGAATATTGCGAAACCTTGTTAAACATTTTAAAGCAAACTTTTTAGGGTGGACTTGCCTTTTAAATGAAAAGACATATGAAGAAACTCTCCTATAAGAGGATTACCTTGTACGAAGAGTTAAAGTTAGCAGGAATGGTAAGTGCATTTAAAAATTATAAAGTCATAAAGGTTTAGAATACTCAAACCTCAAGGGGCAAATTTATAAAGGTGCGTTAACTTTTCGTTGCACGTTTCACCAAACATGGACTTTATTTATGGCACAATTTATAAAGTGTCGATAACCGGCGTTGAAAATCGTTATTTCGCTGCACTGATTTTTATTTAGTTTAAAACAAGCATTCCTATTTGAATGCCCCAATATCTAGGCCTCGCTAGGTCTATTTCCCCAGAAATTAAACTTACTTACCAGCCCTCATTCCATCTCCTCAATCCACCGCTCTGCTTCTGCTGCTTTTTCCAATCTTGAAAGTAGCAGAAGGGGCTGCACCAGCAGCCGCTCAGTGATTGGCTGAGGTTCAACCAATCACTGAGTGGCTGCCGGTCCGGCCCCTTCTGTTGTTTCCATGATCGGAAAAAGCAGCAGAAGGAGAGCGGCGGAACGAGGAGTTCGTAAAGAGGTTTCTAAAATTTTTCAGACTATGGCACACATTTCCACTTTATGTATCAATACCAGCAACCTGCAACATTCCTTGTTTTTGGAAACTCATCCAGCTTTTTTTAAAAAAAACTATCCAATTAAACCTGCCATCACCACGTCAAATGGAAGACGTGGTCTTACCATAGTTTTACCGTCCTCTTTAGCACCTTTTTAACCTTAAGAACTTTTATTGAATCTCCTTGATTGAGAATTACTGGTATTAATACATATACTATAGTTCTGGTTGGTATGGGGATACTATATAATATTGAGAATTACTGGTATTAATACATATACTGTAGTTCTGGTTGGTAAGGGGATACTATATAATATTGAGAATTACTGGTATTAATACATATACGTAGTTTGGTGGTACAGGGATACTTTATAATATTGAGAATTATGGTATTAATACTATACTGTAGTTCTGGTTGGTACGGGATACTATAAATATGAGAATTACTGGGTATTATACATATACTGTCGTTGGTGGTCAGGGATACTTTATAATATTGAGAATTACTGGTATTAATACATATACTATAGTTCTGGTTGGTACAGGGATACTATATAATATTGAGAATTACTGGTATTAATACGTATACTGTAGTTCTGGTTGGTAAAGGGATACTATATAATATTGAGAATTACTGGTATTAATACATATACTGTAGTTCTGGTTGGTACAGGGATACTATATAATATTGATAATTACTGGTATTAATACATATACTATAATTCTGGTTGGTACATGGATACTATATAATATTGATAATTACTGGTATTAATACATATACTATAATTCTGGTTGGTACATGGATACTATATAATATTGATAATTACTGGTATTATTACGTATACTGTAGTTCTGGTTGGTAAAGGGATACTATATAATATTGAGAATTACTGTTATTAATACATATACTGTAGTTCTGGTTGGTACAGGGATACTATATAATATTGAGAATTACTGTTATTAATACATATACTGTAGTTCTGGTTGGTATAGGGATACTATATAATATTGAGAATTACTGGTAATAATACATTTACTGTAGTTCTGGTTGGTACGGGGATAATATATAATATTGAGAATTACTGGTATTAATACATATACTGTAGCTCTGGTTGGTACAGGGATACTATATAATATTGCGAATTACTGGTATGAATGCATATAGTGTAGCTCTGGTTGGTACAGGGACACTATATAATATTGAGAATTACTGGTATTAATACATATACTGTAGTTCTGGTTGGTACGGGGGGCCACCCAGCGGATTATCAATTATGTTCGTTCTCTTGCTATACATATAAACAATAATCAACATATCCAGTGGATGATTTAAGTCCATGGGGCAAGTGAATGCAAACTTACCTTTTATCTGGAATTCGGGACCTGGACCTATATAGATTTCCTCCATGCACGTAACAGCTGCCTAGGGATTTAGAAATGCATTGACAGCACAGCTTGCAGTACAAGGTCAATTCACATGTCTCTACACATGGAAAGAATATTTCCCACAATTATACCCATTAGCATCCATAATTTATAATGTGATAATCTACTCTACTCCACAAATTAAGAACCACATGTCTCAATTACTCTACACTTTCTCATAAAGAATCAGATATTAAACACATCATCTGTGCAACATTGCTGTTGAGCTTATTATTTTCTAGCCTGGAAGAAGGACCAGTTACTATTTGGGGAAATGATGATATTTTGACCACACCCATCTGAAAATCCCTACAGCAATTTTTTAAAGCGATATCAGTAGTAGAGAAAAAAAATTTAAATTTTATAGAAGACAGTAATCCAGATTCATGGTAGACCTTATTGGACTGCAATCCTCCTCCTCTAAACCATTCTGAATCTCTTAAATCTTCTCAAACCTGACTTTTCTTTATGAGAGAAAGTACACGGTCCAAATGTTTTCCGATTGGACTTTCGATCGTCGTTCTGAATTGAGAAAGCCAGTCGGATGACTAGCGAAACGTCTTCAAGAACTACATTTCAAGTCCAGTTGATCTAATTGAATACAACAGATATACCATGACCTGGATGAATGAGAACCTTCACAAGCGTCGGGAACTATTGAGAATCCGATCGGAAGAACATTTTGAAATTCTCCACATTGCTCCATATTTCAAGATTTCAACTTGAAAACTACGGAAGATTGTTTCTGGTAGATGGGGTTTATCGAAAACACAAAAAATGTCCTCGATAATCTGGTTAATTTGATTGAATTCTTCAAATTGATCGGAATATATATATATATATATATATATATATATATATATTGTTTTTGCATCACCACAACAAGTTTACAGTACATTTAACAATACCATTAAGGAGACCATGGAAACATTAATGTGTCATTATTATAAATATTACAAAGAATGTGCAGAGCATTTTAGTAACACATATTACTAAATATTCTAAGGCACTATATATATTAGGGATGACTGAGAAAGAAGTGGGGGAATTGCACTTAGTAAGATACAGTAAAAAATCTTTTCACTGGAGGGAAATGCTAAATAGTCTCTGGTTTCTGTCTGGAATGCTTGTGCTTGAGAGTAATGCTAGGTACATACACTAGCGATAAAGCCCCAATACCGTTGGATCTGATCTGAATCTCCTGTGTTGTAATGTAGAAGTTAATAAGTAATATATAATCAATTCTATCTACTGTATTGGTCTGTGTCTATTTTGAGTTGTTTTTTCTAAAGTAAATTCAGGTAAGTGTATTCAGGCTAAATGATCGTGTTGGCACTATGCAATAAAAAGTAGGGTTTTGGGTTGCAGTTTGGGCACTCAGCCTCTAAAAGGTTTGCCATTGCTGATATACCGTATATACTCGAGTATAAGTCAAATTTTTCAGGCTTTAAAGTTAGCCTGAAAACCTAACTTCGACTTATTCTCGGGTCAAGTCCTAATTTAGATCCGAATTCTGCAATTGCAGATAGTAACCAGTAGGTGGCGCTGTGTTAACCTGTATAGAAAGTTACAGGAGCTGATCTGCCTTTACACTTCCTGCTTCCTGTATTCTGGCTGCTGGACTCACTCAGCACTGTCACTGACTGCTCATCTGGTTACTGTAAATCTGATGGGTCTCCTCAGTTTGGGGCAAAAAAAAGCTGCTAGTACAGTGCAAATGACAGCTTGAAACTACAACTCTCAGGTGACTGTTTAACTATTGGGATCAGAGAGTCCTTTACTATATGAGGGTCAGAGGGCCCTTTACTATATGGGAGTCAGAAGGCCCTTTACTATATGGGGTTCAGAGGGCCCTTTACTATATGGGGGTCAGAGAGTCCTTTACTATATGGCGGTCAGAGGGCCCTTTACTATATGGGGTCAGAGTGTCCTTTACTATATGGGGTCAGAGAGCCCTTTACTATATGGGGGTCAGAGGGCCCTTTACTATATGGGGGTCAGAGGGCCCTTTACTATATGGGGATCAGAGGGCCCTTTACTATATGGGGGTCAGAGGGCCCTTTACTATATGGGGTCAGAGGGCCCTTTACAATATGGGGTTCAGGAGAATTGTAAATAATGGTAAGCTTAATTCAAAGTTTACTGAACCTTGCCACTCCACATGTTTAGAAACTAAAACTCCCAGCAACAAAGCATGCTGGGAGTTGTAGTTTCCAAACATCTGGAGTGCCAAGGAATTGGGGGTTACTGGTACTGGATTTGGCTGTTACTGTATGGGATTCATGTATGGGAATTTTGCTGTCCATTTAAAGGGCAACTAATTTCTACCCTCGGCTTGTACTCGAGTCAGTCAGTTTTTACAAATTTTTCAGGTAAAAATAGGTACCTCGACTTATACTCGGATCGACTTATATTCAAGTATATACGGGTATTCCTTTGCTTTTCACACACACAAAAGAAAAGTAATCTTTGCAGTGTATTTCTTAGATAGTATGGATGTAAGAAACAGAATATTAACTTTTCAGTAAAGTAATTCTGGGGACTTGAATCTGCACTCTGCATCCACTATCCCAAAAGAGCTGCCCTGTAGAATCTAGTACATGTAGAAATTTTATATTTTGCTAGTAACATCATAGAAACAAAAAAAAAGTAGGCCTGGAGATTAGAACCCATAAGCTCCTGGGCTGTGTGTTTCTAAAACATGTGTTTATACTGGTAAGCCACCACAGCAAAGACAAAGAATATTGGTACATTTAGAAGCTTTATCTTTTGCTTGGAACAGAATTAAAAAAAATTCCAGTAAAATCATCAGACTATTTTATATTGGCAGAGGAAGGCTGTATGCAACTCACACTGATTGGTAAATAAATTGCAGGGTAACAAGCAGCTTTCAAAGTCTTACCAGGGATTCTATATTGGTGTGGAGACATCTGTATAGAATATACTCTGTGCATAGAGACAGTGAACACTAGTGTCAGTGGGTGTGGCTCTTTGAAAACTACATAGGCTGTGGGCTATACTGGCAACAACATGGAAATCTTGTTAGTTACAGAATCTATTACTTACATGTACTAAATGCAAATTGCTAGATTAACAATTAATAAACCCATTCGTGGTCATTGTAGTCAGCATTACTGATGATTTTTTAATGCAACTGATCATGTGGCTTACTAAGGACCACAGGATCAGACAAAATTTACCAACATGTCCAAAAAATGATATTTTAACCAGACTGATTGAAATATTGTACCAGGTGGTTGATTGGGTTGAGAGATTGACCAGTGTGTACCTTGCCTATCTCAGCATCTTACAAAATATAATAAAGGGTTAAGGGGGGCTGAGCCAGCATCAGGGACCCCTAAAGTTAATAAACACTGGTGTAATCACTTATCTTTTTAGACCTTTGCTTTCCATGCACAAAGCCCCACTGCTAGTAACATTCTGAAATGCCCCAAAATATACAATAGCGACATACAAACTAGAACAAAACTTAACGCAGACACAATACACACTGAGAATAAAATGGGTTTGAATGGCAAGTGGATCCAGTCATAAAGCATACAATAGGAGCAGGAGTCCGCCTAGCAAGTCGAGATAATGGCCGCCGCTGGCTTGTCCTCCCCTCGTCACCCTTCTGAAATTGCCGTGACACGCGTATTGTTCTCTTCTTGGTATCTGAGCTAATTTCGAACTCTTTGCCATTTTGAAAGAGAAAGTTTAATTAAAATAATAAAGAGCGAAGCCATTTTATTTCTTCTTTAGCATTTAAGAGAAAGAATTAATGTTTCAAAACAATAGTACGGCAGAAAAGGATAATACAATGGCGGCTGGCATACTTTATGTAAATCCTGTCTATTTTATTGTAGGAACTAAGTAGGGCTTCTTAAGGCCCAAAGTAAAATGGCTCATTGGCTGCAGCGGTCCTAGAATTAGTCTAGAAGTTTATAAGGCTCTGTCTTACTTCAGGTTCAGAACTGGATTTCATTAAAAGGATTAAAGGCTTCGGTTTCTCTTTTATTTGTCGGGGTGAATGAACTATTAAGGGAACAGTAAAGAGATGAATGAGTCACAGGGATTTGGGACTTTCACATCGATTCACAAATAAACTGCTGAATCATGACATAATGTGCTTCCCACCTAGCCCACTAACAGAATGTTTTTCTGTTAACTTGTCATGCTAAGGATTATACCTAAAGCCGTTCGGTTGTATATCTGTGATGGAAATGTAACTGAATGAATGCATACATTACACATCCATACTTTACTTACAGATATTTCTCTTTCATTCCAGCAACACCTATAGATATAGGCGACATAACATATCAAACATTGCATAAAGAAAACCTACCAACTGCTACATTAAAAGTCTACTATTCAAATAAGGTGCACCTATTAGTAACCTATTTTATTTTAGGCTCAGACATTTGCCATGGTCCTGATGCAATAATAGGTGTTAAAGGTGTTAATAGGTGTTGCTATCATTTTGCAGATTTCTGTTGAGAGACGGGGTCGGCAGTACTTTTTTTGCCTGCATTGTCAAGCAGCCCAGTGGTATAACTACCGCCCCTGCCCACACACAACCGCCGGGGGGGTGTATGGGGGTTACCGGGGGCATAAAGGGCCTGTGACTGGTTTGGGTAAATTAGCTGTTTTTATTCCATAATGTCCGGGCTTTCAGTCCCACCTGTTGAGCTTACACATCTCCTCCCCTGCGCTGTTACACTCTACTGCTGCCCCTGATGACAGCATTGCCTTCGCGGTACCTGTACTCCTTTAACAGCCGGCAGGTTTCCAGTTTCCGCAATTAGCTGCTTTAAATACTGAGATGAGCTGAAGCATCATGGTGCCCTGATGCTATCTCTTTGTGGTGTAATTCTGAACATTATTTAAAACAGCTGAACTGCTTTTGCCTATGTGCCTCAGTACTGTCAGCTCCCCCCCCCCCAGACCTGCATTAATACCTGCTACCAAAAGGTGATTGTATGCGCGTGCCAGTCGGTGATTGTGTGTGAGTGCCTGTAGGTGATTGTGTGTGAGTGCCAGTCGGTGATTGTCTGTGAGTGCCTGTAGGTGATTGTGTGTGAGTGCCTGTAGGTGATTGTGTGTGAGTGCCTGTAGGTGATTGTGTGTGAGTGCCTGTATGAGCAGGGGCCTTACAAGAAGCAAACTTACAAGAAGCAAAAATGGCCTGCAGCACCCAGAAGTCCTTTCATGTAGCCGCTCAAGCTCTACTCATGGTAAGTGCCTCTGTCTGTGTGGGCAGTGCTGGGCAAATCTTATGTATATGTCTGTGTAAGCTGGGAATGAGGGTATCTTATATGTACCAATCTGTGTGGGATGGGATGAGGGCATCTTATATGTACCAGTCTGTGTGGGCTTGGCATGACGGCATCTGATATGTGTGATTGTCATCCTGTGTGGCTGGGCATGAAGGCATCTTATATGTACCAGGCTGTTTAAGCTGAACATAAGGACATTTTATATTTTTGTCTTTATGGGCAGGGCATCTTATATTTTCCAGTCTGTGTGGGCTGGGCATCTTATATTTAGAAGTCTGTGTGGGCATCTTATATTTACCTGTCTATGTGGGATTGGCATCTTACATTTACAAACAAGTTGTTGTGGGAATCTTAAATTTACAAGTCTGTGTTGTGGACAGTTATATTTACCAGTTCATTAGCCAGTGTTAAAGGGCAAGTCCAGCCCTCAAATGAAAATTTATATACAGGTAAATCACCCCCCAAACCCCTAAACTGTAATAGTATGAAATCTGAAATATATAAATCTAACATGAAATCCTGCACAATATCCTGTTACCCCTATTTCTGCCAACTTGTCAAGATCAGGCCACCTGGTGACCTGAACAAGTTTAGCCCAAGAGTTAACATAAGATGCAGAAATGAATCTCCTAGATTGTAATAACAAAACCTACAGGGGGCCCTTTAATACTAGTGATCTACATGGGAGATGTGTCAATAGAAACCATTGCTGTCCATAAAGAATATCAGGCAAAAATAACACTTGACCAAGAACTCCAAGACAATAGTCAGGTCTTGGCCACAGTTTCAGTGACATGGGGAGTGTTTTACTTGATTGCACCACTGTGATAGACATTTTATGGTTTAGGGTTGCTACATTGTGATAATAGCCATTGTGAATTCCTCATTTATATTCCAGTAAATCCTCCAAGGATCAGCTGAGAAAAGAAAGTTTCTGGAATGGCGAACTACAATTTTAGACATAAATATTTCTGTGAGTTTTGAATCCATCATATATCACACAGCCAATAAAAATCCTTCATCCTTCAATTCAACAGCTGATGTCATAGGAGCTAACAAATTGCTCTATGGCCAATAAGGATCCCTGTCATAATGATCAAATTTGATGATGCCCTCCCACCTTTTCAGCGCTCTAGCAGTTGGCCTTGGTTACTTATGCCCAGAAATATGGCCCTGAATAAATTATTAATGGACCAATAAAATTCATTGGCTTTAATGTCACCTATTGTAAGATTCCACCTCAGGTTCAAACTTTTTCCTGTTGATTCCTGTTGTGTATTAGGTTTTAAGCTTATGGAGAGGATGATATATCTGGAGACATACATTGTTTAACACATGTATTTGCTGTGTTACATTATTTTGTGAATACTGTGATGTATAATGGATACAAAGGGAAGGGAAATAGATTAGCCAATAGTGCCTTATAAAATATAACTAAAGTTCGGTAAGCTTCACTAAGCTAAACAATCAGAAAATGATTCCTGCAGAGACCAAGATCTAGTTTACAAAAGGGGAACTTTGTTTCAAGGTGTGAGATATCACCAGGTCCCCTGCACTTCCTGCTTCCTGCTCTGAAACCTGTCAGCCAATCTGCCCTGTGTCTCCTCCCCTTTGCAGCCCCCATGGACCCTTCCACTCTTGCCCCCCATGGCCCAGTATCTTACAGCCCCATGTGGCCCCGCCCACTCACGGGTGCCTAAGCCCCGCCCACTCGCAGGGGCCCAAGCCCACCCACCTGTGGGTGCTTAAGCCCCGCCCACCCTTGGGTGCCTACTCACCGCCCACCCACGAGTGCCGCGGGTTACTCAGACCCCCCCTACAGAAAACTCTGTGGAATCCGCCTTTTCAGGCAGAGTGAGAACTCTGCCTGAAAAGGCTGTTTTCACACAGTGAAAGAGAAGGGCTGTAGATTCCCTTACCTTCTCTGTCAGGACTTCACACAGCAGAGTGGAGGAGGGACTTCCTGTCTCCCTCACACACTGAGGGAGTCTGAGGCTGTGCTCACCGGTGGCACTGTGCAGGAGAAGCCTTAGGAATGTAACCTGTCAGCCTCCCACCCATTAACTTTCTGGTCAATCATTTCTGTATATCCTGGGCTGTGTAGCATGTAGAGAGGTGGTTGATGACTCGTTTTAAAGGTAGGAAACTGGCCTTTCATTAAAACTTAACTTGTTTGGAGACCACAGTTCCCCTTTAAAGTGTAGTAATTACTCTGAGTCAGGTTGTACTTACCCAAAGTTTTCTTTGTTCCTAATGAACTGGAGGGCTGACTATCACCGGCTAATAAACAGAAGTGCTGACTAACACCAGCTAATGAACCGGAGGGCTGGCAAACACTGAATAATAAATGGGGGGGTGAATAACACTGGCTAATGAACTGGAGGGTTGACAACATTGCTAATGAAATGGAGAGCTGACTAACATCAGCTAATGAACTGGAGGGCTAGCAAACACTGAATAATTAACGGGGGGGCTGACTTAACACTGGCTAATCAACTGGAAGGCAGATAACACCGGCTAATGAACTGGAGGGCTGACAACACCGGCTAATGAACTGGAGGGCTGACAACACTGGCTAATGAACTGGAGGGTTGACAACACTGGCTAATGAACTGGAGAGCTAACAACACTGGCTAATGAACTGGAGGGCTGACTAACACTGCTAATTTGACGGTAAGACTGCTTACAAGTTATAAGTTGGTTGTGGATTTGTTTATTTCCAGTTCAACTTCGGAGGATTATGTGACCGAGGTTGGTAAAAAGCAAACCACAAATCCATGGTTATAAAGGTACATGAACTATTTACCTGCTCCAAGTGTATTATAGAGGTCCGGCCTGTTGGGTACAGACTGCAAAAAGTCTGGGGCCTTAAAATGGCACCAGAATACCTACTATTATTGTTTCCTGTTTCTCTAAAATTTCTTATGAGTAAAATTGTGGAAGACAACACCATTTCTACAGGATAAAAAGAGTTCTCTGGCAACCATATACAGAGTAAAGATTTGAGTGTTATCCTGTTCGTAATGTTGGTCAGTTTTTAAGATTACAAGCCATACATAAAGATGAAAGACTCCCATGATGATGGATATGTAAAAAGACTAAATTTTAATCAAATAATTGGAAAAAGACTGAAAAAAGAATTAAGCTGTGAATGGAACCTAAAAGAAGGTGTTGAGAGTTCCAGTTCTACTTTAGTTAGTTTAGTTCCTATATACTATCACTTTTTACCATTACATTGCATATGAATGATATTATAATACTACTTTATGGACAATGTTACAATTCTAAAGACTGTTGAAGATCTATGGACTTTCCTGATGGACTTCCTTATAACTATGTTCCAGATATCGTTGTTTGCAAAACAGGTGCAGAGGGGGACTTGTTGAACCAGTATAAAGGGTTAATCAGTATTGTAAAGAGGCAACCAAAGTTGTTATGTATGCACAACTGTCTCTTACTCACAAAGTAGTAGAAGTTTTTTGGAAAATGAAGTTCATCAGTAACATAAGTTGTGACCTTTTAGAGTGTAACTTAAGCCACCAGAGATGTATATAACTGGTCAGGATTCACACACTGTGGGGAGTGGGAGTGGGTGGTAGGAGTTGGAGGTTGACATTAGTAGCAGAATCTCCAGAGGAAAGGACAACAACATCATTCTCTACTCCAAGACTTCAAATACTTTGGCAAGAAACATCATATAAGAGACTTGTATTCTGAAAATACTTCTTGCAGGTTATGTATTTTGCTATCTATTTGAATTTATGAATAAAACTCTTCTTCCTTCAAGAGATCTGACTTTGTGGCTATATTAAAGAATCAGTCAGGAAAAAGATTCTTTCAGCCAGCCCTCCGGTTCATTAGCTGGTGTTAGTCAGCACTTCTGTTCATTAGCCAGTGATAGTCAGCCCTCCAGTTCATTAGGAACAAATAAAACTTGGGTAAGTACAACTTGACTTAGAAAATGTACCCAGGGGTGAGGACTTAGTGATTTAGGTCCTACCTCAGGTACTGTAGGGTGGGAGGAGATTTTAGGATTACAATTGTCCTATAACCACATCATACACTTGAAAATGTTGCAGAAATGTTGCAGGCAACAATGTAAAATCATAATAGTGGTCTAAAAAATGGGCATAACTTAAACAGTGTGTGACCTTAGCAAAGTGGGCGTTGTTTAAAAATGTTGCATCTATCGTGAAAGGGCCACTTGGTTGTATTTTCCTCCCAGGCCAAAAGGTCCAGTCCTCCCCTGGGTATGGGGGAAAAAAGTCAGGTCAGTGGTCAGAGCCTGAGCAAAACAAGATTGTATTGAAGGCATGCAGCAACACACACCTCAGAGTAATTACTACTTTAAAGGGAACTGTGGTCTCAAACAAGTTAAGTTTAAATGAAAGCCCAGTTTCCTACCTTTAAAACGAGCCATCAACCACCTCTCTACATGCTACACAGCCCAGGATATACAGAAATGATTAACCAGAAAGTTAATGGGTGGGAGGCTGACATGTTACATTCCTAAGGCTTCTCCAGCACAGTGCCACCGGTGAGCAAGCCTCAGACTCCCTCAGTGTGTGAGGGAGACAGGAAGTCCCTCCTCCTCTCTGCGTGTGTGAAGTCCTGACAGAGAAGGTAAGGGATATCTACAGCCCTGTTTACCAGTCAGCCCTCAAGTTCAGGTTGACTCTTTACAATACTGATTAACCCTTTATACTGGATTCAACACTGGCAAACACTGAATAATAAACGGGGGGCTGAATAACACTGGCTAATGAACTGGAGGGCTGACAACATTGCTAATGAAATGGAGGGCTGACTAACATCAGCTAATGAACTGGAGGGCTAGCAAACACTGAATAATTAACGGGGGGGCTGACTTAACACTGGCTAATGAACTGGAAGGCAGATAACACAGGCTAATGAACTGGAGGGCTAACAACACTGGCTAATGAACTGGAGGGCTGACTAACACTGCTAATGAACTTGAGGGCTGACTGGTAAACAGGGCTGTAGATTCCCTTACCTTCTCTGTCAGGACTTCACACAGCAGAGAGGAGGAGGGACTTCCTGTCTCCCTCACACACTGAGGGAGTCTGAGGCTGTGCTCACCGGTGGCACTGTGCTGGAGAAGCCTTAGGAATGTAACATGTCAGCCTCCCACCCATTAACTTTCTGGTTAATCATTTCTGTATATCCTGGGCTGTGTAGCATGTAGAGAGGTGGTTGATGGCTCGTTTTAAAGGTAGGAAACTGGGCTTTCATTTAAACTTAACTTGTTTGGAGACCACAGTTCCCCTTTAAAGTGTAGTAATTACTCTGAGGTGTGTGTTGCTGCATGCCTTCAATACAATACTTGTTTTGCTCAGGCTCTGACCACTGACCTGACTTTTTTCCCCCATACCCAGGGGAGGACTGGGACCTTTTGGCCTGGGAGGAAAATACAACCAAGTGGCCCTTTCACGATAGATTGCAACATTTTTAACCACGCCCACTTTGCTAAGGTCACACACTGTTTAAGTTATGCCCATTTTTTAGACCACTATTATGATTTTACATTGTTGCCTGCAACATTTCTGCAACATTTTCAAGTGTATGATGTGGTTATAGGACAATTGTAATCCTAAAATCTCCTCCCCACCCTACAAGTACCTGAGGTGAGGACCTAAATCACTAAGTCCTCACCCCTGGGTACATTTTCTAAGTCAAGTTGTACTTACCCAAAGTTTTATTTGTTCCTAATGAACTGGAGGGCTGACTATCACTGGCTAATGAACAGAAGTGCTGACTAACACCAGCTAATGAACCGGAGGGCTGGCTGAAAGAATCTTTTTCCTGACTGATTCTTTAATATAGGCCACAAAGTCAGATCTCTTGAAGGAAGAAGAGTTTTATTCATAAATTCAATATAGATAGCAAAATACATAACCTGCAAGAAGTATTTCAGAATACAAGTCTCTTATATGATGTTTCTTGCCAAAGTATTTGAAGTCTTGGAGTAGAGAATGATGTTGGTTGTCCTTTTCCTCTGGAGATTCTGCTACTAATGTCAACCTCCAACTCCTACCACCCACTCCCACTCCCCACAGTGTGTGAATCCTGACCAGTTATATACATCTCTGGTGGCTTAAGTTACACTCTAAAAGGTCACAACTTATGTTACTGATGAACTTCATTTTCCAAAATAACTTCTACTACTTTGTGAAGTAAGCAAGGACAGTTTTTGTGCATACATAAACAAGCTTTGGTTGATCACTCTTTACAATACTGATTAACCCTTTATACTGGATTCAACAAGTCCCCCTCTGCACACTGTTTTGCAAACAACGATATCTGGAACATAGTTATAATGAAAGTCCATCAGGAAAGTCCATAGATCTTCAACAGTCTTTAGAAAGTTTAAACATTGTCCATAAAGTAGTATTATAATATCATTCATATGCAATGTAATGGTAAAAAGTGATAGTATATAGGAACTAAACTAACTAAAGTAGAACTGGAACTCTCAACACCTTCTTTTAGGTTCCATTCACAGCTTAATTCTTCTTTTCAGTCTTTTTCCAATTATTTGATTAAAATTTAGTCTTTTTACAATATCCATCATCATGGGAGTCTTTCATCTTTATGTATGGCTTGTAATCTTAAAAACTGACCAACATTACGAACAGGATAACACTCAAATCTTTACTCTGTATATGGTTGCCAGAGAACTCTTTTTATCCTGTAGAAATGGATGTTGTCTTCCACAATTTTACTCATAAGAAATTTTAGAGAAACAGGAAACAATAATAGTACAGGTATTCACTGGTGCCATTTTAAGGCCCCAGACTTTTTGCAGTCTGTACCCAGACAGGCCGGACCTCTATAATACATCTTTGAGCAGGTAAATAGTTCATGTACCTTTATAACCATGGATTTGTGGTTTGCTTTTTACCAAGCCTCGGTCACATAATCCTCCGAAGTTGAACTGGAAATAAACAAAATCCACAAACCAACTTATAACTTGTAAGCAGTCCTTACAGTTCGAAAAAAACTTTTTTTTCATGTAGGCAATATCATCAGCTGGTCTTAGCTACTCCTTGGCATGAACTTATTCTGTTATAGTCTCTGTTATAGCTTTATTATGCTTCTCCGACTCTTAGCGTTGTCACTTTCTCAATCCTGATGTAGATAGATCTTGACCCGACGTCCACTAACTCTAAACTACACTGAAATCAGTGTTATAATATATAAACCCATCACTATATTACCATATCATTATAAGAATTAATATGTCGTTTCCTAGACAAATTTGAAATATTACTATTTAGAGTGTAAACCAAATAGTAATTTCTGAAAATTGGAATCAAATCACATATATCACATTATAAAAAATAAAAAATATTAATTTATAATATGGTTTCAAGAACTATAGAGAAAAAACAAATAGTGGATACTTTTAAACTTTAGGAGAACAGGTAAACAGTCAACTTTATAACTACAAACACATGTACTTGACATCTAACAATATTAAAAACTCCTAACATATGTTTACATTAAACATTTAGACAATACCTAGGTATACAAGTATCACTTATCAATAATTTTCAAATATCGAAATCAGTGACCAATTTAAACATTGATTTTAACCATGTTATTTAACTGTTTTGACCTTACAGCTTTACAGATGAATAGATATACAACCCAAAATATAAATATTTTGATTTACTTTATAACCAAGTATTAATTATCCTTTTATTACCTATAAATCTGATTCCTATAAAAGTATTACTTTTTATTCTGGATTCATTTATGCCCACAATTGTTTTTAACCAACCAATTTAAACTCTTACTCATTTTACTGGTACCCCATCCCTGTGATGTACACCTTTGGCCAATAATAGAGTTTGTTTACACAGCTAGTGTTACTATTCCATATTATTATGGTATGTATTATACTTAACACATTAATTTATCCTTGTATACTGTTAAAAACTTTTAAGTTCATAATAATTCATAAGCACCTGTAAACACATTTATGTAACTGATAATTCAGTTATACTTAATCAATGTAACTCTTATTCTTAAAAAGTAATATCTCTTATATACCAACCTTGTGATATTATTTAAAACTTCCTATGAAATTTAGTTGACAATATTATAAAACTCTGATACAAGTGCATCAAATCAAGATTTTGTATACCACAATATATTTATCTTGTTCCATTTAAATGTATAAATTAGGGTAATATTTTATTTCCTTGGTGTATCATGTTATCATCTAATAATTCAATTATCCAATAGGTTGTGCTTTTTTCATATAATAAATTATCAATATCTGTTCCTGGATTAATCTAAATTGACGAATACTTGTAAAATTCTACTGCATGTTTCCATCTTCAAGATACACTACTACAATACTCTTCTGTTTGATTTACTGTATAAAAGAAACTGAATAACACCAATTTGATTTATTCTAAACCTATTGCTTTGTTCTCTTCTTACTTTTTCAAAAGTCAAACTTTTCCAATATCTGTATTCAGGGTCTTAAATTTAATTTCTTTAAACTCAGTTTAAAACTCAACTCTTAGTATTAAACCAGGACAATAACTCAGCCTAGTAGTAGTTAATAATAATGTTATAACTCCACAACTTCTTTAGAACTCAGAATTTAAGTTTGAAATAGTTCACAGACAACTTGCTGTCCTGTTCATCTCTCCTGGAGAACAGATCCATGTATTCACTGCTTGTGAAATACAAACCATTGTCTAAAATAGCTTCATGTTCGAGTTCTTAGTCCACATAACTTTGAGTAACAGCTGCTGTCTATAGATCAATAACATTATGCTACTGTGACACTCAATGAAATGTACATTCTTACCAAAAATATATATGTACAAAAAATATAAAAAATATTGGCTCCATGAACGTTGTAAAAATATGTATTTCCATCATATACATCTTACAGTACCTCCTTGACAATCTCAAAACATTTTATCGCATAATTGGCCAGATTATCCGATAAATCTCAAAACACAAAATTGTCAGGGTTTCCCAAGATGAATATTGACTCGGAGTACTCCTTTAAAAATATATAATCCAAAATAACTTATAAATTTGGAAAAATTACCAATTCAGTATATCTGCGCAGTGTCTGGAATAATGTGCACCTTCAGATCATATTTAGTCAAACAACAATTATAATTGTTAATAATAACAAGTAGAGGACAAACTTGTATCCTATGTTAGAACACATCCATATCCTTTCCATGCACACATGCCCTTGTCAATCACGTGTCATAACTATCTTAGGTTAATGTTATTAATTATACCTATTACAATTACTTCTAAACAGGCTGATAATAAACCCATGCATCTATAATTTCACATGCAATACTTTTACTCATTAATTTAACTCTGCTACAAATAGTAGACCCATATACTTATTTTATGCATCTTGCTTTTCTTTCACCTAAAGAAACAAAATCTCCTTAAAATAAGAATATATATTACAGCAACTTCAACAAAAATAACTTAATTCAAATATCACATAGTAAAAATACTTTAAAAGAATATTCCCCCTCCCATGTAGCACCAAACACGTTAGACCTTTGAACCTTCTGTTTCTATCTCAATTCTCAATTGTCTATTTATAAAAACACTGACTAGCCATGTATTTCCTTACAAGTTTCTCTACAGAGATTAATTTACACTTTGTATCTACTTTATTCACTAAAGGCTGACAAAACTATATATACACGTACTCATTTTAATATAGATCAGGAAATACATGGAAAGTAAAAAAATGTATACTGATTTGTAAGCAATAACAAGATTTATCAGATCACATTAGATCTAGTTAATCATAATTTAAGCATATAAACTACTTTTTATATATTTAATTCTATGGCAAAGATATTCCATTTAAATAGCCATTCTAGATCTTGTCAATAGTACAAATAGGATTAATGTAATTTACTATTGTTTGATAACCTACCAATCTATAGCACATATGATGACTGCATCAAACATAACCTTATATAATGCATAACATATATCTGAAAAATCAAATCTATCCACTTATAATATGTCAAACCTGACCTCAACACTAGTGAAGGAAAACATTGCATCTTCAAAACAAATGCCTATAAAAATCTTAGCTGCTTTATCAAAGGACATAATTCTTGCACATGTCCTACAACTTAAATAACCTATTATTAATAACCATAAATATCTATCTCCCCCTCCAAGTGTCTGTTTATACATATGCACATTTTCTTGATATCACATATCCTGCCATATAAATTGTATAAACTAATATATAAAATATATTAAATATCAAAATGACATATTTCCATGTATTAACAATCTATCCTATGCCATAACATTTGTCAATAAACAATATTTTATAAGCCTTTAATCAACACAACACCAAATAACTTTATTACTAAGCTTGTAGTAACATTGCTTTCCTTAACAAGGAGTAAGTCCTTTTTTCAATATTAGACCTCTGTCTCTGGAATTCTCTTTTCCTAGTCACTACAGATTTAAACCAGTTGTCTTTCTCTGTGTTGGAATCCACAACTTTGGAAATTTTAGAAACCTGAGCCTCTCTGTCTATTTTTACACCTTCCTCTGTACAACAAAACTTCTGTTTTAGTTTCCTTAATTTATAACATTTTCTTAAATGATGTCCCCATTTGAAACAAAAGAAACATTGCGAAAATGTATGAGGCTTAACCTTTGATAATTCTTCCTGATGTCCTTTATCTCTAGATAGACTTCCTATCTCTTTATTATGGGACTCTGTTTTTTGTGATGCTAGTATTTGGCGTCTATACTTGTCAACCAAATCTGCTGCTCTCTCTAGAGTTTTAGATGATTCACAAACATATATCAAATATCCAGGATCTAAAAAGGTAAACTTCTTTACAAACCCTTGCACCATACTTTTAGAAACTTCATCTTCACTTCCCATAACAAATCTATATGCTAGTTTATAATGAGACATGAATGTAAATGGACATTCATCAATGGAGGTAGAAAGATTAGTGATTACCTCTATTGTAGGAAATTCTTCAACACTTATTAAAGGAAATAACTGTCTTAGCCTATCAATGCTATTGCCATATATCTGGTTCCCATGAATGTCTATGTATGGAACACTGACTGGAGATGTTAATCTTTGGCTCATATGACTTGGTAACCAAAATGTAAACACTTCATTTTTCTGGTTTTCATTCAAATTATACCGATCAGTGTGGGCTTCAAATATATCAATGTTACATATAGCATCTTTCTTTTCATCCAATACAGGAATACTTTTAGCAATTTTAAGTAACTGTTCATTTATCTCTAACTGTAACATTGCTGTCTCATATTCTATTTCTTCATCTCTAATGTCTGGAATTAAATGGGAGTGTTTCTGTTCTTTAGTAATAACAGAAACCTGCGTAGCTTCCTGCTGTTGCAGACCCAATTCAATCTCTGTGAGTCTAAGACTGTCCTTTGCTATCTGCTCTTCAACACTATTGGAACTTCTAGTATTTTCCTCAACTTTCTCACAATCACAGTTAGTCTCCTTATAACTGTCAATTTTATCTAAACTCATCAACTCATTAAACACTTTAACCATTAACATTACATTGTTAATTTTCTTTTTCAACTTTGAAAACGAGTTCTTTTTATTAATCTTTACATTTTCTAATGTACATTTTCTATACATTTCCTTCCATGATTTAGACACATTACCATCTAATGGAAGAATAAACGTTAAATTACTTTCACTTGCAAGACTATTAATAAACTCCATACTTTACCAATCCAAAGATAGACTAAAATCCAAATGAAATCCGGAAAGCAGAATATTCCCTCTGCGCCCACTGATTTGATATCGTGATACTTACACCAATGATTCTAGGTTCTTTAACTCATACAGACCTCTGGAGGCTTCAATCACAGAACACATCCTGCTCCCCCTCTTGAAGCTGACAGAGTGGGTATATGTTTGTGTAATGCCTAGTGTCCAAGGTGTCTATATAACAGGCTGTTGTGCGCCAATGTAAAAAAAACCTATACATTTAATACAACATTACATTAATCTGAGGTCTGATCTGATGTACTATACAGTGAAGCTCTACAGATCTCTAATATAAACATATGTGTATTTTACTTCTTAGTTCCGTGTAAGTTATCTTATGGTTATAATAACACTCACCAAGGTGATATATCAATAATATTATTGTATGGAGTAGTTACAAATTATGCAGTAAGTAAAAAGCCAGTCAAGTATATTAGAGACAGCCTACAAATTATAACTATATACTTTAAGCATAATTAGTCTATTATGGTGTGTGTGTGTGTGTGTGTGTGTGTGTGTGTGTGTGTGTGTAAAGTGTATGTGTATGTCTGCTTACCTCCTCCTCCTACTAATGTCAACCTCCAACTCCTACCACCCACCCCCTCCCACAGTGTGTGAATCCTGACCAGTTATATACATCTCTGGTGGCTTAAGTTACACTCTAAAAGGTCACAACTTATGTTACTGATGAACTTCATTTTCCAAAATAACTTCTACTACTTTGTGAGTAAGCAAGACAGTTGTGCATACATAACAAGCTTTGGTTGACTCTTTACAATACTGATTAACCCTTTATACTGGATTCAACACTGGCAAACACTGAATAATAAACGGGGGGCTGAATAACACTGGCTAATGAACTGAGGGCTGACAACATTGCTATGAAATGGAGGGCTGACTAACATCAGCTAATGAACTGGAGGGCTAGCAAACACTGAATAATTAACGGGGGGCTGACTTAACACTGGCTAATGAACTGGAAGGCAGATAACACAGGCTAATGAACTGGAGGGCTAACAACACTGGCTAATGAACTGGAGGGCTGACTAACACTGCTAATGAACTTGAGGGCTGACTGGTAAACAATCTGAAGGAGGAGGAGTTTCCTGATCCTTGCCCATGTTAGAGCTAAAGCACGTAACTTACTAATAGCTTCTGCAGCAGCCCACATTTTTCATTTAAGACCAGCCCAGGGGCATTTGCCCCTCAGCCTACTGTGCCAGTCCTCCCCTGCCCATACCAACTGTCAAAACTGCTTACAGCACTCCAACTGTCAAACCATTCCAGCTACAGCAAAACTACTTACAGAAATGCTAAAACGTAAGATGTTTCAGACTGGATATCTAATGAAATAGGGGGCAGATCAACAAAAAAACAGTGAGTTGTAGTTTCCACTAATGGGCAGTATAAAAAAACTAATTTTCCAGTGTACATACCCATTAAGAAAGGAACACTTTGGTGAAATGAATTATGTTTTCATTCATTTACCCAGTCCGGTATTATAAATAAAATTTCTACTAGGCTTATCTCATGATATATTTCTATTTTTCAACTCTATTCTCATGGGTTCATCTACTCTGCATGTCTGTACACATACCGATGTAAATATCATATCTGTATGAGAATGGATTGTACAGTGTTAATGGTCACATTTGTTTTTTTGACTCCACAATGTGTTATTGTAAACCAATACACTGAGAATAAAGATAAATCCTTATCAGATCCTTACTATCAATCTGGGCAATGATGAAAAGGGGAAGTTTGTTGGATGATTAGAACATAATTGGAGCAGTACAAAAACCGCGATTGTTGTTTTGCACATTCATTGGCATGTGTAGAGGGCTGGCAATCTGCAGCTATGCAGGGGGGTAACTAGCAGGGGGAGCAACTGCTGGGGGGCCCGGGAGCCATGGGGGCCTCCATCTTATTTTTTCTATGACAGATATAGCTTCAGCTCTGAAACCACTTTAGATAAAGCACGGATAGGGACCCCATCTAAGTTTTGCTGGGGGGCCCAGTGATTCCTAGTTAGTCACCACGTGATCAAGGGGAAAGTGGAGAGCCATGGTTTGGCTATAGCTTGTACAACAAATGGCATGGCACTCACTTACCCAGAGTCCTCCAGACTTATTTGCAAAGATTAGAGAAAACATTGCATTATGATCAAACATGGCTCTATTCCACCAATAGGTTCCCTATTGTAACTGAGGAAGGAAGACACTGTCTAATTGTCTGGGTTCATTAGTGATTAAATCTCGGACGGAGGCTGTTGACACAGGTCTTATATGCCACCTAGAGGTATCCAGGACAATAGCACTTGAGCTTTTCCCTGCAGGGTGCAACTGGTTACTTATAATACATAAGTACTTTAACTGTTTTTTTATTTTTATTTATTTAGTTTGCTTAATTTACTTTAATTTAGTTTCCTTTTTTAAAGGTTTTTTTATTTTGTCTATCCATCCATCTATCTATCTATCTAACTATATATCTATCATCTATTTATCTATCTGTCTATCTATCTAATCCCTTATCCCTTATAATATATATTATATTTATTATATATTATATATATATTATTATATAGATACCGTTGTACTTAAGGACGCACTCACGGGACTTGGCTACAAACAATTTCTTTATTCGGTTAACATGTTTCTGTCTGAACATCTGATCAAACAACAAACACTTCCTTAAAACTCGCTCACCCACAACCCCCCCCCCCACGCGTGCAACCAATGGGATTCTGGGGTGTGGGGTGAGCGAGTTTTAAGGAAGTGTTTGTTGTATATTATATAAATTAATAATATAATAATAATATAAATTTAATATTATATTATATAAATATAAATAAATTTATAATTTCATGGGGTTTTTTTCCAGAGGTACTATGTTGGTGGGGGTGGGTAAAAGTAATATACATAGGGACAGTGTTTATGTGTTAAGCACTAAATAAATAGTTCTATCAATATTAACAAATATGTAGTAATGACATTAAAGTATATAGAAATGTATATAAGGCAAAATATATAAATAAATAAAAGTACTTAGTAGTCCCCACTCCTGTTTTGTATTGTTATCTTCAAAATGGACAGTTAAGACACATCCCAGGAAGTTTTACATGGAGGCAATGGAAGCTTACATAGAAACATATTTCTCACTTCCCTTTTAGTGTTGTATCCAATGGTGTGCTTAATATCAGATTGACAGCAGTGTTAGCGAATCAAAACATTTTCTGAGTGTTAGTAGGAAGTGTTAGTAGGAAGTTGCAAGACTTATATGTCACTTCCTTTGTAAAACATGTGACAGTCTTAGTAGAAACATTCTTCTCACTTAACTCCACCCACCCCTCCCCTCTCAATAGACAAAAAGGAGAGCTGCTGTTTGCTGGACAGTAAGAGATATCTATAGATCAGGGATAGGCAACCAGTAGCTCTCCAGGTGTTTGGAAACTACAACTCCTAGAATTCCCTAACTACAGAGTGCTTGTAGAAGAATGCTGGGAGTTGTAGTTTTAATTCCCTAACTACAGAGTGCTTGTAGAGGATTGCTGGGAGTTGTAGTTTTCAAACATCTGGAGATCTACTGGTTGCTTATCCCTGCTCTATATGATAGGGGGACTGAACGAAAAACATCTCCATACCCATTTCTCTGAGACAATGAAGTGAGTTTATTAATCGTTTATTACATTATTTAAGCAATAGACCCCATAGAAGCCATAAACCTGTGTCCTGAACTGATAAAATGCAATTAGACTGAAACATGACAGGATAGTCTGGGTTCTTTATATTACCTCACATTTAACAATAGTGATCCCTCTGTAACACATTTACCAATAGTGATCCCTCTGTAACACATTTACCAATAGTGATCCCTCTGTAACACATTGACCAATAGTGATCCCTCTCTAACACATTTACCAATAGTGATCCCTCTAACACATTGACCAATAGTGATCCCTCTGTAACACATTCACCAATAGTGATCCCTCTCTAACACATTGGCCAATAGTGATCCCTCTTTAACATATTTACCAGTAGTGATCCCTCTGTAACACATTTACCAACAGTGATCCCTCTCTAACACATTTACCAATAGTGATCCTTGATCCCTCTCTAACACATTTACCAATAGTGATCCCTCTGTAACACATTTACCAATAGTGATCCCTCTAACACATTTACCAATAGTGAGTATTGAAAGACAGATTGATAACTTTAATTATAGAATGATCCAATGGATCTCCTATTGATCTATTATTGGTTGGAAATTTAAGGGGGAAGATTGATTCAAGTTCTGCACAACTATAAAACTATAGAATGTTACAATGAATAGATCAAAATATTAATTTAGGGGATGCGGCACTAATAGAACCAAGATTTCATAGGATTTCTTTTATTTTTAACATGCGATGCCTTTATTTTTTTTGTACAAATCCCTAAATTTTATAGTAGTGTGTATAAAGATTTTACATCATCTGTATCCACATATAGCTAAACATACACATATTTCCCACTTTGCACCAACAGGCACACTTTTGCTAGTATATATATATTAATAATTACTAGTAATATATGCTAGTGGTTGCATAGAATCTGGTTATTGCTCAATAATTACAGACAACATCCTTGTACTGTTAACTCCGTGTTATCCTGTTGAAGGATGATTTAGAGATGTGTTATCTCAGTATATGTCATATATCACTTTAATTAGCTGTTTAAATAAGGAAAATGTTCTATGCTATAGCTCTCCTTTAATAAAATATACATTGTGTGAATAATTAATAATAAGCTTTAGCTCCCTTTAGACAAGGGTAAGTCAATGACAAAAGTAAAAGCAAATCAGATCCTATATAACAAATAAAACTCCCCATTTTCAATTGAAGTACAAAAAATATTTTCCAAAAAGGCAAGATGGCTTCAAAGTTTTTGTTTAGCTATTCATTTCCTGCTGTTTTATTAATATTATTGTGTTTATCTAAAGTCCTACAAGTTCTCTCATCAACATTCTTGTTATCTTATCACTTTTGGGATTTACTTACCCGTCCCCATGGCTCTCCTCCATCTTCTCCGGCTTGTGTACAACGTTCCCTCTACATTAAAATCGGCTGTGTGCACAGAAATATATTTTCTGTGTGCATACAAAATGAAATTATGTGTTATCCAAACTGCAGCACTTATTTTTCAGGCAATTTTTGTGCACCACTTTAACCTGTGTACTAAGGCCTGCAGAGCTGTTTGCGTGCGCCAGTCTCTAGTACACACGCTATAGAGCCAGTACTAGAGCGTGTGTACTAGAGACAGTACTAGAGCATGTGTACTAGAGACAGTACTAGAGTGTGTGTACTAGAGCCAGTACTAGAGCGTGTGTACTAGAGCCAGTACTCGAGCATATGTACTAGAGCCAGCACTAGAGTGTGTCTACTAGAGTCAGTACTAGAGCATGTGTACTAGAGCCAGTACTAGAGCGTGTGTACTAGAGTCAGTACTAGAGTGTGTGTACTAGAGTCAGTGCTAGAGTGTGTGTACTAAAGTCAGTACTAGAGCGTGTGTACTAGAGCCAGTACTAGAGCATGTCTACTAGAGACAATACTAGAGCGAATACTAGAGCATGTGTACTAGAATCTGTGTACTAGAATGTACTAAAGCATGTGTACTAGAGAGTACTCGAGCGTATGTACTAGAGAGTACTAGAGTGTGTGTACTAGAGACAGTACTAAAGAGTGCACTAGAGAGCGTACTTGAGAGAGTCTGGACCATGAATACTGATTTTTTTCTTATAGTTGGTAAGTAGATGTAACAGAAATTTTGTTCTTATATAAATGGCTTTATTTTTTTGTGGTAGAGCAGTGCTGGTACCTTCCTGAAATCGATTTTTGCAGGGTGGGATGTCTGTAAGCAGGTCTGTTTATGTAATTCAGTAGGATGCCATCAGTATAGTGTTCAATTGAAAACCAGATGTAAGGAAAGAACATTTCCCCCAAACACACAGGCACTTTGGTATCTCAGAATTTGTTTACAGAAAAAGGCGCAAATCCAGGGCGCTGGATCATTGTCTTATCTGTGAGGGCTAGGCCACACTAGTGCGCTTTAAAGCACGTTCCAATCGCCATTGCTCTATAAAAAGCAAATTGTGACCAAATTGTGGTGATCACACAAGTGTGCCGCTGTGCACTGTGCATGCAATCTGTTAATCAGAGCATGCATTTTTCCGTGCAATCACATGCGCTCCGATTGCACAATAATGCACGACCGCAGGGCAATGTGCTACGGAAACGCGCTACATTGTGGCCTCAGCCTGAAGCTTTATTTAGTGTTCAACTTCTAGCTGCAATGGGCAAAGATACTTTGTGTCTACAAACAACACAGTATATCAGTTTATACTTTACAGCCTGTTCTTCTCCTTAGTTTAAATGGCCAATTCATACTAAGCCTAGCCCCATTCCATGGTTTCTGTGGCAGAATCCTAATTCTATAGCAATTGCCCTTTTAAAGCTGAAAGTCTCTTCATATCTTCGTATCTTGCAGTTGTAGGGCTGCTCCCCTGGTAGTTATTACTCTGACTTAACATTCTCTTCCTCTCCCCTCTCCTTCCTGATTTCCTCATCCCCTATAAACTTATTTCCCTTTCATAACATACTATTAGCTAACAAAGTTTATGTCTAAGAGAAGCAGAACTTTATATTTCTCTCTGATCACCTATTCACTTGAAATCAGTGTCTCTTTTTTATGAAGCCTGTAATTAGTTTTCTTTCCTTCTTAAGGTGAAATGTTTGCAATTTTACCTGCTTTGATCATAATTCTAGGTCATGATCATTAATTCAAAATTTCAATAAACTGAAATCTGAAAGGAAGACACTATGACAGCTAGTCTCCTTTTAACTACCTCATCAGCTACACGGGGATCACCCTGAATATGTACAAAATATAAGAAAAAAAAAAAATTTTTTATGGTCCCATCTAAGACAGGGGGTGTGTCCTGATATTTGATTGGCTGTTGCTGAGAACAAAAATAGTTTGAGCTCCCAGTTTCTTTTCATTGTTGATGCTGATGTTCAAAACCTTTCTTCTACATTAAACCCAATCATCCTTGGTGTAAAGACTCCCAAGAAAAATAACATGGTTTATTACCCCTATCCCAATAATAATCATTATAAAGTAATTTTGCAAATCCAGGATCATTAGAATTTAACTGCAAACCTTGCATATGATTAGTAAAACAATTATCATTAATTGTATTATTTCAGAAGAGATTGCACACACAAACCGTGAAAGCTGGATTCAGTAGCTTAAATATCCCTTTAATGGTGTAGGATCCACACTAAATAAAATATAAAATAAAACTAAATTGCTTCTAAATAATTCCAATAGTTTACACTAAAGTTATTGCAGATAAATATGTGAGGACAATTTCCTAGTGCTATGTTTGAAATGCTAAAAACCACCCCTTTAATTCATATATTACCAATATAAACATATACCGTATATACTCGAGTATAAGCCGACCTGAGTATAAGCCGAGGTACACTTTTTACCTAAAAAAGTAGGAAAATTTGATTGACTCAAGTATAAGCCAAGGTTAGGAAATATGACCACTACTGCCTTGTGATTCAGTATTGTTTGAGGCTTAAGTTGCCCTTTAAATGGACAGCAGAATTCCCATACAAATGTTTGAAAACTACAACTCCCAGCAACTAAAACATGCTGGGAGTTGTAGTTTCCAAACATCTGTATGGGAATTCTGCTTTCCATTTAAAGGGCAACTTAAGCCTCAAAACAATACAGAATCAGAAGGCAATCTACTGCAATAGATACCTTCTTCCTTCTGATTCTTTATTGTTTTGAGGCTTAAGTTGCCCTTTAAATGTATGGAGTGCATGTGATTTGTAAGAAATGGTGACTGCATGCACTCTGATAATGGATCACAGCACAGCACACAAAGTTCCCCCGAACACGGATCACAAAACGTGATCATAAGCATGTGAGAAACTCGCTAGTGTGACATTTGGACTGCATGTTTTATAGCCATGTAATATGAAATTCTGAATTACACTGCAATTTCATTTCAAATTCCAAATCTACTGGTATCCAGGTTAGAAACCTAGAGATGGACTAAAAAAACATCCATCGGATTCCATGAGACGTCCTAGACAGTGACTGAATTCAATAGAGACATTCTCATTGACACTCTAACAGACTGGTCACACTCCTTTACACTATGCACATTTCTAGGCACTTTTCACACAACGTGGGTTTTCAGAAGTGTGAGGACTGTTTTTCCCATTAGAAGCCGACAAATAACACCTCGGCTGAGAAGAAGAAGCCGGCAAATAACACCTCGGCTGAGAAGAAGAAGCCGACAAATAACACCTCGGAAGAAGCCGGCAAATAACACCTCGGCTGAGAAGAAGAAGCCGGCAAATAACACCTCGGCTGAGAAGAAGAAGCCGGCAACAAGATTGTGTGTCAGAGCCTCAATGTTATCTACTGATAGACACTTAAGGTGGCCATACATATATAAAATTTTCTTACCCGACCGAGCGCTCCCGCAACCTTCGACCCAATCCTGCCGGAACTGCCTTTAACGTTCTTATTGCAGGATCAATCGCATGTTGCGGCAGCGCTCGTTCGGGTAAGAAAATTGTATATATGTATGGCCACCTTAAGTGTGAATATTGCGCCAGTTATGAATTTCCTAAAGAAAGTTTATGGAATCCATTTATATATATATAAGCGGTTTTCCCATTAATATAGAAATTGTCTATTTATATGATTTCCAGTTGTAATGAATTATGGTTATTGTCTTGAAAATGTTGGAAGAAAAATAGATAAAAAATCTTCATCTTCCATATTTAGCCCTGAAAAACTGCTGAATGACTTTGGTTAAAGTGCTGTCAGTACAACTTCACACACACATAAATATATTGTATATATGTATAGTACATATTATATATGAATAAATATTTATGTAGTGGATAGAGGAGAGATAGACAGATTAGATAGATAGGTAGATAGATTAGATATATAATAGATTGACAGATAGATAAGATAGTTGACACACATATATAGATACATTGGTATATATGATAGATATAGTTACACATATAATATTGTTTATTAATATTGTCATTATAATATTGATCCAGGGACAAGCCAGTTGCTGAACGTAGGGAAACATTAGCTATGAAATGGGGCGGTTGGTCTGGTATGGAGGATGATGGTCTAGAAAGGGGATTTCAGTGCTGATCTGTTTTGTAATAAAAATATAATATACCATGGATAGATACAATAGGATAATAAAGTGGAGGATGTTAATATATTAAAAGAAAACTAAACTGTAAAAATGAACTTGTAAGAAATGAAAAGTCCCTCGGATTATTCCTACCGCCTATCCCATTTTGTTGAGGAGCACCAGCATGTTCAGTTGCGGGTTAGTCCTGGACTTTCCTGTATTAAAGTGCTAATATCAGGAGGAAGCCTGGTAGAAGCAGTTTTCTTTGGGCTGGTGCTCCTCACAGAAAGGACACACACACACACTCACTAATTAATTTTTTCATATATTACACAAACAATCCCATTTGTTAACATTAGAGATGGCCGAAACTCACTAGTTTTGTTCCGTATTCAGATTACCAGATCTCAGGGAAAATCCTAAAGATCCATAAATCTGAAACCGGAATGAATTTTCGAAAATAGTCTTGAATGTTTGAAAATTATCGAAAATATCGTAGAGCATTTTCGAGTTTCCGATCATATTTTCGAAGGTTTTCGAATGTTCTATGATATTTTCGAATTTTTTTTAAAATAACCTTGAACGTTCGATTTTTGAAAATATGATTGGAAATTTGAAAATGGGCTCCGATCGTATTTTTGATAGTTTTCTAACGTTTGAGGCTATTATCGAAAATATATCTGGAACTGAGGGGTTCCATGTCGAACCCGGATTCCATCTCTAGTTAACATTAGATATGAAATATAGACAGGGGATTACATGGTGCAGTGTGAACACCCTTGTCTGGTTTGTGATCAGTAGTAATGTCAGGGAGAAAGCAGTTACCAATAAAGTTTTATAACATGTATAGCAGTGGGTGTTTATGTTGGTTATTAGGTATACAAGGGGGTAAAAGGAAATATGGATCTGTAGAAAAGACCAAATAACTAATATAACCCTTTAACCATTTACATTTCATCATTATGTTACTGTTATCCATAGACTTGTTTTCTTAGCACTTTCTATGCATATAAATACCTTTAAGGCAGGGTTGTCCAGCCTGGGGCCCTCTGGATGTTAAAAACTACAACTCCCACCATAACTTGCTTGCAGAATGCAACCAACCCTACTAGTTTTTATTCCCAGTGCAAGATCTAAATATTACACAACTGTGCCTGTAACTCTCAGTGACAGTGGCATTACCATCCTTCTGAGGGTATGGACAAAGCTGGAGGTAAGTGGTGCTCTGAGTACTGAATAGCACTTATTTGATAGAATATTTGCACCTCACCTGCAGCGTTCTGCTAACAATGGTTGTGCGAAGTGGGAGAAACATGTCAACGCGATAATAAAGTTGTTGTCCCGAGAGTGCGCCCCTCCATATAAGGTTATATATAATAATTATCTATTGGTAATAGACTAGGGACAGAATAGTGTGCTAACAGGTAGCAGTCTGTGCCCTCGGGTCTCTTTCTTTTTACAATATAAGAGTGTACAGCTGGTTCATTTTATTCAGTTTGTGTGAAGGAGTTTTCTTATCTGTTTATGTAAGGATCCTTATAAGATAATTACTTTTATCTGGTATCTATACATATAAAAGTCAATGTATGTATGTATGTATGTATGTTTGTATGTATGTATGTATGTTCCCGAAAAACTTCCGAACGGTTGGGATAATTTTCCTGAGACTTGGTATACTTATGTATAAGGATCTGGAAAAAAGTATAGGCTACTTTACAACTTTTAAAAATGCCTCCGTACCCCCTTTTTTTGTCCTTTTTTAAGTTAATTAACCTGTGTGCTGCCATCTGGTGGTGAGTCGAGTGAATCATGTTTATTGCACACCTTCCAAATATCACAGTTTGTTCAGGGCAGTACAATGCTTTGCTTCATTTTGTTCTGTTGTTGCTGTGATAGGAGGATAAAGATGTCAGTCATGAGGAGTAGCAGAACATGTGATGTAACAATGTCATGTGACCACACACTCGGTCTTCACCTCCTCTCACTTGTGCTTCGCCCAGAGTCAAGATTGAGAGGTAAACTGACCAATCCTAGATAAGTCTATTTACTGCGACACCGATATTTCCACCCACTATAGCCGCCTTGGTGGTTCCTCTGTTTTCTGCCTCCAAGCACCCGAGGGTCCCTCATCTTTATTTTTACTACAAGAATCCTAGATAAGTCTCTTGTAATGGGGGTTGGGCAGGCAGCTACTCATGGAGATCACAGTTTGCAACAGTCTGGTGCAGAGTTCAGAGAAGGCAGCTACGGAAATATGAAGTTTTCCTTAAGGAAAGATAATGACAGCTGTGAATGGGATGACGCTGCCCACATTGCAATACAACTGCACTGTAAGGGATCATTTTACTTCACACCTTGTGTCTCTTTCCCCACAAACTACTGAAACCCCAGTATTAAAGGCCACGTACACACTCTTATCACCCAACTTACTTTTCCATGTGTCATTTTTCAAGGGAATTGTGTTTTCTGGGGAACATTGAGTGTCAATAATTCAATTTGATCGATAGCAGTAAAAAATAAATGAATGTGAGATGTTTTACCCCATTGTTAAAGGGGAAGTTTATGCAATGTGTACTAAAGGGGAAGTTGTATGTATGTATATGTATGTATAGTTTATTTATAGAGCGCCACTTGGGGACGCAGCACTGTACAGTAATAAAATACAATAAAGTCATACAAGGGGGATAAATACATAGATAGCTCAGTACATAAATATATAAATTATATAAAAAGAAGTACTAGAGCTTTGCCAGAAGTGAAAAGGAGGTCCCTGCCCCGTAGAGCTTACAATCTAGTTAGTTGATGCGATAAGCGCTAAAGGGGAAGTTGGTGAGATATGTGTTAACAGGGCTGCCATCAGACTTTTCTGGGCCCCATACTGGGTAAATTACTGGGCCCCCCATAACACGCACCAACTCACACATTACACACAGACTAGAACTATTAAACACACACTTTAGCACACACAATTACACTTATATTATACTAAATAGTTGGAACTCATACACTGATAAAATCATTGGCACAGACTCTGATAAATGGTTGGCACCCAGACTGGTAAAATCATTGGCACAGATTCTGATAAATGGTTGGCACACAGACAGATAAAATCATTGGCACAGACTCTGATAAATGGTTGGTACAGACTGAAAAAATCATTGGCACAGATTCTGATAAATGGTTGGCACACAGACTGATAAAATCATTGGCACAGACTCTGATAAATGGTTGGCACACAGACTGAAAAAATCATTGGCACAGACTCTGATGGTTAGCACACAGACTGATAAAATCATTGGCACAGACTGATGGTTAGCACACAGACTGATAAAATCAATCAACTCCAACCCCAGACATTGCAGGGCAGCCATTTGGAGCAGTGATGTAAGGTAAGGATTTTCAGCACTACACAGTGGGGCTAGTAGTGGGTTAAAATATAGTTTTTGGGGTGGACATGCCCTTTAATAAAATTTATACATACAATTTGTAATTTACACAGCACTGTCTTTGGCTGGCTGCTGGCTGGATCATGTATGGAAGGGGATACCATCCTTCCATTCTAGTCCTAGACTCCTGACTACTTCCCCTGCGCTTCACAATAGCTCTTGGACTGGCCTTGATGACGCGCACAGCAGTGGACGGCCGTAGGGATTTACGCTATGATGCGCAATGTCAATCTTATGGGCCCAATCTACTTCCGTGTTTGGAAGTCTTGTTAAGGTAGATTTCGGACCCCACTTTCTTTTAGAATCCTGGGGTCTCCAGGCCCCAGAAGCCTCTCGGGCCCAGGACAACAGTCCCTGCCTTCTCCCCCTGATGGTGGTCTTGCCCTCCAGGATTTCTGCAGCCTCCCCGATCTCTGCAGCATTCAGTCGTATTTAAACAGCTGATGAAAGAAACATACGCATGATAAGCTGTTTAAAAGACCGGACCCGAACTTGGAAGTTTGAGTCCGGTCTTTTAAACATCTGATTGCATGTATATTTCCTTCATACGTGCGATCAGCTGTTTAAAAACAGCTGGTCACTGCAGAGATTATGGCTTTGTGGCAGGCCCTACTACCGTCCAGGGGTGGTAGTTACGACACAGTTAAAGGGCCATATAACAAACTCTCTGGTGTATTGTTTACCAATAGGTCATTTCAGAGAACCTGTGGACATCCTTTAAAGGACTATTCTACTTACCTTTTCCCCGTTCTTTAGCAGCATAATACCCAGGGTGAGGACCTAAATTACGAAGTATAACAGCAGTAATACTTACTCAAATTTTCCCTCTGTGCTCCGGTCCATTTCTCCCTGTTGCCACTGTCCGTGACAGTATAGCTTTTTAGGTTCTCACCCTGGGAACTACTAATGGGAGGAAGAAACAGAGCAAGGTGTAGGGGAGTATAATTGTCCTTTAAGATAAGAAGAAAAGAAGTTTCATCTTCAGGCTAGCAGGTATCCCATCCTTCCCGAAAGCTCTGGGAGTCTCCAGACTAATGGTGCGGTGTTCTGCACACCCATGGGACCCTGGGGAACTCCCGAGAGGCCCTAATGGCTTCACAAACTGCCTGAGAAAGTTGGGATGCGACACAACAAAGTTGGAAAATACTTCAAGCCTTTGAGGTAGAAGGCGTAATGTGGCTGCTGGGGATGGGTGGGCCAGGGGGGGGTCCCCTATAAATCAAAATTACCAGGGTGGATATACAGCATCTCTACTACCTAAACAATCAACACTAACACAACCTTTAACACAAGAAGAAGTAATCAAAAATCTTAACTCCTATAAAGAACCGTGATCCAATGGGTTTACAAACATGTATTATAAAAAATTCCAATTGATAGTTTAATTTATACATTGCTCCAATCCAGACATAAAAAAGGTTAGTGTATGCTGTCTTATTCCCCCCCCCTGCTTCTGTGGCTCCATGTTTGCCCACTGTCTGATTTACTGCAGAGATCCCCACTTCCCTTTCTGGTCATTTCCTTATTCATATAATCCGGCTGTGAACCAAGCCGCTCATGTGCATTAATCCTCCGAAACTTCACTCTAACCATCATAAACAACGAAAACCCTCCGTATGTAAGCCTGTAGAGAGGAAGTGTCTCCATTATACTGGAGATACTTGCTACATAAGGAGTGGGAGGGGGTTAGGAGAAACCCGAATCCTGCCTTATCACTGCAGGATAAAGTCCTGCTCTTTCTGCTTCTTTCTTCTTCCCTTTACTTCTGTTTTTAATACAGTATTTGCCAAGCATTTCAGTGAACGGGAAGGAGTCAATGGGACATGCTATTATGGGCATGCTATTAGGGGATTTGATTGACAGCTCAAGCAGGAGTGTTGTATTGAAATCTGGACTTCTTTTAACTTATATATATCTCGGGACAGAGGAGGAAACTGAAGAAAATAAAGGTACTCTGGGGGTTGGGGGGAATTATGGAACACATAAAAAAAAAAAGAATACATTTTCCCACTATAGATACCTTTAACCTTAATCCCATATCTAACAGACTTTAAGGAGGCATACTACCCAATGATATGACTACAGCTCTAATCACTCTACTACCAAAATCCAACAAATCGGAACTAAAAACTAAAATTTTCTAGTAAACCAAGATGTTAAAATCCTAGCCAAAGCCATTTCGAATTGCCTAGACAATATCTTACCAATGGTAATACATCCAGACCAATGTGGTTTCATCAGAGGTAGACAAACTAGCCACAACATCAAAAGAGTTTGTAATCTCATAGATTACATAGATTGTAAGAAAACGCCAAACTATACTCGCCATGGACAAACATATAAATACCTTACACACAATGGCAATAGTGTCCCACAATCCTCTTTAAGCATCCATCCCAAAAATGCCGGTAAGTACACATATAATAGAAGAGGAAGGAACGTCAAAAAATATTTTTTTTGACGTACTATTATATGTGGATGTACTGGCCTTGGACATTGAGACGGCCTTTGACAGCCTTTCTTGGCCATATATGTATTTTGTCTTAAAACAAATAGCCTTTCCATCACCCTTCATCAACTTGCTCCAGGGATACTACAGCATTCCCAGTACATTTTTAAAATTACCCTCTACATCATTTACACTAATACCTATAGCCAAGGGCACTAGGCAGGGGTGCTCTCTTTCCCCAGCCATATTTGCCCTTGCAATGGAACCATTGGCATTATACGAAACCACACTGGCATCAAAATTCAGAATACCTAATACCTAATACCTAACAGGAGGGCTGTATATAGGAGAGACTGGCCAAAGCCTGAGAAAGAGGAATACACACCACCGCTTTACTATAACAAGTAAACAACTGGACACTCCAGTAGGGAACCATTTTAACAGCCCTCACCACTCCATAAACCATCTAAGAATCTTGGTCCTTAAGGGGAACTTTAAAACAGAGAATGGAAGGAAGGTATGGGAGTACAAATTAATGATAACCTTTTACTCTCTGGAGAAGGGACTGAACCTGGGCTTTGAATTTATGGCAAACTATATAGATTAAGAACTGCCAGCATCAAGGCAGAAATACAAACATCTGTATAGACATTGGGACTGTTAAAGGGTATGTCCACCCTTAAAACTGTTTTTTGATATAGCCTTCCCCCTGGTCTCCCAGCCCCAACCGCTTCATTTTTAGGTTTAGAAAGTGCCCCAAACTTTTACTTACCTCCCCTCTTTCCTCTGCATCGCTGCCGGCCCTCTGCTTGCGAGAAAATGCAAGCAGAGGGGCGGGACCGGCAGTCGCGTCTGTGATTGGCTGAGCGGCAGCCAATCACGGACGCGGCTGCTGGTCATTCAGTGCAACGGAGCAAAGAGGGGAGGTAAGTAAAAGTTTGGGGCACTTTCTAAACCTAAAAATGAAGCGGTTGGGGCTGGGAGACCAGGGGGAATACTATATCAAAGGGGATTGATGCTAGGGGGAGGGAGAGGGAGGGGGAGAAGGGCTGCAGTACGCATGCCAAACTAGTCCTATATGGACTCTGCTATCCTCCTGGTGGGCAGTTTTTGGGACTTTGGGGGGGGACTACAGGAGAACCATATGGAGCTGGGATGTGATGTAAGGATTAAACTACACTACATGGTGGGGCCAGTAGTTGGGGGATTATAATTTTGGGGGTGGACATGCCCTTTAATTACAAGGAATTCCTTTCACTTCACACTTCAGTAACTTACCACTATTTATATCATCCACAGTATCTTGTACCTTATCTGTTTGCCCCTTGCAGACCCCTTTATATGACTTTGTTAACACCTTCCACCCTGATATTCCGTTTTTCTGGTTATTTGAACTATGAGCCAAATGTATAAATATCAGAGATCACCACAGCTTCATTGTAATCAGCTTGAAAAAGGAACTAGAATGTTCTGAGAGCTTGCTATGATTATCTTAGTTAGCCAATAAAGGTATCACCTTTATACCACGCATGTTATTTTTTATTTCAGAAGGGTTAGCCTGTAAAGATTTTGACTGGCTAATACGGTACACCACCTTTCCCTACAGATAAAACATTACATGTGACTGAGGGCTAGGTCACACTGTCGTGATTTTTCTTGCGTTTGCGCATGCATTTTTTCCAATCATTGGAATCGCAGCAATGCACCGGAATTGCGTGTTTTCGGGTGCAATGCGGTTGCGCTTGCGATTTGCACTCTGCATTTTAAATCACAATCGCGTACGTTTTTCTATATGTAACGAAAAAAGCATGCGAAAACACAACGAAATCGCATACCATTCCGTGTGCGATTGCGTTTGCTTTGCAGTGTTGCCGTGCCCTAAAAGGATTAAAGGGCGAAGACCCACTAACACCTTTTGAATTTCTATGTGCACACCCAGAAAAGGGAAGGGGGGCACTTTCAATGATATACTACACTATCAACGCATCACTAACATTTTAATCAACACAAAGACCTAAATAAACAGATTGATGAGGAAACATGGATTTCAAGTTTCATTACTCTAAACCAGAGCCTCTCAAAGGGTGTGCCGTGCCGCACTGGTGTGACTTCAAAGAGCTAGAGGTGTGTCTCAGAATTTTGGTAGTGGAAATATTTTCACCAGTATAACTTACATTTTTGTTATTTTGCACTCTAAAAATATATATTATAGTAAAATTTTAACATAGTCAATGTACTGTAACTTTACACTGTGTTGATTTGAATACAATATACACTTTAAAGTGCATAAAATATGGGTAATTACAACTTTAAGTCCAACATTAAGAACACATGTGTGCCTCGAGAAAAATGTGTGCAACACGGTCTGAAAAAGTTGGAGAACCACTGCTCTAAACAAAGGGAGTCTTAAAGGGCATGTCCACCCCCAAAACTCAAATTTAACCCCATACTGGCCCCACCCTGTAGTGTACAAAAATTCTTACCTTACAATTCCAGCTCCTTATGGTTGCCATGCTGTGCCCCTCCAAAGCCAGGAAAATTGTAGTGTAGAAGCTCCCAGTGACTCATCCTGCGCTTGTCCTTCCCTTAACCTCGACAAGGTTGAGGCATGCGCAGGAGAGTCCTCCCCCCCTCCCTCTCCCTCCCTCTCCCTCCCGTTTTCTTCTCCCTCCCCCTAGTGTAAATTCCCCATGATATATTATATCTATTGATCCCCCAGCCCCAACCAACGTAACAGATTTCATAGAAAGTGCCCCGATAGTTACTTACCTTCCCTCTATCCTCCGGCGTTCTGAGCAGCCGGCAGCCGCGTCCCTGATTGGCTGCCTCTCAGCCAATAAGGGACGCGGCTGCCGGTCCCCCCCCTGCTTGCATTTCCGTGCAAGCAGAGGGCCCGGGGACTGCCGCAGAGGATAGAGGGAAGGTAAGTACATATCGGGGCACTTTCTAAGAACTTTATTACGGCGGTTGGGGCTGGGGGATCAATATGTATAATATATGAAAAGTTTAAAAAAGGGCTGGACATGCCCTTTAACATGGGACAATGTGAAATAGCATTAAAGGGTATCTCCAATGAAAATATGAAGTTTGGGCGGTTAGTTTTATTGAAGAACAGGAGGTAAAGGAGCTGTGTCTTACCTCCCATTTTTCAATAAAACGATCAGGAGCCAGGAGAGAAGGTCCTTACTTACCTGATGGCTTGCTCCCCTGCCACCTAGTCTGATGGGTCCTGACAGTCTTCTATGTGCAAGTGGGATTCCAGGAAGAAATATTTAATTTAAAGGGTGTCCACCCTAAACAAAAACTTTTCATATAATGTAGGGCTCTCTTGCCCACCCAGATTTCTAAAGAAATATTCTGAACTCTTCTTACAGCTCCCCGCTTCTGAGGCATTCTGATCCATCTCCCTGCTTGCCGGAACTTGTAAGGAGGGGCTGGACTGGCAGCCGTATCTGTGATTGGCTGAGAAGCAGCCAATCACAGATGCGGCTGCCGTCAATGGAGAGTGCCATGGGAACAAAGGGCTGTAAGCAGAGTTCAGAATCTTTTTTTAGAAATTTGACAATGCGGTTGGGGGTGGACACTACAGAAAAGTGTTTTTACTCTTGGTGATGGCAAGCAACAGGGTGGGAGGGGGGGAGGGCTCCCCTGCATATGCCACTGTCCTATCAGCGGACTGGGAGGAGGCAGGAACCTTTTACACAGGAAGACACCTCCTACTCTTCATTTTCCTGGACTTTGGACAAGCACCGCAGGAGAACCATAAGGACCAGAGATGTACGGTAAGGTTTTTTTTTAAACTCCACAGTGGGGCCAGTTAGTGGGTTAAATTTTAGTTTGGGGGCTGGACATGCCCTTTAATATTCCAGGTTATACATCTCCCAATAGATCCCTCTCCAGAAATCACCCTATTGGGAAAAAAGATTCCTGAGATGATTACTATATATGTATACAGACTGTTTCTATGTCATATACCCCCACCTTCCTTGCTTCTCCTACCCCTTAATCATTTAATGTGTTAGTATCACTTGTTAGTAAAAACAACAAAGTCTAGGTTACAAGTTTCATTCAAATACTAATGTGATATATAGTGCCTCAAACTAGAACATATTATAAGCTTTTATGTTATTTTTTTGTATACATCTACTGTGAACCAAACAGGAATTTACTAGAATACAATGTAACCAGAAGCACTATTGTAACACAATATTCTATTGGCTTTACTTAGATAAGTTATCTATTGATAATGAAAAAAAAGTACATAACTATATGTAATATATTATGTTCAAAATAAAAAATATTGACAACTAAAACTGCCGGGTGGGATGTCTGGGTTAGAAAAGGCTTCTTTTTCTTACCTCCCAACTTTTCCAGGTTACAAAATGGGACGGAACCTACTGATGGTGCAAGTAGCCCCAGGTATGTCCTGAAGAAACCGTGATGGTTGGGGGGATACAGTGAGAATGGTGAAACTGTCTTACAGCAAATGTAGTAATGGCAAGTTCATTGAATATCTTGAAAAGTGGGCTGGATACGTTTCTAGATATAAATAATATTAAGAATTACCGGTATTAAAGGGCAAGTCCATCAGAAAATAATGATACATTTCTAGATATAAATAATATTAAGAATTACTGGTATTAAAGGGCAAGTCTACCAGAAAATAATGATACATTTCTAGATATAAATAATATTGAGAATTACCGTTATTAAAGGGCATGTCCACCATTAAATAATGATACATTTCTAGATATAAATAAAATTAAGAATTACCGTTATTAAAGGGCAAGTCCACCAGAAAATAATGATACATTTCTAGATATAAATAATATTGAGAATTACCTTTATTAAAGGGCAAGTCCACCAGAAAATAATGATAAGTTTCTAGATATAAATAATATTAAGAATTACTGTTATTAAAGGGCAAGTCCACCAGAAAATAATGATACATTTCTATATATAAATAATATTAAGAATTACTGGTATTAAAGGGCAAGTCTACCAGAAAATAATGATACATTTCTAGATATAAATAATATTGAGAATTGCCATTATTAAAGAGCAAGTCCACCAGAAAATAATGACATTTTATGTTTTGGTAGAAACCTTATAAAACCAGGTTATAAGCGAGACAATCAGACAGTTCTGGTTGATCTATTTTTGCTCAGTAATAGTTTCTTGTTTCCGGGGGGAAGGATTTTCCAGTCGTACCCAGTGGAACGCAATCCTTATCCGGAACCTTTGCGCCTGGCTGATTGCGCCCTGGGAGCCACATTGTAGTTACACTGGAGAAGCCGAACCGGCCGGTAGCTGCGATTGGTGGAGTTCTCGGTGACACCCCGTAGGCCTACAGCTAAGCTGGACGGTGGAGATATGGCGGAAAGTATAGTGAGTACCGGGGAGGGAGAGAAAGAACAACCTACTGGCCCTGGTACCGAACTGGCTGACGGGGGGGTGAGAGTTGTGGTGGGGAGACCTGGTCAGGAGAGTCAGAGGGAATCAGTGACAGTGATATCGAACCCTAGCACTCCAGATGTTCTGGAAGCTACAACTCCCAGCACACCTTGGTTGCTGCTGACATGGCATGCTGGGAGATGTAGTTTCCATAAACAAGATTCGACATCACAAGTTTAGGACAAGAAAAAAAAGAAAGACAAAATATCCTAGGATTAATCCTGTTCTGGGGGTGTATGTAATGCAAGGTGTTAATAATAAACTGTATATAATACACTATTATATTACAATAGGCATAATAATCCCGTATAACATGTTTATTATTATATCCATTATAATCTGTACACCGCTGGGATATCCATTATATTCTGTACACCGCTGGCACATCCATTATAATCTGTACACCGCTGGCACATCCATTATAATCTGTACACCGCTGGCACATCCATTATAATCTGTACACCGCTGGCACATCCATTATAATCTGTACAACCCCGCTGGCACATCCATTATAATCTGGACCACGCTGGCACATCCATTATAATCTGTACACCGCTGGCACATCCATTAAATCTGTACACGCTGGCACATCCATTATAATCTGTACACCGCTGGCACATCCATTATAATCTGTACACCGCTGGCACATCCATTATAATCTGTACACCGCTGGCACATCCATTATAATCTGTACACAGCTGGCACATCCATTATAATCTGTACACCGCTGGCCCAATCCATTAATAATCTGTACACCGCTGGCAAATCCATTATTTCTGTACACCGCTGGCACATCACTTAATTCTGTACACCGCTGGCACATCCATTATAATCTGTACACCGCTGGCACATCCATTATAATCTGTACATTGCTGGGAGATATCTATTATAATCTGTACACTGCTCGGACATCCATTATAATCTGTGCATTGCTGGAAGATATCCGTTATAATTTGTACACTGCTGGGAGATATCCATTATAATTTGTACACTGCTGGGAGATATCCATTATAATCTGTACACTCCTGGGACATCCATTATAATCTGTACACTCCTGGGACATCCATTATAATCTGTACATTGCTGGGAGATATCTATTATAATCTGTACACTGCTCGGACATCCATTATAATCTGTGCATCGCTGGGAGATATCCGTTATAATCCGTACACTGCTGGGAGTTATCCATTATAATCTGTACACTGCTGGGTCATCCATTATAATCTGTAATTTATTTTGGCCGACTATCCTGGGCAGAAATAGCATCAGTCATGGCAAAAGTGGCAGACAGTTTGCTAAGGCCAAATGTGTGATCTATATGAGACCGCACAATCGGCTGGGATTAACTGGCATGTCAGATTCGGACTAAAGGATGATTGATATCAGTCGCCTGTGGGTGAGAAATAACAGCAGCTATTTTGGGCCAACCAACCACAATATGGAAATATCACTCTGTCGGCCTGAAAAATCTGCTTGTGTGTACCTAGCCTCACCTAAACCTGTTTATTGAAATAACCTGTCTATAAAATATTAGGATACTTAGAAGTCATCCAAGTCAAGTAATTCCATAACCTATCTGAGGTAACTTCTGTTGGGAGTATGTTATTTTAGTAACGGGGGGGGGGGGTTACATTATTATCATTATTAATATATATACATGTAAATGTGTTAACTGTAAAAACCTGGTGCAATGTGAATGTAACATCCATGGAATTTAATCAAAGCTTATTTAAAGCGCTTGATATAAAATACTCTTTTTAAAATTGGAGAACGTTAGTTTTTCTCAGTTTTATATATTGTTTTTCTCAGTTTTATATATTGTTATATATAGTAAATATTCCATGTAGCTTTGCAGCTGTTATGGGTACCCACCACTGCAATTTTTGCACTGTCATTGAGGTTTGTTCTGTTGGCCTGCTTATTAGGTGTGTTTCCACTGATCTATCTTTCACTTTAAATACATAGGGATGGCTGTCTACTTGTCAGGTAGCTGTTGCTTCCTTGTTTCTTTCACTGCAAACTGTATACGTTTCCACAAATTACTATTTTTATTACTGTACCTATCCCATTTAGCTTTGCTGTTTGTATGGTGCCCACCACTACCACTTCCTTGGCCCAGGAATTGATCTTGTAAAATTGTAACTTTCAGAGGGCAATAACGTCTTCTCTGTATTACGTTTCAAAGCTGAATACTTGTAAATGCAGCAACTTGCATAGTTCTCATTTAAACAGCGTTAATATTTGTTTTGTTCTAAATATTTATTTGCATTTAACATTTTTGTGTTGTTTTTTTTCCAGATAATTCGTATTCAGTCTCCAGATGGTGTGAAGCGAATTAGTGCAAGCAAACGGGAATCTGTAGCAACCTTTCTTAAAAAGGTAGGTGTCACCTAATACCATTTGTACAACAATAGAATGAACTGTAACATGATACCAGAATCTTCTAGACTGACAGGCATGAAAAATAGAAACCAGGTTAAGTATGAATGTTCAAAATAGGGAGGTGCGGTTTCAGGCACAAAAAATATGTCTGATAAACCCACAAGTGTGATGTAGAAATGTACAATGATTGGTTGATGTGAAGAAAAAAAACAATACATTTTTCCATCACTAGAACAGCATTTGCATTGATAAACCTAGCTGCCCGTTCAGTCCTATAGTGCTAAGCCTTCTAAAGCAAGATCCTACCCCATTTAACTTTTATATTGTGAAAACAAGTAAGAGCACAAGTCTTGACTGAATTTGTAGAAAGCAGTATGTTGTAAGTTTGCAGTAAATCACTGAATGGAATGGAATTCTCCAGTAATAGCACCTGTCCCAATAGGCTCTCTGGATTACATTAGGCAATGCACTAAGGACAATATTGGCTTCCCTACTCACTTTCAAAGGGTATCTCCAATTAAAGTGAATAACAAAAAGTGTTTTCCCCAGTGGAGATACCCTTTAAATGTGAGTAGGGAAAGCTGTGTATTGTTTAAGAAGTAGAATGATGGTAGGTGTTTGCCGATACACTTAAAGTGCATGTCCACCCCCAAAATTATAATCCCCCCCACTACTGCCCCCCCCCAAAGTCCCCAAAACTGCCTACAAGGAGTACTGCAGAGTCCATATAGGACTCTGGCTCCTGTCTCCCCTCCGGTAGAATTTTGCCATGTGCAGAAGAGCTCTCCCTCCTGATTTGGTCTCCCTCCCCCTAGCTCCAAACCCCTTTGCCATATTATAGTTATTGGTCCCCCAGCCCCAACCGCATTAATATTATAGCAAGAAAGTCCCATGATCTTTACTTACCTTACCTCTCTCCTTCGCCGTTCTACACTACCGGCAGCCGTGTCTGTGATTGGCTGCCTCTCAGCCAATCACGGACGTGGCTGCCGGTCCCGCCCCCTGCTTGCAGTTCTATGCAAGCAGAGGGCTGGGATTGTGCGGTGAAGGAGAGCGGTAAGGTAAGTAAAGATCGGGGGACTGTCTTGCTATAATAGTAATGCGGTTGGGGCTGGGGGACCAATAACTATAATATGGCAGTAATTTGTTTTTAAGGGTGGACATACCCTTTAATGTACCATCTACAATGGTTTTTGTTTATCTCCACTGGGAAAAGCACTTTTTGGTATACAGTTTTATTGAAGAACGGGAGGTAAAGGAGCTGTGTTTTACCTCCCGTTCTTCAACAAAACGTTCAGAAGCCCGGGAATGAAGGTAAGGAGCTTACTTGGTCTCTCGATCATCCGTTGGACTAGGTCCTGATGGATATATGCGATATGCATGCGCATAGAATACAGAGTCCGTTCGGACCTGTCAGAGGATGTGACGGAGGAGCAAGAGACCAGTTCCTTACCTTCGTTCCTGGCTCCTGAATGTTTTATTGAACAGGAAGTAAGACACAGCTCCTTTTGGGAATAAATATAAAGGAATTTTAGTTGTTTTTTTACCTTCCATTTGTAAGATTGCTACATACATTGTTAATCTTGGTTATATTTAGTAAACAGTCAAGTTTTTGACTTGTGACCCCAGTGGTGCAGTTACACTTGTATTTTTAATTTGTTTCCCCAGGTAGCAAAAGAATTTGGGTTCATAAATAATGGGTTTTCTGTATATCAGAATAGAAACCGAACAGGAGAAATATCTGCATCGCAAAACAAGACACTCAGTGTGCTGAAAATCAAGTAAGCTGCAAAACAAATTTACTGTTTGATAGAAAAGTGTGTACTGTATGGGGGTCCTCTTACTACTACTAAGTCCTCTTACTACACATTTTTAACACAAATTTAACCCTGACCTAATCCTTCCTCTATCAAACACAAACCCTGCCTTTGTCTATGCGTATGTCTTGCCCAACGCAGGAACCATGAACAGGCTGCATTCATTTGTTCCTTTGTCTCTTTTTCTTTTCCTGTTTTATCTTCTCTTTCTTTTCCATTGCATTCCCCATTTCTCTTCCTATTGCATTGTCCTTCTTTCCTTGTACTACCTTTCTCAATAAAATGTGTTCCTCTTTTTCCCATAGTCTAGTTCTAGTTATTTAGTTCTGCTTCCTTTTCTCAGTTTTTCCTACTTCTCCTGGGCATTGACCCCTGAGGGAGCCTAGTAGCATGTGCATTGTCCAATCCTTCGTCCTCCATAGAGGACCGGTCGTTGTTTTCTGACGCATGCGATCATTGTTGGATGGTGTGTACACTGCTTTACTGTACCTGCTTTTCACCCAGTTGTCTGTTTGTGACCTGATGCATGTCCATGAGTGTAATCTATTCTATTTAGAACTGCAAGTTCACATAGCTATCCATTTACCACAAGTGAATTAGGGCCCTAAGTATTTGACTTTGTTGACTAGTTTGTCCCCATATTATAGCTTGTTTTATATTTGTTCACAGAATCAGTTGTCTTGCGCACATTTGTAATTTATTTGTTTGTTTGTTGAAGTAATAAAGATCTCGATATTAATGGGGATGAATCATTCAAATTCATAAAGAATAAATATTTGAACACATATACAACATGAGCCCACTAAACCTAAACCAAGTAATACCTGTTGTGGGTGTATTAGGTTTGTCTGTTGCTTTCTGGTTCTTCCAAGCCCAACTGCACAATTACATTTTATTTTCAGGTTCTATTATACCACATGGCCCAGCCTTAAAGCTGTAAAAGTGATCATAGCGCCTTTAATTGGGCTTGGTTATTTGAGGGAAATGAATGCATTGTATTGTCATTTCTTTTTTTAAAGGAGAACAAATGCTATAATATAAATAACCAGGGATTCTTATTTTAACTTATCGATAGCTGTATCCCTCATCTCTGAATTCAGAAGCATTGTGGAGAAATTAAGCCAAGTGGCCACCCTGCCAATCTTCTTGCCAAAGATATTAAAGGACATGTCACCCCAAAACTATAATTTGCCCCAATGCTGGCCCCACAGTGTAGTGTAAAAAAAATCCTCACCTTTCTCCTCTGCTCCAATTGGTTCTCCTGCAGTGTCTGTCCAAAATCCCAGAAAATGAAGAGTAGGAGCTGTCTGTGAGTCATCTATTTGCCTGCTTCTTCCTTGTCCTCGGTAAGGACTCAGGCATGCTCAAGGGAGCCCTCCACTCCCTCCATCCCTCCAGATTCATTGTGGCTGCTTGGTGCCCTACCTATAAAATGCTATTTTCACAGTGTAACCTACCCCAGCCCACCCCCAACTTCATTTTGTAAAATAAGAAATATACTTATGCTCCTTCATTCCCTCGGCTGTCTTCATAGCCGGCAGCCGCGTGTGTGATTGGCTGCCTCTCAGCCAATAACAGATTCGGCTGCCGGTCCGGCCCCTCTCTGCTTATTCCCGCAAGCAGAGAGCCGGGAGCAGAAAGCCAAGTGGAACAAAGAAGTGTAAGTATATTTCTTGTGCTTATTTTACAAAATGTGTTTGGGGTGGGCTACACAATGTTAAAAGTTTTTTTTTCTGGGTGGAGATACCTTTTAACTAACTACTGCATGACCATTCTATGACCTCTGCAATTCAAGACTAATTAGTAAGAAAGCTAATTGTTACTTGCTAGGAAGAAAGATAGTGAAACACCAGAAACGTGCAGAATTAGGGCTAGGCCACACTAGCGCGCTTTTCGCGCACGTGATTTTCGCTAAAATGGAAATCGCGGGAACGTGAAAATTCCCGATGCGCATGCGATTGCGCGTCCGTTCGCGTTTCGGTAACGCATGCGTTCACCATTTTTGGTGCGTTAACGCAGCGTTTCCATAACGGGAAAAGGCCAAAACGCGAACGCACAAGAAAAGCGCACACATTCTTGTGCGTTGCAGTGTGGCCTCAGCCTTACAGAAGATTTTTACTCAAATGTATTGATAGTTTATAGCTTTAGTTCTCATTAGGTATGTTTGTCATAAATACTATTTCCTGTAAGCCTTATATTGCTTTCTTTTTAACTTATTTATGTGACTTCCTAGGCATGGAGACATGTTGTTCTTGTTTCCATCCAGCGCTGCTGGCCCCTCTTCTGATGTTATGGATATATCTGCAACAGTACAAGGAGCTCGATCCTTTAGCAATCCTCCAGTGGTTGAAGATGAAATTGACCAATATTTAAGTAAACAGGATGGAAAGATCTACAGAAACAGAGATGCACAGCTGTATGTAATTAAGACCTACATTCCAATGAAAGATCCCCTCCAGATGTTTGAACTACAACTCCCAGATTTCCCTTGCTGCAGTATGGAGGGTTGCAATTTTGATATCCCTGTTTTAGAATATTCTTTTTGCATCCCAATAATCTCAATGCCTTTTCAGGGAAATGGGCTGTTTTGTGTCCCTCTGCTGTTTATGTACTAGACTCCTTTTGTTTAAAGGGGACGTTTTGCTGAGACAAGGCATGTTTGCACTGGCAAAGACATTTGAAAATCAGCTAAATTATTTACTGCTGATTCTGTTAATTTAGATTCAGCTGCAGTAAAGCTTCTTCACCTTGCAGAGGGTGATACCACAGGGTACATGTTTGTAATGCTTTTTTTCTTTAGCGCCACTGGGAATACAATACAAAACATTAAGATAACTTGCCAGCAATAGCTGATGCTACTGCACATGCGAAAGGTATCAAGGAAATGAATGATGTTACAATAAGTGGGGAATGAACAATAAAATAAATATTTGTAAATCGGTTTAGAATACGACATAAATCCCTATAACACTATGAATTCTAGCTGTCTGACTGCTCTACTAATACGGAAAACGGGATTACCTGCCAAAAAATGTGTTTATACACTGACAACACTGACTTCAATGTTAACTTTGCCATATGTGATATTAACTCATAAGCCCTGTAATTGTTTTTAAAGGCAACTATGCCTCCCCCTCAAAATAAATAGGGTGCTCATTTAAATGTAATATTGGTTAGCGCAACTTTAACCCCTTCCTGGTGCCTGCATGAGTATTACAAAAGACACCCCCACAGCCAGTGCAACATACTCAAGATGGGGTTTGCACTACTTTCCGCACGACTATTTAATGCTAGTTGACAAAGTTAAAGTCAAAGAGCAATAGCGGCTCTGGGTAAATTTCCCTGTAAATATTTTGCCCTTGCCCCTTTTTTTTGCGGGGGGGGGGGGGGGACACGACATATTTTTAAGTTTTGTTTTATAGTTTCACCAATGTTCGACAACATGGTACCAAGATCTAATTATACATGAAATGCTGCTACTTTGAAACCATTTGCATAAGTAATCACTGCTTTTTTTTTTTTTTACAGGTGTCGGCATGGCCCTATGGGTAAATGTGTACATTGTGTCCCATTAGAGGTAAGATTACCCATGTTTTATTATTGTTTATAAAAGTTATTTACAATAGATATTTAATAATTGTTATTTTTCCTAACAGCCTTTTGATGAGGATTATCTTAATCACCTTGAGCCACCAGTAAAACACATGTCCTTCCATGCAAACATCAGAAAACTTACAGGAGGAGCAGACAAGTAAGTACGCATAGGGCAGGCCATATTGTGTTACTGACTATTTATTTACTATTTATTTACATCGACTAGTCAGACAATAAAGCCATATAAATATACGTGTGTAGAATTTCCGCTATTTTGCACTCAGACTGTTTAGACAAATTTTACAGTAGGGACCCCCCTGGAAATAGTGAAAATTATATATCCTATAGAAATATGTTATAAACTACCAAGATAACAAAATGATTCAAACTTGGAAATCTTGGCAAAACACACAACAACATAAAACCCACAATATAAAAATCCACTTATTATCAATTTCCCTAATATCCTGGACATTATGCCACACACATGGGTGTACACAGAGAAATATAAGGGCACTTTTTCAAAATAAATGCCCCTCAAACTCAGAAGTACCCCCCACAAATATATTTTTAAGTACTTCACACTTGAACCTTCACTGAGCAAGGTAATGGTGCCATTCTTTCATTCATACATGCAGAATTCAGGGTGCAGTTCTTCATAGAGTTTCATTCCTTTAGGAGATTTTCTGGAAAAAAAATAAAGGGGAAAAATGGTTCAATGTTAAAATTCTTGTCACATGACAAGAAAAAAAGACCCACAAAATAGCAATGTTCCACACCTTGTGTATCATACAGTGAACCACACTCTATTTAATAGTAATTGTTTTGGGAGAATATGTATTTAGATATTATTTTGTTTTTACATTGTTACACTTTAAGACTGAACATGAAATTCTTGTTGGCTGTCCATACTGAGTGTTACTATTGAATGTTCTTAACCTTCTCTCCCATTACTTTTAGAGGAAAATTTGTGGCCTTAGAAAATATCAGTTGCAAGATCAAATCTGGTTGTGAGGGGCATCCTCCGTGGCCGGAAGGAATTTGTACTAAATGCCAGCCAAGTGCAATAACACTCAACAGACAGGTGAGGCTGTTCTTAATGTATTGGTTTGTAATATTATCTGAATGACACATAGTGGGGATATTTTAATAATCTTTTGCTATAAAATGTTCTGTTGATATAAATGTGTGGTAAATAAAAGCCTAAAATTAAGCTGTGTTCAGCTGATTCTCCTCTCAATTAGAACTGGAAGGTCTACTGTCAAAAGGCCAGCATTCACCTAAGCCACAATTTAATCATAGATACTGATCTTTTCTTTCTGCCCATCCACCTTGGTGGCTGGGAGCGCCTTGTGGTCCAGCGCAGATTTAATCTGGCAGTGGCTCCAATTGTCTATTTGGCTGAACACAGACAGCTTACCAACAGGCATGCAGTATGTAATACAGACATTCCATTATTTTATTTTACATTAGCAGTAGCAGTGAGCCAATGTTCTCTGACTCAAATACTTTGTAGAATGTTAGCCAACATTTTGGGGAGATTAACAGACCCCTTCTTGCATTGCTCAATAAAGTATATGAGCACTAGATTATTGTTGGTATATCAACACCTGTAGCAAACTTACCTGCTTCATTCTTTTATTTCATCTGACTGTAGAAATACAGACACGTGGACAATATCATGTTTGAGAATCACACCATTGCAGATCGCTTTCTAGATTACTGGCGCAAGACTGGAAACCAGCGTATTGGTTATTTGTATGGGCGATACACTGAGCACAAGGATATTCCTTTGGGTATTAGAGCTGAAGTAGCTGCTATCTACGAACCTCCGCAGGTATAAATATATTGGCTATTTAAATTGCAGTGTAAACATAAATGTAATGTGTATGTATTTTGTGATAAATTTTGGGGTTGTTCTGATAGCGTTTTTGCTTAAAGGATAACTATAACTAAAATTTTGCTTTTTAAGAATGTAAACTACCTGGGGTGGGGAGGTAGGATTGATTATTCCCACTTCACAATATATTTTTGTTGAGGAGCTACAGCTCGTACAGTTTTCATTTGCCAGGTTACTCCTGGACTATTCCTTTATTAAAGATAGTGCTGAAGCCAGGAGGAAGACTGGCAGAGGTAGGAATTACCGGTCCTATATTCCTGTCCCAAGTACTTTTCATTTAAACTGTATTTTAAAAAAACAAAAACTTTATACACACGATCGTTACCTTTTAAAAACATGATTGCTTATAACATACCGTATGTTGTTTGCCACGTAGGTGTTTCAGTGCTTAGAACTCCAGTTTGGGGTTTGAACCCCAAACTGAATGACACTTGTAACAACAGTAGTCATGTTTTAATGTTAAAAATGTGCAATGTTAAGTACACGGGTTATAGGAGCAGAAATTCCATCTGTCCAGTGAGGGTTTCCCATTTGTCCTACCTACACAGACTGACATTTTTTGTGTTGCAGATTGGAGCACAGAACAGCTTGGAGCTCCTTGATGATCCAAAAGCTAAAGTGGTTAATGAGATTGCAGCCAAGCTTGGTCTGACAAAGGCAAGTTTTATATCTGCTTGTGATTTATGTATTCATTAGTGCAATTCCCCCAATCTCTAAGCTATATTACCTTGTCTCTTTTAAAGGTTGGTTGGATATTTACAGACCTGGTCTCAGAAGACACAAGGAAAGGCACAGTCCGGTACAGCAGGAATAAGGTTAGACCAAGCTTTACCACTTTTCTCTCTGTTTATATTATTCCCTGTATATATTGTACCAAAAATATTTTATCTTTAGGATTCCTATTTCCTGAGTGCTGAAGAATGCATTACCGCTGGTTATTTTCAAAACAAGGAACCTAATCTGTGTCGCTTATCACCGGATGGACATTTTGGCTCCAAGTTTGTAACTGTGGTTGCTACAGGTTTGTTGCTTTTTTGGTAGTTATTTATGAACTGGCAAGCTTTTACTACTTTCCTGTGATTGAAAATATAGAACAAGTTCCTACCATGGGACTGTTATGTATGACTTTTATTATTGTATCTGTTTTAGGGGGGCCAGACAACCAAGTGCACTTTGAAGGCTATCAGGTGTCAAATCAGTGCATGGCACTGGTACGGGATGAATGCCTTCTTCCCTGCAGAGATGCTCCTGAGCTGGGCTATGCCAAAGAGTCTAGCAGTGAGCAATACGTTCCAGATGTTTTTTACAAGGTAAGTGCTTTTTACCAAGGTCAATGAATCAGTTGTTCATAAAACAATAGGAAGTTCATCAAATGCTTGGCATGACCACTTTTTTCATTTTGAAATAAAGAGTAGCAATATTCCACAGGTTCGGTGTACCACGGATGGCTGTTTATGCAGCCCCATCATGTAAAAGATATGATCTCTGTGCTGATGTCTCTGTGCATTTGCCTGTTTAATTTGAGCTCCTGTTGTATAAATCTGGAAATGTGTGTGCTAACAGGAGTAAACAAATATCTGTATATCCAAACAAAGGTTGGAGAAAGGTTGCTGCACCACATGTCTTTCCAATTCAAATAAGCAAACAGCATGCTCACTGGGGTATACAGCTGGGTAACGAAAAAAGGACGATCCAATGGAATCACCCCTTTATCGTGTAGTGTGCAGCACAGGAACCTGTAGTAAAGTATAGGGAGTCGGATGCGGCTGAAGGAAATGTGGCAGTCCTGAAAGTTCCCCCTATACTTTATAAAGGGAGAATGCTCGAGACTGTTATATGATCTTTAAAAAAATTAAACAATCTTCTGAATGTCAAAGTGATCATATCCCTGAGCAAATGCCGCTTCTCCAATGTAAACAGCCCTAACTTGTCTAATCTGCCTGCATAGTCAGGCCCCTCCATTCCCTTTATTATTTAGTTGCCCTTCTCTGAACTGCTTTCATTTCCAAGATGTCACATTTGTATATGGGATTCCAAAACTGCACCACATATTCCAAATGAGGCCTTACCAGTGCCTTGTAAAGAGGGAGAATAATATCTTTCTCTCTTGAATCTATTCCCCTCTTTATACAAAACAATATCTTGCTCTCTCTAGCTGTGGCAGCCTGACATTGCCACAGCTAAGTCTGTTATTTACAAGAACCCCCAAATCTTTATTTATCGTGTAGGTGTCACACGGATTAATAAACCCCAAATGCATCACCTTACATTTATCAACATTGAATCACATCTGCCATTCTGCTGCCCATTTTGATAATCTATCTAAGTCTGCTTTCACCAATTGCAAATCATTTGAAATTTCCAAAGCTCTACATAGTTTAATGTCATCAGCAAACACAGAGATCTTGCTCCCAATGCCCCCTTCTACGTCATTTATAAACAAATTAAAAAGATGTGGGCCCCAGTTCAGAACCCTGAGGCACTCCACTTAGAACTTTAGCCCACATGGATATAGCTCTATTGACCACTACTCTCTGTTTGCGATGTACAAATGTTCTGTGAAGGCTTGTACTTCCTTCTGGTGGATTTTAAGTCCTTCTGAATAGAGAAAGCCAGTGGGATGACTAGCAAAACATCTTTAAGAACGAAACTTCAAGTCCAGTTGATCTAACTGAATACAAAGGATATACCATGACCTGGATAAATGAGAACCTTCTCAAGCAGAAGTTTCCTTAGTCCATTAACCTAAGGAAATCAAATGGCCCTTAGTCATTTTTACTTCCAGGCTTTATATCCGTATTTATATCATTATATCACTTCTTTGCAATTTTCTTTCTTCCAATATATTGTGGGAATGAAAATTCATTTCAACCACTTAAATGTTTTCAGGAATTTTTACAATACATATAAAGCTCTTTTTACAATATATGTATATATTTATGTGTCAGATTATTAATTACAGTTCAAAATAGTACCAGGGAGGCGCACTCAGACAAGATATAATAAAGTGTTTATTGTGATATAGCGGTGCACAATGTTTCGGGGCTTCCCCCTTCCTCAGGTGCACCTGAGGAAGGAGGAAGCCCCGAAACGTTGTGCAACGCTATATCACAATAAACACTTTATTATATCTTGTCTGAGTGCGCCTCCCTGGTACTATTTTGGATTATAAATGTACTGCCTATGGTTGAGCAGTTGAGGGAAGCAGCACCTGGGAAGGTTAAAAGGAACGTGGGAGTGCGTGGGAGTATAGTTTAAGTGGATATTAATTACAGTTCACCTACTGCAATCTGTTATTGTACTTATCATTCTTATAGGTAACCTGTCATTTATTGTTTGTAACTATTACAGGACATAGATAAATTTGGGAATGAAATTACCCAGCTTGCACGGCCTCTTCCTGTAGAGTATCTTATCATTGACGTGAGTATTTTAATACTGCAATTGACAAAATTTGTGTTAATAAACTGCTTGTCTTTCATGTATAATTCGTAAGATAAAGCAAAAATATAAGCCTATTGGAACTTTTCTTTTTGTCCATATCAATAGTAGTATCAATTTATGCCATTTCTGTAAGCTGTTCATTGAAATGTTTTTAAACAAAACTTTAAAGGGTAACTGTGGTCTCCAGTTCTTCCAGTAAGTTCTAGTAAGAATTATATAAAAAGCCTTCCATCACACCTTCAAAATAAAACCTAAATCACATCTCTAGATATAATTCGTGAGAAGTTATTGCTGGAAAGGTTCAGCAATATTACTTCCTGCTTGAACTCTTCCTTTTTTCAGCCATGTGACCACCCTGTCTACATTAATAGGCTCCCCTACTCAAATGTCAATTTTCCCCCCAGGTACTTCCTGATTTCCCCAGCATTAAGTCCTTACTGAGCATGCTTCTCCCCCGGGGCAGAAGGGCTAGCAGTGGTAAGGTGATGTCACTCTACCTACTGGAAGCAGGAAGGTTGAACATTCATCTCAATATCATTTCTCACAGGGTGAAGCCAGAGATGTGATTGTCGGCTCATTATAAAGAAAATACTGCTTTCATTTAACCCTAACTTGTTTGGAGACCACAGTTGCCCTTAAATGATGCTTATTGGGTGATCTGTTTGGAAGGGTTGGTGACATCCTGAATTCTTAATGCTCTTCTGTTTTATAGATATTGTTTACTGGATGGTTTAATGGAAACATCATTCTGTACACAGTGTTCTCCCTAGGGTCTTTTAGCCGGGCGACCCACCCGGCTACTTTTTCATGCCACCCGGCTGGAAAAAAATTCTTGAGAGAACACTTGTGATTTAAAAGAATTTAGAAGTAGGTTTAATAGGTGCCAATAGGTCAGTAAAAACTCCCACCAAAACTGCTCAGTCCAGACCCCTTTTTTACACCTGCAAGATTATTTTAGCACGATAACTAGCTTTTCCAAGATCGTCCTACCCCACCCGGCTACTTTTTCATGCCACCCGGCAGGAAAAAAATTCTGGGGAGCACGCTGTGTACAGTTTTATATGTAATACCGTATATACTCGAGTATAAGCCAAGGTACCTGTTTTTACCTGAAAATTTAGGAATAATTGATTGACTCGAGTATAAGCCAAGGGTAGAAATTATGACCACTACTTCCTTCTGATTCAGTGTTGTTTTGAGGCTTAAGTTGCCCTTTAAATGGACAGCAGAATTCCCATACAGATGTTTGAAAAAACTACAACTCCTAGCAACTAAAGCATGCTGAAAGTTGTAGTTTCCAAACATCTGTATGGAAACTCTGTTTTCTATTTAAAGGGCAACTTAAGCCTCAAAACAATACAGAATCAGAAGGCAATTTTCTTCAATAGATAACCTCCTCCTCCTGATTCTTTATTGTTTTGAGGCCTAAGTTGCCCTTTAAATAGACAGCAGAATTCCCATACATATGTTTGGAAACTACAACTCCCAGCATGCTTTAGTTAAAGGGTGCAAAAATGACTTTAGCTAAATTGACAGGAATTGCTTTCCTGAGGATTTTTACAGTCTACTTTTATTATTTATTTTACATAGTTTTGAAGATATTTACATTTATATGTGTGATATGGTAGCAGCATCACCAGATCCCCTGCACTTCCTGCTTTTTGCTCTGAAACCATGTGACAGTCCCTCTTCCCTGTGTCTCTTCCTCCTCCTGGACCTCATGGCCCCTCCCCTTGCAGACCCATCCTGGCTCCTTCCCTTGCAGCCTCCTGTGGCCCCTCCCACTCATGGGCCCCAATGACCCCTCCCCCTTGTGGGCTCCCCATTGCCCCTCCCCCTCTTGCACCTCAGACCAATACCACCTCCTTACAGAAAACTGTAAAAGCAGCCTTTTTAGCGGAGAATGAATCGGCAGTTTTAAACTTTCTTATTCTTTCTCTGCTTTTACACAGTCTTCTGTAGGGGGTAGGAGGGTATTGGTCTGAGGTGTCCATGATTGGGAGGGGCCACAGAGTCCATGAGTGGGAGGGACCACAGGGGGCTGCAAGGGAAGGGGCCAGCTTGGGTCTGCAAAGGGAGGTGACATAGGGCCCGTTAGTGGGAAGGGCCAGCAAGTGGGTGGCATTAAAAAAAAGCAGTGCTGTGGGCTGTGCTGTTCTCCCCCACCCCCTCCTACCCTTCAGTCATGCACTGAGCATGTGCCAACCACAGATAAGAGGAGGAAGTAGTATTTCTGACCGCAGATTCAGAACCTCCCACCCCCTAACTTTCTGATTAGTGATCTTCATATTTTGGGCTGTGCAGCACATAGAGATGTGGTTGATGGCTCGTTTTAAAGGTAGGAACCTGGCCTTTCATTTAAAATAAACTTGTTTAGAGACCACAGTTCCCCTTTAAGCCTGGAGTGGAGAGCCCAACCCCTCCCTCCCCGGAGAGCCCCCTCAGTTGCAGTCCTTACCGTGATCAATGTTGCTCCAGACTCCGAATCCGGCTGGCACACACTGTTTAAGTCTTGTGGATTTGCTGGCTGACATCACTACTCGGTGCCTCTCACTGCCCGGCGCCGAGTAGTGACGTCAGCTGGCAAACCCACAGGACTTAGACAGTGTGCGGCAGCCGGATTCGGAGTCTGAACAACATTGATTGCGGTAAGGAAGGACCTTGACTCGAGTATAAGCCGAGGGAAGGTTTTGAGGTTTATTTTAAAACCTAAAAACCTCTGCTAAAACTCAAGTATATATGGCAAACTTTTACTTTGTCATTTGTAATAATACACTGTGCTTTTCAGGCCAAATTATTTCACTCTACTGGAAAATCACATTACTGTAGTTTTAATGATACTGCTTAGATAGATTTAATGGTGATGGTTTGGAAAATAACATAATTTTTCTTATGTAGATCACAACCACCTTTCCCAAGGATCCAGTTTACACTTTCTCCACATCTTCCAATTTGTTCTCCATTGAAAACCGGGATGCCCTTGGGGAGACACAGGTCAGTTACACCTCCTCATGTTACTTAAACATTACATTTTTTGTTTTGTTTTTTTTAAATGGTAAATATAGATGTTTAGATAATGTTTCTGATATGATATTGAATTGATAGGCTTTACATTATTATATATTATTTACCATCTGCTTAGTTTCTTTGTTTGTTTTTTGTGTAATAACAGGATTTTCACAGTTTGGCCACCTACCTTTCCCAGAATCCATCCAATGTTTTCCTTGACATCATCTCTGACTTCCATTTGCTTCTTTTCTTGGTCACCAATGATGTAATGCCATTGCAGGTTAGTACCAGGAGTGATTGGTCTTCAGTGATCGAACCTCTAACACAAAATTATTAGGCTGTGTACACATGGGCTTTATTTCATCTGGTGCGGCAAATATTTTGGTCGATTGGGTCAAAATGTTGGGCAAAACCTTTTCCATATTATGTAAAGGATGATATCAATAGAAAACTGTTCAGCAGAAGAATTATTTATAGACTGTGTTTAGTTGTTTTTTAACTCTGTATGGTCCGTTTCTGCTCCCAGGACATAGAGATTATCTGTCTTTTTGTTCTGTGTATGAAATGCTGAGGAATAATCTAAGTTCTAGCATGCCCACTGGTGCAGAAGGAGAATAAACGTCTAATAATAAAGTTCTATGGAATGAAGAGATTATAGCTTTTAACAAAGGAAAATGTAAAGGTAAAGAATTCCCAGCAGAAACTCTATGCACATTCTTCTGGATTAGAGCTCAGAGACCAGTATGTTCCTTTTGCCAGAAAATGACCCTGCGGGTTGGACTGCCTTGGCAGATTAGGACTGGCAAAAGGTCAGGCTCTCTTGTTAGCTGCCCGCTGGCCATGTTCTGTGTGTTTATTTGAAGCATGCACAGAGTACTAAGTCCGTCGGGACCTGTCAGGACGCAGTGGAGGAGCGAGTGATCGTGTAAGTACCTTACCTTCGTTCCTGGCTCCTGCAGGTTTTATTGAAGAACGGGAGGTAAGACACTCCTTTACCTCCCATTCTTCAATAAAACTGAATACCAAAAAACTATTTTAAGCAGTGGAGATACCCTTTAACAAAGAAAAGCAATCCTATTTTCTTTCTTAAAGGACAACTAAACTGTAAAAATGTACTTTTTAAAAAGTAAATTTTTCATCTGCCAGGTTAGTGCCCTGGGCCTTTCTGTAGTAAAGACAGTGCTGAAGCACTCAGGAAGGCTGGCAGAAGCAGTTTTCATTTTGTGCTGTGGTTTTTATAGAAATGATATATCCTTTTTTTAAAAAAACTTTATATGCACTATAGTTCTTCTTTAATATTATTTTGTGACAATTCCTCTATATAGGACAGTATCAGTTTGCTGTTAGATGCTGTAAGGACTCGGAATGAAGAACTGGCCCAAACCTGGAAGAAATCTGAGCAGTGGGCTACAATCGAACAGCTTTGCAGTGAGTGCCCTTTAAATGCATGTTTTGCTTTGTGAATGTTTAACTGATTAATGTGTCTTCTTTAGTTACTTCATCTTCCAATCTCTCTCATTACTTAGGCACAGTTGGGGTTCAGCCATCCGAACTTCCAGACTATGGAGCAATTGGGGGATCCACGCATGCTGCTTCCTCTTCAATGTGGTCCTGCGTGCACTGCACCTTTATGAACCAGGCTGGCACAGACAATTGCGAGATGTGCCGGCTGCCTCGGACCTAATAACAAGCTGCTGATCAAAGGGCAGGACAGCAAGTCCTCCAATACAGAAGATCCTTGAAACAAGCTTCTTGCAAATCCCTACCCCATCCCTATCATGTCGCTTTATGACTGACAGGGAGATGTTCTGGTTGCAAATCCTGCGTACTTGCACTCTTATATCAGAGCAAAGGGTAGTGTTTGGCAGCCAAAACGTATACATCCACTGGCTTCTACACCCTGAAGCAGTCTGTTTTGGACATAGCAAGCCCTGTTATGTTAAAACATGGAGCTATTCATTTTATGTAATACCGCACAGCATTGTCTGCAGTTTGTGGTGGCAGTAATTTAAAAGCTCAAACTTACACATCAGTAAGTTCCCAGATATCATAACAAAATTGAATGGAAACAATAAATGGAAAGCGCTTACAAATGTAACACTTCTCATGTTGAGTTAAATACCTGGCCTTTAAACTTTCATAAAATGTTTGCATTCTTACGTTTGTGGAACCTGACCATCTGCACTTTGTTAGGAATATCATTGACACCAATACCAGTAGGTAATAGGATGCCCTAGAAAATACTGGCCCTTAAAATTTTTCCTGTCCATCAAGTATTATTTTGGATCTCAGAATTGAACTTGGATCTAAAGAAAAAAACAACATAGCATAAACATGGACACAAACCACGTGCTGGGCACAGTGTCATTACGCAGCCTTAGTCCATCCGACTTTTTTTTTTCCGAGATATATATGAATGTGTTAAACTGTAATTGGGTCTATCATACATAATCCATTCTAGAGATGGTTATGTTTTCCAGATAGTCTAAGTGCAGCCATTCTGAAAAACAAATTTGTGTGCATTTAATTAGCCACAGTGTACCAGAGTAAAAACAAGAAAAAAGTAAAGATTATTTGGTCATTTATCTTATTGGTTCATCATTTTATTATAGATAATGCAAGGTCCCAGCTGTTAGTACTTCCTGTTCAGCAGACCTTTTCCAGATCGTTATGCATTTAGAACAGAGTTGCATGTGTGACTCCCAGATAAATCTTGCTTGGGAACATCTAGCAGAAATAAAATAAGTGTAGCAGATGCAATTGATTCCTGGTTCCAAAGTCAAGCAATAATTGTTAGTATTCAGGATGACTAATACTTCCATATTATGTAAAGGATGACATCAATGGAAAACTGTTCAGCAGAAGAATTATTTATAGACTGCCTTTAGTTGGTTTTTAACTTTAAATGCGGCAGTGCTCTATATGCTAGATATGTATAGATCTGTATGGTGCGTTTCTGCACCCAGGACATAAAGAGATTATCTGTCTTTTTGTTCTGTGTATGAAATGCTGGGGAATAATGTAAGTTCTAGCATGCCCACTGGTGCAAAAGGAGAAAAAAAGACTAATAATAAAATTCTATGGAATGAGGAGATTAGCTTTATTTTTTCCTTTTTTTAAAAGCTATCAGTTACCTTAAAGATGAACTATAGTAGGTATAAAATGCTAAGTATCATCACTAACCTGTCAGATGAAACATATCCCCTCTAAAACCACCAATAAACTGTAAAATAGTAATACAGTAAATAGCATTAAAGTAAATGTTACCACTTGAAGAACTGGATGAAATAACTGTGTATATGTACAGTGACTGGCCACACCCCTGATCTCAGTCACATGCTCCCTTGCCTATTCTGTCCTGTAAAAGGATTGGCTAGAGGCTACTAGTGAGTGTGACCAACTGTAACAAGCTCCTGCAGTATCTTAGGACTGAGCATGTGTAAAGAACATAATGGTCAGTGACCACACTGTGATACTGGAAGACTGAGAGGTGAGACACGGATTACTGTTTTTATATCAAGAAGATCTGCCTTCTAATTCAATGTTGTTCTGAGGCTTTAGTTGTCCTTTAAGGGTAATTTGTGTATCTAACTGGCAGCAAAGCAAATTAATTAGAGAATATGTAATGACACTGACAACACTTTTTTTCCCCAGTGCAATAACTTATTCATTATAACTACAATGGGTTGTTAAATATAATCAGTTAATTTGCTGTATGTAAGTGTTTATTACCAGTATCTTATTATCTTGATGATTACTGTGCAATGATAGGTTGTGGAAGTTAACACATTAAAATAAATGTCTGCTGCATGTAGCTTCCACATCAGTACGGCAATCATTATCACACCTCTTTATGCGATTAGTGTAGGTGAGTGTGCGTGCAGTGGGGTATATTTTATATATATATTTATTGCATTTAGAGGATTGGAGATTTTTCTGTGCATTTAACTATAGGTTTAGACCATGGTCAAGACTAAACCCCATTTCTAGGGTACACATATTGTTAACCAAAGCCCAACGTGCCTTTATCATGAATCATACCAACTGCTTGCTCTGTCTTCTGAGTGGTCAAGGTTCTCATTAGAAAATTATAATGCTCAGAAAGTTAAAAGATATGTACACTGGAAAAATATTTTTTTTTAAATTGTCCATTTTTGGAAACTATAATTCTTCCCAACTATTACTGCACCATTATTTTGTTGATCTGTCCCCTATTTTTTAGATATCTAATCTGAAGGTAAAATGCTTCAGCTGTCAATTAAGAACCTTATAATAAACTTCTGCTGTGTGCAAGTAATTCATTTTGGTATTGGTAATTTTGATTTCTGGGTTGGTAACAGTTGGGGAATCCCATCTCTCAGTGCTAGATGATAGTGATTGCCGAGCATGCTCAGATTTAAAAAAGTCAGGTCTGAGGAAAGGAGTCAGTTAGAGAGGGTGGATACTAAACCTGTATTGAAGGCATGCAGCAACACACACACCTCAGGGTATATTTAATTATAGATTCTTCAGTATACATACCCTTTAACCTGTAACATGCTCATCAACTAGTGCAGTGTCATTCGTTTTTGTTCTGACACAGAACAAGAGTATTTTCTGCTATTCCACAGCCTTCCTGGGAGTTGTGAGCCACTGTGGCGCCCAAGTAGAACATTCAATGCGTCTAGAATGCTGCATCTGCTGTGATCCTCTGGTTTGAGTTTTTTTTTTTTTTAAAAAAACGTCTGGAGCTACTACAAGGAGCATCTTAATTCACATGAGCAGGTGGTAATTAATGCTGGTTATTCATTGATGCCTCGAGAATCTGTGTCAAGTTCTGAAAACTGCTGTTCACAAGCACTGTCCATCTAATCTGACTGAGCTGGAGCGGTTTTGCAAAGTAGAATGGGCAAGGATTTCAGTCTCTAGATGTGCAAGGCTGGTAGAGACGAACCCTAAAAGACTGGCAGCTGTAATTGCAGCAAAAGGTGGTTCTACAAAGTATTGACTCGGGGGGCTGAATAATTACGCAGACCCCACTTTGTAGTTATTGATTTGTTAAAAATGTTTGGAATCATGTATGATTTTCGTTCCACTTCTCACATGAACAACACTTTGTATTGGTCTTTCACGTGGAATTCCAATAAAATTGATTCAAGTTTGTGGCAGTAATGTGACAAAATGTGGAAAACTTCAAGGGGGCCGAATACTTTTGCCAACCACTGTATACAGAAATTCTCAAACTGTGTGCTCCCAGGTGTTTGTAAACTACAACTACAGAGGGAAGCCAGGAATGCTGGCATGTGTAGTTTTCAAACAAACAACATCATTGTTTTGCTACTGGAATAGCTGTTTGGGGGCATCTGCCTATTTTGACAGCAAGTAGAAATACAAACTTTAAGGTATGCAAAGAAACAAAATGTTCTTTGGGAGGAACTGAACCACCTCCATCAATGCAATTTGATGCAAAGTCCGTGAGGTCGTTAACAGGGAAATTCTGAGGTGCTCCACCTACTAGTCCGTGCCACAGCCGGTTAGTTGCAATATGTATTTGAAATTTGAAGGGAGGCACACTCATAGAGACTTTATCATATCAATAATTTATTCATGTGCTGAAAACCAGGTACACAACGTTCACCTGAGGAAGGGGGTTGGACCGCCCGAAACGTTGTGTACCTGGTTTTCAGCACATAAATAAATCAATTATTGATATGATAAAGACTCCATCAGTGTGCCTCCCTTCAAATTTCAAATATATATTGCACCTCCATCAATGCACATAAACAGACACTGCTTAGTTTTTACCCCCTTGCTTTTCTTATTTTTACTTGTCACTTTACCTTTATTTTCTACTTTCCATTTCCAGTCCTGCTCTCCATTTCCCCCTCCTTTAATCCTGATATTTTGCTCTCCTGATCCCTTTTATTCTGTAATGCTTTGCGTTCTAATTCCATTCTGCTCCTAATGCTCTTATTATGCTCGCCCTTTCCACCATCAACTTTCTATTCTTTCATTGTTTTCTCCATATTAATCCATTCTTCTTACCATAGATTAGTTACATCTTCGCTAAAGGCGTGTGCATGCACTAAATTTCACTGGGGCAGAATGAATGACCGATTGCACATGCGATTCTCTTCTATCGAGGGTTCCACCCAAGCGAAATGTAGCGTGTATACAGTACTTTAGTGGAAAAATTGTATTCTATCAATTTAAAGCCAGAAATCCAAAGCCAGAGATTGTTCATTTCATTGTTACTGGTCATAGTGGGAACTGGGTACGCTGAACTGTATAAGTTAATATGGATAACAAAGGAAGGCAGCACTCGTACCTAAGCAGACCCTCCATGTTGTGCCTCCATCCTAAAGGCAACTCCTCCCAGCTCCAGGTTCATCATAGTAAACTTCAAAGTAAGAATGCGTTACTAACGGATACGAATGATACAGACTCACTTTATTAGAATCCTATTAAAAGGTCGGAGATACACAGACCAAACAAAGCAGACAAAAAGGACAGCCCACCCGCCTGATGCATTTTGTGGGCGGACCCACTTCCTCAGAGGCTCTGAACTATATGTGTGTGCAGAATCTGGGGCCATAGAGAAGGCTTAGGTAGATGAGTTGGTGGCATGGAGAGAAACGCTAACAGGTCTTAATTCATTTAATGACCTACTGGATCTTTATAAAAACTGTCAGTACTTCGATAATAGTTTCCTGAAGTGCTGGATTGTGCATTTGGTAATATCAAATTTTTTTTTTTGGCAACGTTTTGGAAAATTTGCTAAATCTTATTTTTGGTAACCTTACAAAGTGAAATAGCATTCTCTCACTCTCATTTTGGTGTTTTACTGGAGTTCAAGCCAATAAGAGAGGTTTTCCTTATGTATATGTTTATATAGCGCCACTTTGGGATGCAGCGCTGTACAATATTACAATACAAAAAGACGCACAAGGGGGGCAAAAAATGTAAATATATACATAAATCTATAACTATATAAATAAGTGTGCATTACGAAGTACACAAGTACTTAAATCAAATAACATCTCTGGACTTATGGGGCTGTGCTGCTTTGTATTGGTGGCATAGGCACCCGATGCAATAATATAAACATTAACAGGGTTAATTCAATAAAAGTTCTTATCGTTAAAAATGGCGCTAATTTTTCCCCAACCAATCAGATGTTATTTAACATTTGAAAGGTAAGATCTGATTGGTTGGGGCTAAATTAGCACCATTTTTAATGATTAGAACTTTTATTGAATCTCCATGTAAGTTTTGTGCTACTATGGATCTCGGCCTGGTAAGTAACGCTCCATGTGCATAAGCTTGGAAATGTTTTACTTTGCCTTGAAGAACCAAACTAGATCTCCAAAAATGTAAACAAATTCTAAAAATATTTAATCCAATTCCCCAAATATCCAAATCCAATTCCCCAAATATCTAAATCCAATTCCCCAAATATACAATAAGTGCTATATAAATACTTTATTAATACAGTGGAATGCTGTGCAGCAGATAGGGTGTAAAATAGGTTTAAATACGCAACTTTGTACCATGCTGCCCACTTAAATGATACAACAGTATAGCCACATTCACTTAAATACAACATAGTAAAATAATCTATATCCAAGCATAATAAACTCGAAACAATATATAAATTGGTAAAAAAATGCACCCCCTTCCTAAAGGAGGTTGTCAGATATAGATTGACAGGTAAATGTCAGATTAAAAAACATACGGGTCTCAACTGAGTTATCCTACCAGTGACAGGTGCAAATTGAAATGAAGTATACCATATTAACCAAGCAGTAATTGGTCATTGGATGTCTTTCTTCTGCATAACATGATCATAAAAATGTGTAATTTTTATTTTTTAAGAAAAAAAGATGTTGTAGACCATATTTCTCATTTTAAACGGACTAAAGAAAGATATGAAGACCCAAAGCTAGAAGAATTACCATTCCATCAAGACGTCATTGTCACTGCTAGGTTGACTATCATGTTTCTGTGACATCAGGGCATGTGCAGTGGCTTCTTTCCCATCATATAAAGTATGTAGCCAAACCACACTATGGAGTGATATTGGCATCTTGAAGTACCTGCCATTTCTTCTAAACTTTGGTTCCTTGTATCTTATTGAAGCAGGGAGGATGGCCGCTTTACTCCGTCCAGTTGTTTTTTAATACGTTATACTGTAACTGTATTAAAAATGAATTACGTTTTTAGGCTTTTGTTCTTATTTATTAAACAACATCCACACAATAACAGAGAAGAGTTGCTTAGGTTTCAGTGAGTTGTAGCTTAGCTGAAAGTACACGGACTGAATTATTTTCTCTGTTTGGCATATTCACTTCTGAACATGACGCATTTTAGGGGTCTTTACAAACAAATAGATTAATAAAAAGTAATGTAGACCACAATATTTACAGATCTGGTAACTATCAGGCCTACACAAATGAGATCAGGGAATGGGTTCAGGCCAAAAGAGGAGGAAACCAAGAAAGAAAGACTGGAGAAAACAGAGAGCTGTAACACATCATCTGACAGAGGAATCAGCGTAGGAGGCCATTCCAACCCAGGGAACTTCTCCAGGTAGGGTGATAAATGCTTGTTTTACTTTTTCAAGGAACAAGAGATTTGAGTATCAAGTAAACAAATTGAAAAACTTAAGGAACCATTTAGCTAATTTAGCTTGGGAAACTACTCATTGGAAGGTACAACAGATATGATTCAGGTTTTTAAGAAGATACCATGCCAGTTTATATCACTTTTAATGTCCGCTAAAGATTTTGGATACCTGCTAAAATCTGGGGAGCTATTTGTGTAGGGATTTAAAGTAGCTCTGAATATATTCAACTTCCTTTGATTTAAAAAGGGGAAAGATGAAGAAGTCACTACATCTGTGTATGATGAGACAAAGGAAACAGAACAAATATAATTTACCTTTGTTGTAGGCTCCACTGGATTGCATTGTAGGTAACAGGAGATCTGTAAGAAACAGAATTCTTCTTATTTGCATGTTAGAAGGACTTACCGTGAACTCATCTGATTTTAAAAGGAACATCTGTCTGGTATCTCTGCAAACTAATGTATTGTGAGGTACATGTGATGAGCATGTATTGTATGTTAAGTATTATGATGACCTAAGATTAAAACTATGGTAACCAATGGATAAATTGTCATACAATTCACCCTTATAAATGGTGCAATAATCTGCATAGTAGTAGCAGAGAAGAGAATCATGATATTTAATAAACATTATCCAGCTCTTCTTCTTGTGTGCATGTCTAGGAGAAGAACCATTTGGAAGGGCTATAAACATTTTTATCCTTTGAACATTCCAAGCATATATGTTTTGCACACACATTTTTCTCCCTGGTGCCAATTTCTGTTCCACAGATATTACAGGGCACAACTATACTCAAATGTGGGTTATTGGGTGGCTAGCAGTCCTCCTGTATGATAATTCTGTACATTTATTAGATGGCTAATATTTAACCATTTCCACCAATCAGAATCCAGCATGGTAAGGACACTGCTATGGCTGCTACTGCTCCTTCCTTTGAACTTTGCTTTGAAGCGCAGGGAGCCCATAGATGGGGACTATCACTCAGAAGGTAAGATGTTAGGAGTGATTGCATGGAAAATTGATGTCTAGCCTTTGCAGGCTGCTGGATGTATTTAAGAAAACCCTTGGCATTCTGTTTTGCATTGTGTTATATAACATAAATCATGGAAAACGTGTATGTTTCTAATCCCTTCAAAGAGTTAGACTGGACCACCAGGATACAGAGTAAGTAATCCCTGGTGGATTCAAAGTGCATTCACAAATGAAAACTGACAAAAGAGTTGGTGTTAGGAGAATCAAGGCAGATATGTGGCCCCCTTATATGCTCTCTGGTGGAATATAATTACCATTTGGCAAGGTATTACTAAAGCCAGCCATAGATTAACATGACAGTGAAATGTGATTATTCATTTAAAGGGACACATTGTATAGAATTCATAGAACCCATCATTTGGTCAGTCAACAGTTTTGTTTGAAAACTTTTTGTTTTCACTTGCTGCAAAACAATTCAATTAATATCCACACCTCATATCCAGCGTCCCATCACCTTTGCAGGTGTAATTAATGCTAAGAAGAACAATGAGGCGGATTCACAAGTTGATTTTTCTGTAGCTAAGTGCAGGCTTTGCATTAAAGGGCATCTATAGTGAAATGTATACATTGCTCCAATCCAGGCATAAAAAATGTTAGTGTTCCCGTTGTTCTGGAGACACTTGCTACATAAGGAGTGGGAGGGGGGTGAGTTAGGAGAGACCAAACCCGATCGCCCTTTGACAGGCAGTAATTGGTGAAGGTTTGGGAAAAGGGGGACCCAATCCTGCTTTCTGCTTCATTTTCCTTCACTTTACTTCTGTTTTTAACCTAGTATTTGCCAAACATTTTAGTGAACAGTCATTGGGAGACTTCCTGTAAAACTTGTGTAAGCCTTCACACTACACCAGCATGCTGTTAAGGGATTTGATTGGCAGCTCAAGCCGCAGTGGTGTATTGAAATCTTAACTTCTTTTAACTTATATATCTCAGAACAGAGGAGGAAACTAAAGAAAATAAAGGTAAAGGGGCTGGGGGGAATTATAGAACACATAGAAAGAAACAAAAAATGACATTCCCACTATAGATGCCCTTTAAAGGACAATTAGATGTTTCCAGTTTCAATGCAGCGGACAATAAGATGTTTAAACCACACTCTGCCTCATGTTGTTAAGTCTGTACAGGGCGAACACATGTTGAAATTAAAGGACAATTGAAAGTAAGGAAAATAACTGACAATCGGTTATTGATTAAATGATAAACTTATGTGGAGGGAAACAAGTTAAGCTGACCAGTCTTTGAGATAGGGGATGTTTTTCTTCTTCAGCTGATATTTGGTAACTGCCATTTTTCTTAACACTTTCTCTCTTCTATAGCTGAGAAGCTGAACATGAGAGGCTGTGCTAACCTGACTATTGTCTTGGACAACTGGAAATTTGCAATTATGTCGCAGTTCAGAAACCTACTTCTTTATGACCATCAGACTGTTCTGCCTGACTATGGAAGGTAGAGTCATGGTATTATTTAGATAATTCTCTGTTCTCTGTTGTCCATTAAGGAAAGACAAAACTAACTTAATGCATGCTATATGACACACTGGGCACGAATAACAATATGTTATATCCTTTTAGGATTAAGTCCCTCTCTGAAGCCTTGGATGATTTATACAAAGAGTTCAATACACTGAAGGAACGTTTGGGTGAACTAACAACGAAGTTTGAAGGAGTAGAGACTTTTGTGGACCATATGAATACAGGTCGACAGATGGATCCAACAAAACCAGCTCCTACCATTAAACAGCAACAAAAAGATTCTAGCATGGTTAAAGAGTTAATTTTAGCCCCTGGGATCCTTACGGGGGGTTCTAGAAAGTTTAAAAGGCCCTAATCTGCTTAAAGGACAACTTTTGTGTATATTAAGTTTTTTTTTTAAATACAGTTAAAATGAAATGTACTTGGGACGGGGACATAGGACTGGCAATTCCTACCTCCCAATATTGTTTCTGTGAGGAGCATCATCCCAAAGAATACTGATTCTGCCAGTCTTCCTCTTGGCTTCCTCACTATCTTTAATACAGGATTAATCCTGGACTAACCTGGCAAATTAAAACTTTAAGTGCTGTAGCTCCTTAACGAAACAATATTGTGAGGTTGGAATACTCAATCCTACAGTACCTCCTTGCCCCAGGTGCTTTCCATTTTTAAAAAGTTAACTATAGAGTTTAGTTAAGCTGGGTACACACAGGAAAGATTTTTTTAAAAAATGACAGACAGGATCTGCAAGATCCTGTCTCATTGTTTAAAAAACAGAATTCGCACAGTCCCAAGCGTTCTCCCTATACACAGCATATACACAGCATAGGGAGAACGTTCGGGACTGTGTGTTTCCCTCAACTGCGGCTGACTCCCCATTACTGCTGCTGAGGAAAATTTTCGGTCTTTCTCGAACAACCGATCGGCCGACCCGAATGTTTGGCAGGCATGTGCTCGTTCGGGAAAGCCACTACACACATTGCCGATAAAGCCCCAATACCGTCGGATCTGACTGTATCGGGGCTTTATCGGTACTGTGTGTATTTAGCTTTATCCATTAAAGTAACTGTACACTGAAAAAAATGACTTAATTTCCAAATATAAATGAGTAAGCAGCACTTACTCAGATGTGTTTGTGTTGCTGCATGACTTCAATCCAGTACTTGTTTTGCTCAAGCTCAGTCCCCGAGCCCCCTGCCATATTATCTGACTCTATGAGGGCAAGCATACTCAGTCATTCCTATGAGGCAGCATTAGGAGAGGGAATTTCCCACCATGCATTTCGTATACACATGCATATACTGTCACCATTCAAGCTACAGTAAAACTATACAGAACAGAAGAGTTTATGATACTAAGGCACTTGATTGACAGCTGAAATGTGAGATGTTTCAGACTGGATATCTAAAGAAATAGGGGACAGATCAACAAAAATTTGGTACAGTGATAGTTGGGAAGAATTATAGTTTCCAGCAATGAACATTTAAAAGAAATACCATTTCCCAGTGTACATATCCTTTATACTTATTATCCATTTGTTGTGCTTTGCTATTATGTATCATTCTCATGATTCTTCATATTCTTAGAAATGCACAAACTGCGTATTGATTCTATTGAACTTTTAATAAAATTATAGACTTAAGCAATATATATGTACTAATACAAGTAAATTCTTGAAGCTATTCTATAAACTTTTACTTGATTTACAACAGCAGATCTTGGTGCTTGCCGGTACCATGATCAGCTGTTTAAATCCATCATACATGGCACATACATTAGCATCACTGCCTCTTGGCAATCTAATTGCCAAGGGAACCTCTGGAATCTTTAATCCCACGATGTGTGTAATAAGGTTGATGCAGCACCATCTCTTTCAACATATAACAGCCAACCATAAGTAGGATGATGCACTGGATCATTCAATGAATCGCAGCCAATCACAAGTTGTTGGTACCATCTTTAATCCCAGACGTTCTACTCAGTGGTGCTGCTTCCTTGACATTGTAACTAATAGCCAGAGGAAGGGCTTCTGACTGCTGCCATCTTTGGTCTGCATACAGCTGGTGCAAGATACCACCTGACTTTTATCAAAGCATCAAAAGTTTTTCAAACAGGAAATTGTGCATAAAATGTTTTATTCCATCCACACCACATGGTCACATTTAGCCAATGAGGCCAGCTCCAACCAACCAATAACTTGGCACCTAGGACATATGACTACTAACATCCAATAAAAAGATACTATTTTGTAGTAGGCAGGCAGTGGGTGAAAATTGGTTGGGGTGGGCAAGGCTTCCCGACTATGCTATTATAGGGTTTGTGTTGGTTTTACACTAATTTTGCTTGACTGTGCTATTTCCAAAACTTCTTGAAAATAATGCACCGCAGCCTAGGTAATTTAGGCAGTGTTGAGTTTTGCGCTACCTCGTAGAATAGGACTTAATGCCTTTAAGGCAGAGGCGCAGTGCCGTGCTTCTTTCCCACTGGAGTAACATTAGAGGTAATGAGAGAGAGGGCCCCTGAGAGGTAAGAGGGCTCACAATCTCTTCTTCAGAAGGTTAGGTCTGTTTAAGACCAGAACTGAACCGGAAGTTTGAAAACAATTGCGTGTGGAACTTCTTGGGAGGGGGGGACTCATGGGGGGCCCAGGCCCCTGCTATTACGCCCCTGTTCTTACCTGACCAGGATCATGCACCGCGGGAGCTAAGAAATCACCAAATAATTTCTGTAGTCCAAATCTATCAATTTTGTGCATTTTTTTTACATTCGGTCAAAATTATACTTTTATTAGTAACCTTCATTTGAACCTATAGATTTGCAAATTTTTTTTTTTAAATTATAGATTTTTATTGAGATAACATTCAAATGCATTACATATTCACATATATTGTCGTCTCCATTTTTCTTTCTAAATAGCAAATTTAACATACAATATCAAACTTGTCAGAAAAACAAAGAAAATAGCTCAAGCAAAAGGCACTTGCAAATTTTTCAGCCTAATTTTCAGGAAAGTTGAAAAATTATTCTCATTTATCTTGAACTTGATCCTGAGTCTTACCTTATATTAAACTTAGACTTACCCCACTGTCGTGGGTTGATTGATTGGACGCTCGGCTCCCCCCGTCAGTTCTTTATCACTCTGATCCCCCCCGCCTCATTGGGAGTTTATATACAGCTTTTTTCGACTGGTCTTTTCGATCTTTCTTTTTGTGTTTTGTGTTCCTCCATTTCGGAGGGACAGTATTGCCCTGTGGGGTTTTTCACCAGGGAGGAAATCATACTTGTCCGGTATACTTGGTCCAGGGGCTCCATATATTTTCATGCTTAGTCGTTTTGTCTCTGATGTGTGCTGTAAGGTGTTCCATTATTTGTACCTCGTTGATTTTGTTGATTAGCTCAGTGTATGTTGGTATTTGAGTGTTTTTCCAGTGTTTTGGGATCAGGCACCTTGCGACTGTTAGGATATGCCTAATCAGGTCTCGTTCTGATTTTAGTAGGTCTGGGTGTGGGATGCTTAGGAGGGCGTTTTCTGGAGAAAGTGGTATAGGTCTTTTGAATATCTTGTTCACCAAGTTTTGTACCAATGACCAGTATGGTTGTAGGTCCGGGCAAGACCAATATATATGGAAGAGTGTGCCTGATATTTTTCCGCATCGCCAGCAGGTCGCTGATAAGCTTGAATTGACGGCGTGAAGTCTAACAGGTGTGAAATACCAGTGCATTAACACCTTATAGCTGTTTTCTTTGTATGTAACATTTATCGAGGTTTTGGCTGTGGCCTCCCATATTTCTTCCCATGTATCTATATCTATTTGATGTCCGAGGGCAGTTTCCCATTTGGACATATAGGAGTGTTTGGGTGGGGGATTTGAGGGAAGAGAGTTCAGAATGTAATATATCGAGGATATAATTCCTTTCTTGTATGGTCCTCCTAGTAGAATAGTTTCAAATTGTGTTAATTGGGGGAATACTCCGTTTCTGGTTAAAGTATCTGCCCTGTGTTTTATTTGACAATACATAAAGGAGAGAGTGAGAGGGACTTTCTTTTCAGATGTCAGCTCCTCGAATGAGATTAGGCGCTTTGTTATTTTGTCTGTTATATCGAAGTATCTGAGTAGTGACAGGTCCTTCCAGGGTTTAAAATATGCTGGTATTAGGCTTGTGGGAATGTCTGGAGTCTGGGCGAAGGGGAGTAGCTGGGAGGGGTTCTGGGTGAGTGAGTGTTGTTTATTTATTCGGCGCCATAGTGTATATGAGGTTTTCATAGGGCTGGTATGTAAATTGTTCCGTGTGGGTGTAGTGTGTGGGGTCATCAGGGTGAGTAGGTGGGAAGGGTAGATTTGTGCACTTTCAATTTCTGCCCATCGGGCTTGGGGGTTAATAGAGGTCCAGTGAGTTAGATGTCTTAGTTGTGTAGCGTAGTAATATTTAGCTAAATCAGGGACTCCCAGACCACCCTGTGTCCGTCTGGCCATGGCCACCTTTCGAGAAATCCTATGTGCTTTATTCTCCCATATAAATTTCATTACCTCGTGTTGTAGTTGACGGAGAGTATGTAGTGGGATGTCTATTGGGAGAGTCGTAAATAGGTAAGTGAGCTTTGGGAGTACATTCATTTTTATTGAATTTATTCACCCTAGCCAAGAGATAGTGTAGTTCTTCCATCGTTGGAAAGAGTTTTTGATTTTCTGTATCATTGGTGTTATGTTGGTGTGGTATAGTTGGTGAAATTGTGGGGTTATTTTGATACCCAGATATTGGATGTAGTCTGTTTTCCATTGATAGGGGAAGTTTGATTGAAGGAGATTCACTGTTGGGGTTGGGATATTTATCGGGAGGGCTTCGGATTTGTCTTGGTTGATTTGCTACATTTTAACTTAATCAGTAGGGCAAAGTAAAATGGTAAAAAAAGTAAAAAGACAGAGGGAGAAAAGATACACAGTCAAGCAGGGAGGAAAGCTAATGTGGCAAATTTAAAGGTTAATTTGAAGGTTACTAATAAATGTATCATTTTACTGGTTCACTGAACTTTTAACCGAATTTAAAAAATTGGACCAAATATGCAAAATGAACAAAATTTGCAAATTTCTTCAACAGAAATTATTTGGTGAAAAGTATTGATAGATTTGTTTTACAAAAAATTTTTGTAAACAAATGTGTTCTACAGAAATTATTTGGTGAACATTTTGAAACTATTGTGTTTTACAAACATAGGGGCCGATGCAGAACCAGAAATGATAAATCACTTTGCGAGATTTACTGTATCATGTAAGGGCCTCTGCTTTAAAGGCGTTAAGTTCTGTGCTACAAGGTAGAGCAAAACTCTAGGCTGTCTATATCATATAAGTTGCGCTATTTGAATTTGTGGTAGTAGTACAGTCAACCAAAAATTTGTGTAAAACCAATGCAAATCCGATTGTACACCAGCTAGCATGTGTTTTACTCTGATGTCTAACTGAAGTTCTGTCATGTGCGCACTAAAGTCAGACGCATACACATGGTGCGATTGGAACTTTCATTTGGGGGCAAAGGGAGCAGGATGAGCCAGGAGATCTCGTCAGGGCAGAGCTCCAGATGCCATTATTCAGGAGGAAGCCAGCAAGTTTAAATAATTAAGGTAAATTAAGGTAGAAATTTTTTTTTTTGCCAACTTTAGTTTTAAAGCCACAGCTTGCCACTAACCTTGTTTTTTTATGGTGTAGATTGGCATCTCTATAGCAAAGCAGTACAGAATCTAATATCTGATTGGCATCTCTATAGCAAAGCAGTACAGAATCTAATATCTGATTGGCATCTCTATAGCAAAGCAGTACAGAATCCAATATCTGATTGGCATCTCTATAGCAATGCAGTACAGAATCCAATATCTGATTGGCATCTCTATATCAATGCAGTACAGAATCTAATATCTGATTGGCATCTCTATAGCAATGCAGTACAGAATCTAATATCTGAATGGCAGCTCTGTAGCAATACAGTACAGAATCTAATATCTGATTGGCATCTCTATAGCAATGCAGTACAGAATCTAATATCTGATTGGCATCTCTATATCAATGCAGTACAGAATCCAATATCTGATTGGCATCTCTATAGCAATGGCAGAAAGATCTAATATCTGAATTGGCGGCTCTGTAGCAAAGTACAGAATATAATATCTGATTGGCATCTCTATATCAATGTAGTACAGAAATCTAATATCTGATTGGGGTCTGTAGCAATGCAGTACAGAATCTAAGTATCTGAGTTGCATCTCTATATCAATGCAGTACAGAATCTAATATCTGATTGGCATCTCAGTAGCAATGCAGTACAGAATCTAATATCTGATTGGCATCGTCTGTAGCAATGCAGTACAGAATCTAATATCTGTTGGCATCTCAGTAGCAATGCAGTACAAAATCTAATATCTGATTGGCGGCTTTGTAAGCAATGCAGTACAGAATCTAATATCTGATTGGAGGCTCTGTTGCAATGCAGTAAAGAATCAATATCTGATTGGATCTCTGTAGCAATGCAGTACAGAATCTATATTGATTGGTGGCTTAGTAGCAATGCAGTACAGAATCTAATATCTGATTGGCGGCTCTGTAGCAATGCAGTACAGATCTAATATCTGATTGGCATATCGGAAGCATGCAGTACAGCATCTAATATCTGATTGCATCTAGTATCAATGCCGTACAGAATCTAATATCTGATTGGCATTCTGTAGCAATGCAGTACAGAATCTAATATCTGATGGCGGCTTTGTAGCAATGCAGTACAGAATCTAATATCTGAGCTGGCGGCTTGTTGCAATGCAGTAAGAATCTAATATCTGTTGGCATCTCTATAGCAGTGCAATAGCAGAATCAAATATCTGATTCGGCATTTCTATAGCAATGCAGTACAGATCAAAATTGGCATCCTTGCGAGATTACTGAATCAGGGATCCAGTCTGATTGGCATTCTATATCAATGCAGTACAGAATCTAATATCTGCTGGCATCTCTATATCAATGCAGTACAGAATCTAATATCTGATGGCGTCTGTAGCAATGCAGTACCAGAATAATATCTGATTAGCATCTCTATATCAATGCAGATACAGAATCTATATCTGAGTGGCATATCCGTAGCAATGCAGGACAGAATCTAATATCTGGTGGCATCTTTTGTAGCAATGCAGTACAGAATCTAATATCTGATGGCGTCTGTAGCAATGCAGTACAGAATCTAATATCTGATTAGCATCTCTAATCAATGCAGTACAGAATCTAATATCTGATGGCATCAGTGCAATGCAGTACAGAATCTAAATCTGATTGGCATCTCTATATCAATGCAGTACAGAATCTATATCTGATTGGCATCTCTATAGCAATAGTACAGAATCCAATATCTGATTGGCAGCTATCTAGCAATGCAGTACAGAATCCAATATCTGATTGGCATCTCTATATCAATGCAGTACAGAATCTAATATCTGATGGCGTCTTGTAGCAATCAGCAAGTACCGAATCTAATATCCTGATGGTGGCTTCGTAGCAATGCGTACAGAATCTAATATCTGATTGGGCTCATGTAGCAATGCAGTACAGAATCTAATATTTGATTGGCATATGGAAGCAATGCGTACAGAATCTAATATCTGATTGGCATCTCTGTATCAATGCAGTACAGAATCTAATATCTGATTGGCATCTCTGTAGCAATGCAGTACAGAATCTAATATCTGAGGCGGCTTGTAGCAATGCAGTACAGATCTAATATCTGATTGGCGGCTTCTGTTGCACTGCAGTACAGAATACTAATATCTGATTGGGATCTCTGTAGCGATGCAAGCAGAATCAAAATATCTGTATTGGCATTTCTATAGCAATGCAAGTACAGAATCAAATTGGCATCACTTTGCGAGATTTACTGTATCATGGGATTCCCGGTCTGAATTGGCGATCTCATAGTCAATGAAGGTATAGTACAGAATCTAATATATCTGATGGCATCTCTATAGCAGGCAGTACAGAAATCAATATCTGATTGGCCTCTCTATATCAAATGCAGTCACAGAATTAATGATCTGATTGGCATCTCGTATAGCAATGCAGTACAGAATCTATATATCTGATTGGCCTCTTAGCAATACAGTACAGAATATAAATCTGATTGGCATCTCTATAGCAGCATGCAGTACAGAATCTAATATCTGATTGGCATCTCTTCAATGCAAGTACAATCTAATATCTGATTGGCATCTCTATAGCAAAGCAGTACAGAATCCAATAATGATTGGCATCTCTATAGCAATAGCAGGTACAGAATCCTATTCGATGAAATCTCTATATCAAATGCAGTACAGAATCTAATATCTGATTGGCATCTCTATAGCAATGCAGGTACACAGCAATCTAATATCTGATTGGGGTCTGTACCTCAGGCAATACCTGAGTACAGAATCTGTTCATAACTCATCTATCTTAGTTGCATTTATATCAATGCAGTACAGACATAATATGATTGCGTCTGCTAGCATGCAGTAAGAATCTAATAACTTTGCTTCTATCATGAGTAGCATCGCTAATATCTAGATCTGGAATGTGTCTGTAGACAGTACGAATCTAATATCTGGACTGGCATCTCTATAGCGATGGCGCAGCTACAGAATCATACGTATTGTGATTGGCATCTATATAGCAATGCAACTACAGAATCTAATATCAATTGGCATCTCAGTAGCAATGCAGTACAGAATCTAATATCTGATTGGCATCTCTGTAGCAATGCAGTACAGAATCAATATTGATTGGCATCTCTGTGCAATGTACAAAATATATAATGATTGCGGTTGTAGCAATGCCGACAGAATCTAATATCTTATGGAGGCTCTGTTGAAATGCAGTAAAGAATCTAATATCTGATTGGCATCTCTTGTAGCAATGCAGTACAGAATCAATATCTGATTGGTGGCTTAGTAGCAATGCAGTACAGAATCTAATATCTGATTGGCGGCTCTGTAGACAATGGTTACAGAATCTATATCTGTTGGGCATCTGGGAAGCAATGCAGTACAGAATTCATATCTGATTGGCATCTCTGTATCAATGCAGTACAGAATCTAATATGATTGGCATCTCTGTAGCAATGCAGTACAGAATCTAATATCTGATTGCGGCTTTGTAGCATGCAGTACAGAATATAATATCTGATTGGGGCTCTGTTGCATGCAGGCACGAATCTAATATCTGATTGCACACTCTATAGCTATGCAGTACAGAATCTAATATCTGATTGGCATCTCTATAGCAGTGCAATGCAGAATCAAAATATCTGATTGGCATTTCTATAGCAATGCAGGACAGAATCAAATGGCATCACTTTGCGAGATTTACTGTTCATGGATCCGGTCTGATTGGCATCTATATCAATGCAGTACAAATCTAATATCTGCTTGGATCTCTGTAGCAATACAGTACATATTTAATATCTGATTGGCGGCTTGTAGCATGCAGTACAGAATCTAATATCTGATTGGCCATCTATAGCAATGCAGTACAGAATCTAATATCGGATGGCTGCTTTGTTGCAAGCAGTACATGACTTATATATGATTGGTGGCTTTGTAGCAAGAGCGTACAGAATCTATATCTGATGGACATCTCTATAGCAATGAACTACAGAATCTAATTCTAATTGGCGGCTCTGGTAGCAATTTAGTAAAGAACTAATACTGATGGCATCTATAGCAATGACAGACAGATCCAATATCGATTGGCATCTCTATAGCAATACGGTACAGATCTAATAATGATAGAGTGGCATTGCACAAGTCTAAATTTATCCCGTTAATAATCTGTGTTGCTATGTCTTATTGTAGCAAGCTCTTAGTATCAGTATAATAATTTAACCTATCTAATATTCAGACTAGTTCTAGCATTATCGAGACCTATATTAGTAGACAAGAGCTATATTGATCTGGTACGATCTTCGTGTATGCTGACAAGCAGTACAGAATCTAATATCTGATTGGCATCTCTGTAGCAAATGCAAGTACAGAATCTAATATCTGATTGGTGGCTTAGTAGCAATGCAGTACAGAATCTAATATATGATTGGCGCGGCTCCGTTGCAATGAGTACAGAATCTAATATTGATTTGCATCTCTATAGCTATGCAGTACAGAATCTAATATCTGTTGGCATCTCTATAGCTATGCAGTACAGAATCTAATATCGATTGGGCATCTCTATAGCAGTGCAATGCAGAATCAAATATCTGTTGGCATTCTATAGCAATGCCAGTACAAATCAATTGGCATCACTTTGCGAGACTTACTGTATCATGGGATACCGGTCTGATTGGCCTCTCTATTCAATGCCAGTACAGATAATATCTGCTTGGCATCTCTGTAGCAATGCAGTACAGAATCTAATATTGATTGGCGGCTTTGTAGCAATGCAGTACAGATCTATAATCGATTGGCATCTCTTAGCAATGCAGTACAGAATCTATATTCTGATTGGCTATCTGTAGCAATGCAGTACAGAATCTTATATCTGATGGTGGGCTTTGTAGCAATCAGACAGAATCATATCTGATTGGCATCTATATAGCAATGCCTACAGAATCTAAATCTGATTGGCGGCTCTGTAGCAATGTAGTACAGAATCTAATATCTGAGTGGGCATCTCTTGCAAGCAGTACAGATCACAATACTGATTGGCATCTTATAACAATTGTAGTGCAGAATCTAATACTGATATGGCATCTCTGTAGCAATGCAGTTACAGAATAATATCTGATTGGCATCTCTATATCAATGCAGTACATAATCTAATATCTGATTGGTGGCTGTAGCAATCCACTACAGAATCTAATATCTGATTGGCGGCTCTGTAGCAATGCAGTACAGAATCTAATATCTGATTGGCATCTCTATATCAATGCAGTACAGAATCTAAATTTGATTGCATCTCTATATCAATGCAGGTACAGAATCTAATATCTGATTGGCACTCTATATCAATGCAGTATAGAATCTAATATCTGATTAGTATTTCTATAGCAATGCAGTACAGAATCAAATTGGCATCATCATTTGGAGATTTACTGTATCATGGGATCCCGGTCTGATTGGCATCTCTATATCAATGCAGTACTGAATCTAATATCTGCTTGGCATCTCGTAGCAATGCAGTAAGAATCTAATATCTTGATTGGCGGCTTTGTGCAATGCAGTTCAGAATCTAATATCTGATTGGCATCTACTAGCAATGCAGTACAGATCTAATATCTGATGTCGACATCTTTGAAGCAATGCAGTACAGAATATATATTCTTGATAGGCATTGTAGCAATGCAGTACAGAATCTAATACGGATTGGCATTCATATAGCAATGCACACTACAGAATCGAATATCTGATTGGGGCTCTGTAGCAATAGTAGTACAGAATTAATATCTGATGGCATCTCTATAGCAATGCAGTACAGAATCCAATGATCTGATTGGCATCTACTAAAGCAATGCATAGTACAGAATCTAATATTGTGGCATCTCTGTAGCAATGCAGTACAGAATCTAATATCGATTGGCATTCCTTAGATCAATGCAGTACGAATCTAATAATCTGATTGGTGGCTCGTAGCAATGCAGTACAGAATCTAATATCTGATTGGCATCTCTATATCAATGCAGTAGAATCTATATATTTGATTGGCATCATTCTATATCAATTTGCAGTACAGAATCTAATATCTGATTGGATTTATACAATACAGTAGTACAGAATCAATACTATGGCACTCTATAGCAATGCAGCATAATCTAATATCTAATTGTCATCTCTGTAGCAATGCAGTACAGAATCTATTATGATGGTGGCTCGTGTAGAATGCAATACAGATCTATATCTGATTGGCATCTCTGAAGCAATACAGTACAGACATCTCTATAGCAATGCAGTACAGAATATAATATCGATTGGCATCTCTATAGCAAAGCCGTACAGAATCTATTATCTGATTGGCGGCTTTGTAGCAATGCAGTACAGAATGCTAATATCTATGGCGGCTTGCGGCGTGCGCTCTACTAGCTGCAGTATAGAAAAAGAAAACTAATATCTGATTGGCATCTCTATCACAGGCAGTACAAAGAATCAATTATCTGATTGAGGGCTTTGTAGCAATGCAGTACAGAATCTAATATCTGATTGGTGGTCTCGGGTAGCAAAGCAGTATAGAAAAACTTATATCTGATTGGTTTATCTAAAGCTGGGTACACACACTAACAATAAAGCCCCGATACGTCGGATCCGAGTGGTTATCGAGAGGCTTTATCGTTATGTGGTTGCGGGCTAGTTCCCGAATGAGCCAGCGGCCGAGACCCGACCAACAGATAGGGTCGGCGTACGCTCGTTCGGGAAAGGCCGCGAAATTTGCAGCGGCCGCGCTAGAGACTCACCTATAGAGGAGGCTAGCGCGGCCGATGGAAAAACACATCTCCGAGCAGTTTCCTATGAGGTTCATAGGGAGAACGCTCGGGACTGGGTGTATGCAGATCTTTGAAAGATGGCAAGGACAGGATCTTGCAGATCCTGTCTGGATCGTCATCTTTCAGAAATCTGTGCTGGTGTACTACTAAATCAAGCAATACAGAATCTTATTGATTGGCATCTCTATTCAATGAAAAAAAATGTACGCAGGACATCGAATAATGTACTGAATTAATTTGGCGATGGCCCTTGTGAATGCAGTAGAGGTAGAAACTACTATCGATTGGCTTCTTTTATCAATGCAAAGTACAGAATCTAATATCTGATTGGCATCTTCTATAGCCAATGCAGTACAGAACTCAGAGTATATATCTGATTGGCGGCTCTGGAGCAATGCAGTATAAATAATATCTGATTGGCTTCTTAATCAATGCAGTACAGGAATCTGAATATCGAATGGCATTCTCATATAGCAATTGCAGTACGAAAACTAATATCTGATTGCATCTCTATAGCAATGCAGTACAGAATCTATATTGAAGTGGCGGCCGATGTAGGCAATGCGGAGTTAGAAGAAACGAATATCTGATTGGCATCTCTATATCAATGACAAGTACAGAATCTAAGATATGATGGAACTCCTCTCTATAGCAATCAGCAGCTACACAGTAAATGCAATCATCTTATGGCTTGCTCTCTATAGCAATGCATACAGAATCACTATATGTTGGCATCTCTATGCAATGCAGTACAGAATCTAATATCTGATTGGAGTCTCTATAGCTCAATGCAGTACAGAATCAAGTATCTGATTGGCATCTCTATATCAATGCAGTTACAGAATATAATATCTGATTGGCATCTCTGTATGCAATGCAGTACAGAATCTAATATCTGGATTGGACTCTCTGTATGCATTGCAGTAAGAATCTAATATTGATTGGATCTCTTAAAGCGCTACATGCTCAGCCCACGCCCTGCACGACTATTATACAACTCTTGATGGTGCCCGCACTCTATTCACATGCATACAGCTCAAATCGTGGCAACCCTCGAGCAAGCCCCCACGTACAGAAAATTTAAATCTGCATTGGGCATCCCGAACACATATTACACACACCTTTAGCAACACACAATTACATTTATATTAGACTAATAGTGGGAACTCATAACACTGGTAAATTAATTGGCCAACACTCTGAACACAGTTGGTTGTAACACAGACTGAAACCATCATTGGCACAGATTCTGCTAATGGTGGCACACAGACTACTAAAATCGTTGGCACAGACTTGTTAAATGGTAAACATTCTCAGACCTTGAATAAACATCTCTGGCACTAGACTCTGATTTACTTGGGGGTTTGCGAGGACATACATACAGACTGAATAAATCATTATGTACTCCGCAATCTCTGATCATGGTTGATCCTACTTTGCCCGAGCTGGTCAATACCGGCCAGACTTTGCTCCCTGGTTGCTAGCCCCCCTCTTCTACGCAAACTCATTTATTCCGTGTACCTTATATTTATTATGCCCCTTCACCCTTTCACCATCTTATGATAGGCCCCTCCTCTTTATCGGTCTGCTCTCAGACCTACAATTCTCTTTTTTGTTTCCATCTCTATATTGTCTACCTTTTTTATCTCCCACCTCTACCCTTTAAGTCCCCCCTTCCCTTTCTTGTTCCCTACTCATCTTTCTTCTCCTTCTCCTTTTGTCTTCTTTCCTCCTCTCCTCCCTCCCTTCACCCTCTTTTTTGGCTTTTTTTTTCTTTCTCCCCTACCTCTTTTTCTTCCACTCCTTTCCCCTTCCCCCTTTTTTTTCCCCCCTCTCCCTCTTTCTCTCTTTCTCTCTTCCTCCTGTCCCTCTTTTCTTTCTTCCTTCTTTTTCCCCTTTTTTCTCCCCTTTCTTCCTGTGGCAGACAATCACACGGAGTGTGTGGGGGGCAGGGCGAAGGAAGGGCCAAGCGGAGACGAGAGCGGGAAGGGAGAGAGCGAGAGAGAGGCCGAAGAGAGGAGAGGCGGGACGGCAGGCGCCACCGACAAAACGCCAATCAGAATAGTTCTGTACTGCATTGATATAGGAGATGCTAATCAGATATAGTGATTCTGTACTGCATTGCTACAGACGCCAATCAGATATTAGATTCTGTACTACATTGTACGAGATGCCAATCAGATATTAGATTCTGTACTGTATTGCTACAGAGCCGCCATCAGATATTAGATTCTGTACTGCATTGCTATAGAGATGCCAATCAGATATTAAGTTCGTACTGCATTGATATAGAGATGCCAATCAGATATTGGATTCTGTACTGCATTGCTATAGAGATGCCAATCAGATTTGGATTCTGTACTGCTTTGCTTAGAGATGCCAATCAATATTAGATTCTGTACTGCATTGATATAGAGATGCCAATCAGATATTAGATTCTGTACTGCATTGCTATAGAGATGCCAATCAGATATTAGATTCTGTACTGTTTGCTACAAGCCGCCAATCATATATTAGATTCTGTACTGCATTGCTATAGAGATGCCAATCAGATATTAGATTCTGTACTGCATTGATATAGAGAGGCAATCAATTTGGATTCTGTACTGCATTGCTATAGAGATGCCAATCAGATATTAGATTCTGTACTTCATTGATATAGAGATGCCAATCAGCACAGGGATCCCATGATACAGTAAATCTCGCAAAGTATGCCAATTTGATTCTGTACTGCATTGCTATAGAAATGCCATCAGATATTTGATTCTGCATGGCACTGCTATAGAGATGCCAATCAGATATTAGATTCTGTACTGCATTGCAACAGAGCCCCAATCAGATATTAGATTCTGTACTGCATTGCTACAAGCCACCATCAGATATTAGATTCTGTACTGCATTGCTACAGAGATGCCAATCAGATATTAGATTCCTGTACTGCATTGATAGCCAGAATGCCAATCAGATATTAGATTCTGTACTGCATTGCTTCCCGAGATCCCATCAGATATTAATCTGACTGCATTGCTACAGAGCCAATCATATATAGATTCTGTACTGATTGCTACAAGACCAATCAGATTTAGATTCGTACTGCATTGCTACAGAAGACGCCATCAGATATTAGATTCTGTACTGCATTGATATAGAGATGCAATCAGATATTGGATTCTGTACTGCATTGCATAGAGATGCCAATCGATATTGGATTCTGTACTGATTTGCTATAGAGATGCCAATCAGATATAGATTCTGTACTGCATTGATATAGAGATGCCAATCAGATATTAGATTCTGTACTGCATTGCTACTGAGATCCAATCAGATATTAATTCTGTACTGCATTGATATAGAGATGCTAATCAGATATTAGATTTCTGTACTGCATTGCTACAGACGCCAATCAGATATTAGATTCTGTACTGCATTGCTACAAAGATGCCAACCGATATTAGATTCTGTACTGCATTGCTACTGAGATTGCCAATCAGATTTAGATTCTGTACTGCATTGATAAGGATGCTAATCAGATATTTATTTCTGTACTGCATTGCTACAGACGCCAATCAGATATTGATTCTGTACTCTGCATTGATATAGAATGCCAAGCAGATATTAGATTCTGTACTGCATTGATATAGAGATGCCAATCAGACCGGATCCCATGATACAGTATCTCGCAAAGTGATGCCATTGATTCTGTACTGCATTGCTATAGACATGCCAATCAGATTTTGATTCTGTCATTGCACTGCTATAGAATGCCAATCAGATATTAGATTCTGTACTGCATTGCAACATAGCCGCCAACAGATATTAGATTCTGTACTGCATTGCTACAAAGCCGCCAATCAGATATTAGATTCTGTACTGCATTGCTACAGATGCCAATCAGATATTAGATTCTGTACTGCATTGATACAGAGATGCCAATCAATATTAGATTCTGTACTGCATTGCTCCCTAGATGCCCAATCAGATATTAGATTTTGAGACTTACTGCATTGCTACAGAGCCGCCATCAGATTAGAATTCTGTACTGCATTGCTACTAAGCCACCATCATATTAGATTCTGTACTGCATGCTAAGAGATGCCAATCAGATATTAGATTCTGTACTGCATTGCAACGAGCCTCCAATCAGATATAGATTCTGTACTGCATTGCTACAAAGCCGCCAATCAGATTATTAGATTCTGTACTGCATTGCTACTAGAGATGCCAATCAGATATTGATTCTGTACTGCATTGCTACAGAGATGCCAATCAGATATTAGATTCTGTACTGCATTGCTACTGAGATGCCAATCAGATATTAGATTCTGTATTGCATTGATATAGAGAGCTAATATCAGATATTAGATTCTGTACTGCATTGCTACAGACGCCAATCAAGATATTAGATTCTGTACTACATTGTATAGAGATGCCAATCAGATATTAGATTCTGTACTATTGCTACAGAGCCGCCAATCCAGATTAGATTCTGTATACTGAGAATCTAATATCTGATTGGCATCTCTGTAGCAATGCAGTACAGAATCTAATATCTGATTGGTGGCTTAAAGCCACCAATCAGATATAAGGCTCTGGTACTGCCATTGCTACAAAGCAGCCAATCCGATATTAGATTCTGTACTGCATTGCTATAGTAATATGCCAATCATGATATTAGATTCTGTACTGCATTGCTACAAAGCCGCCAATCATATATTAAATTAGTACGTATTGCTACAGAGATGCCAAGCAGATATAAGATTCTGTAACTGCATTGATATAGAGATGCCAATCAGACCGGGATCCCATGATACAGTAAATCTCGCAAGTGATGCCAATTTGATTCTGTACTGCATTGCTATAGAAATGCCAATCAGATATTTGATTCTGCATTGCACGCTATAGAGATGCCAATCAGATATTAGATTCTGTACTGCACTAAGCTATAAGAGTATGCAACATATATAGATTCTGTACTGCATTGCTAACAGAGTGCCGACCAATCAGATATTAGATTCTGTCTGCATTGCTACAAAGCCGCCAATCAGATATTAGATTCTGTACTGCATTGTACAGAGAGGCCAATCAGATATTAGATTCTTACTGCTTGTAGAATGCCAATCATATAAGATCTGTAGCATTGCTTCGAGATGCCATCAGATATTAGATTCTGTACTGCATTGCTACAGAGCCGCCAATCAGATATTAGATTCTGTACTGCATTGCTACTAAGCCCCAATCAGATATTAGATTCTGTACTGCATTGCTACAGAGATGCCAATCAGATATTAATTCTTTACTGCATTGCAACAGAGCCTCCAATCAGATATTAGATTCTGTACTGCATTGCTTACAAAGCCGACAATCCGATATTAGATTTGTACTGCATTGCTACAGAGATGCCAATCGATATTAGATTCTGTACTGATGCATTGCTACAGAGATGCCAATCAGATATTAGATTCTGTACTGCATTGCTCTTAGATGCCATTAGATATTAGATTCTGTATGCATTGCTATGAGATGCCAATCAGAATACTAGAGATTCTGTACTGCATCGCTATAGAGATGCCATCAGATATTAATTCTGTACTGCATTGCTACGAAGCCAATCAGATATTAGATTCTGTACTGCATTGATAAGAGATGCTAAGTCATATTAGATTCTGTACTGCATTGCTAAACAGCGCCAATCAGATATTAATTCTGTACTCATTGATATAGAGATGCCAATCAGATATAGATTCTGTACTAGTATTGCTACAGAGCGCCATCAAATATTAGATTCTGTACACTGCAGCCATTGCTGTGAGCCAATCAGATACTTGACGGCTGCTACAATACCAGAAATGATCCATATCAGTATCTTGACACTGCATGCGAGCAGACACTATGTACGTTACCATCTGACATGGCACATTTAGGATGCCAATCAATGATATTTGATAATCTGTACTGTCATTGCAATAGAGACCCCAATCAGATATTAGATTCTGTACTGCATGTTGCTGATCTGGAGTATACTCGGACCAATCAGATATTGGATGCTGTGTACTGCATTGATGGGGCAGCAGAATGCCAATCGAAGGTGCAACAGTATTAGGCCATTCTGTGACTGTGTCTACTTGGCTATAAAGTGACGCAATCAGATATAGGATTCTGTACTGCAAATAAATGCTAACAGCGCCGCCAATCAGATATTAGTCTGGGTGCAAAGCTGACAGCATGTGCTACTAGAGATGCCAATCAGAACATTTAGAATTCTGTACTGCATTGATATGAGAGGCCAATCAGATATTGGATTCTGTACTGCATTCTAAGAGATGCCAATCAGATATTAGATTCTGTACTTCATTGAATAGAGATGCCATCAGACCGGGATCCCAATGATACAGTAATCTCGCAAAGTGATGCAATTTGATTCTGACTGCATTGCTATAGATGCCAATCAGATATTGATTCTGCATTGCACTGCTATAGGATGCCAATCAATATTAGATTCTGTACTGGCATTGCACAGACGCCAATCAGATATTAGTTCTGACGCATTGCTCAAAGCCGCCAATCAGATATTAGATTCTGTACTGCATTGCACAGAGATGCCAATCAGATATTAGATTCTGTACTGCATTGATACAGAGATGCCAATCAGATATTAGATTCTGTACTCATTGCTTGCTCCCTGAGATGCCAATCAGATATTAGATTCTGTACTGCATTGCTACGAGCCGCACGATATTAGATTCTGTACTGCTTGCTACAAGCCCCAATCAGATATTGATTCTGTACTGCTTGCTACAGAGCGCCAATCAGATATTAGATTCTGTACTGCATTGATATAGAGATCCAATCAGATATTGGATTCTGTCCTGCATTGCTATAGAGATGCCAATCAGATTGATTCTGTACTGATTGCTATAGAGATGCCAATCAGATATTAGATTCTGTACTGCATTGATATAGAGATGCCAATCAGTATTAATTCTGTACTGCATTGCTACTGAGATGCCAATCAGATATTAGATTCTGTACTGCATTGCTATAGAGATGCTAATCAGATATTAGATTCTGTACTGCATTGCTACAGAACCCAATCAGAATTGATTCTGTACTGCTTGCTACAAGATGCCAACCAGATATTAGATTCTGTACTGCATTGCTACTGAGATGCCAATCAGATATGAGATTCTGTACTGCATTGATATAGAGATGCTAATCAGATATTATTCTGTACTGCATTGCTACAGACGCCAATCAGATATTAATTCTGTACTGCATTGATATAGAGATGCCAGCAATATTAAGATTCTGTACTGCATTGATATAGAGAGCCATCAGACCGGGATCCATGATTACAGTAAATCTCGCAAGTGATGCCAATTTGATTCTGTACTGCATTGCTATAGAAATGCCAATCAGATATTTGATTCTGCATTGCACTGCTATGAGATGCCACTCAGATATAGATTCTGTACTGCATTGCAACAGAGCCGCCAATCAGATATTAGATTCTGTACTGCATTGCTACAAAGCCGCCATCAGATATTAGATTCTGTACTGCATTGCTACAGAGATGCCAATCAGATATTAGATTCTTGTATGCATTGATACAGAGATGCCAATCAGATATTAGATTCTGTACTGCATTGCTATCCCGAGATGCCAATCAGATATTAGATTCTGTACTGCATTGCTACAGAGCCGCCATTCGATATTAGATTCTGTACGGCATTGCTACTAAGCCACCAATCAGATATTAGATTCTGTACTGCATTGCTACAGAGAGCCATCAGATATTAGATTTCTTACTGCATTGCAACGAGCCTCCAATCAGATATTAGATTCTGTACTGCATTGCTACAAAGCCGCCAATCAGATATTAGATTTTGTCCTGCATTGCACTGAGATGCCAAAATATATTAGATTCTGTACTGCATTGCTACAGAGATGCCAATCAGATATTAGATTCTGTACTGCATTGCTTGAGATGCCAATCAGATATTAGATTCTGTACTGCATTGATAGAGATGCTAATCAGATATTAGATTCTGTACTGCATTGGCTCAGACGCTTCTCAGTAGCAATGCAGTACAGAATCTAATATCTGATTGGCATCTCTGTAGCAATGCAGTACAGAATCTAATATCTGATTGGCGGCTTTGTAGCAATGCAGTACAGAATCTAATATCTGATTGGCGGCTCTGTTGCAATGCAGTACAGAATCTAATATCTGATTGGCATCTCTGTAGCAATGCAGTACAGAATCAATGCAGTACAGAATCCAATATCTGATTGGCATCTCTATAGCAATGCAGTACAGAATCTAATATCTGATTGGCGGCTCTGTAGCAATACAGTACAGAATCTAATATCTGATTGGCATCTCTATATCAATGTAGTACAGAATCTAATATCTGATTGGCGTCTGTAGCAATGCAGTACAGAATCTAATATCTGATTAGCATCTCTATATCAATGCAGTACAGAATCTAATATCTGATTGGCGTGTCTGTAGCAATGCAGTACAGAATCTAATATCTGACTGGCATCTCTATAGCGATGCAGTACAGAATCTAGTATCTGATTGGCATCTCTATAGCAATGCACTACAGAATCTAATATCTAATTGGCATCTCAGTAGCAATGCAGTACAGAATCTAATATCTGATTGGCATCTCTGTAGCAATGCAGTACAGAATCTAATATCTGATTGGCATCTCTGTAGCAATGCAGTACAAAATCTAATATCTGATTGGCGGCTTTGTAGCAATGCAGTACAGAATCTAATATCTGATTGGAGGCTCTGTTGCAATGCAGTAAAGAATCTAATATCTGATTGGCATCTCTGTAGCAATGCAGTACAGAATAATCTAATATCTGATTGGCATCTCTGTAGCAATGCAGTACAGAATCTAATATCTGATTGGTGGCTTAGTAGCAATGCAGTACAGAATCTAATATCTGATTGGCGGCTCTGTAGCAATGCAGTACAGAATCTAATATCTGATTGGCATCTCGGGAAGCAATGCAGTACAGAATCTAATATCTGATTGGCATCTCTGTATCAATGCAGTACAGAATCTAATATCTGATTGGCATCTCTGTAGCAATGACGAAAATCAAAAAAGAACTATCAGAAACTAGTAAAAATGAAAAGTAAGTAACAAGGGTGGAAATTTTAATAAAGAACAGAAGAAATTAAGGAGTAATCAACAGAAAAAAGGAGATACGATTAAGGAGAGGGGAAAAGAGTCTGCGAAAGTTCAGAAAAACAGCTGCGAAAAGAAAGGTAATTCTGACGGGAAGTGATAAGAAAAAATCAAGAGGGAGGCGGACCATTCGAGGAGATGCCAATCAGATATTAGATTCTTTACTACATTGCTACGAGCCGCCAATTAGATATAGATCTGTAGTGCATTGCTATAGAGATCCAATCAGATATTATTCTGTACTGCATTGCTACAAAGCCACCAATCAGATATAAGATTCTGTACTACTGCATTGCTACAAAGCAGCCAATCCGATATAATTCTGTCCTACATTGCTATAGAGATGCCATCAATATTAGATTCTGTACTGCATTGCTACAAAGCCGCCAACATATTAATTTATGTACTGTATGCTACAGAGATGCCAACAGATATTAGATTCTGTACTGCATTGATATAGAGATGCCAATCAGACCGGGATCCCATGATACAGTAAATCTCGCAAAGTGATGCCATTTGATTCTGTACTGCATTGCTATAGAAATGCCAATCAGATATGTTGCTGCATTGCACTGCTATAGAATGCCATCAGATATTAGATTCTGTTACTGCATATCTATAAGAGATGCCATCATATATAGATTCGTTACTGCATTGCAACAGAGCCGCCAATCAGATATTAGATTCTGTACTGCATTGCTACAAAGCCGCCAATCAGTTTAATTCTGTACTGCATTGCTACAGGATGCCAATCAGATTTAGATTCGTACTGCATTGATACAGAGATGCCAATCATATTAGATTCGTACTGCATTGCTTCCCGAGATGCCAATCAGATATTAGATTCTGTACTCGCATTGCTACAGAGCCGCCAATCAGATTTAGATTCTGTACTGCATTGCTACTAAGCCACCAATCAGATATTAGATTCTGTACTGCATTGCTACAGAGATGCCAATCAGATATTAGATTCTTTACTGCATTGCAACAGAGCCTCAATCAGATATTAATTCTGTACTGCATTGCTACAAGCCGCCAATCAGATATTAGATTTGTACTGCATTGCTACAGAGATGCCAATCAGATATGAATTCTGTACTGCATTGCTACAGAGATGCCAATCATATTAGATTCTGTACTGCATTGCTACTGAGATGCCAATTAGATATTAGATTCTGTAGTGCATTGCATAAGATATGCCAACAGATCTAGATCTTGTCTGCACTCGCTATAAGATGCCAGTCGATATTAGATTCTGTACTGCATTGCTACAGACACACCTCCAAAAAGAATTAGATTCTGTACTGCATGTGAAAGAGATGCTAATCAATATTAGATTCTGTACTGCATTGCTCAGAACGCCAATCAGATATTAGATTCTGTACACATGATATAGAATGCCAATCAGATATTGATTCTGTACTGTATTGCTACAGACCGCCATCAGATATTAGATTCTGTACTGCATTGCTATGAGTGCCAATCAGATATTAGATTCTGTACTTGCATTGATATAGATCCATACAGATTGGATTCTGTACTGCATTGCTATAGAGATGCCAATCAATATTGATTCTGTACTGCTTTGCTATAGAGATGCCAATCAGATATTAGATTCTGTACTGCATTGATATAGAGATGCCAATCAGATATGTAGATTCTGTACTGCATTGCTTAGAGATGCCAATCAGATATTAGATTCTGTACTGTATTGCTACATAGCCCGCACTCAGATATTAGATTCTGTTCCTGCATTGCTATAGAGAGCGCAATCAGATATTAGATTCTGTACTGCCGTTGATATAGAGAGGCCATCAATATGGATTCTGTACTTACATGGCTATAGAATGCCAATCAGATATTAGATTCTGTACTTCATGATATAGAGATGCCAATCAGACGGTCCCATGAACAGTCAATCTCGCAAAGTGATGCCAATTTATTCTGTACTGCATTGCTATAGAATGCCAATCAGATATTTGATTCTGCTTGCACTGCTATAGAGATGCCAATCATATTAGATTCTGTACTGCATTGCAACAGCCCGACAATCAGATATTAGATTCTGTACTGCATTGTACAGCCGCCAATCAGATATTAGATTCTGTACTGCATTGCTACAGAGATGCCAATCAGATATTAGATTCTGTACTCATTGATACAGAGATGCCAATCAGATATTAGATTCTGTACTGCATTGCTTCCCGAATGCCAATCAGATATTAGATTCTGTACTGCATTGCTACAGAGCCGCAATCAGATATTAGATTCTGTACTCATTGCTACAAGCCACCAATCAGATATTAGATTCTGTACTGCATTGCTAACGAGACGCCAATCAATATAGATTCTGTACTGCATTGATATAGAGATGCCAATCAGATATTGGATTCTGTACTGCATGCTATAGAGATGCCAATCATATATTGATTCTGTACTGATTGCTATAGAGATGCCATCAGATATTAGATTCTGTACTGCATTTATATAGAGATGCCAATCAATATTAGATTCTGTCTGCATTGCTGATATGCCAATCAGATATTAGATTCTGTACTGCATTGATATAGAGATGCTAATCAGATATTAGATTCTGTACTGCATTGCTACAGACGCCAATCAGATATTAGATTCTGTACTGCATTGCTACAAAGATCCAACCGATATTAGATTCTGTACTGCATTGCTACTGAGATGCCAATCATATATAGATTCTGTACTGCATTGATTAGAGATCTAACAGATATTTATTCTGTACTGCATGCTACAGACGCCAATCAGATATTATTCTGTACTGCATTGATATGAGATGCCAAGCAGATATTAGATTCTGTACTGCATGATATAGAGAGCAATCAGACCGGATCCCATGATACAGTAAATCTCGCAAAGTGATGCCAATTTGATTCTGTACTGCATTGCTATAGAAATGCCAATCAGATATTTGATTCTGCATTGCACTGCTATGAGATGCCATCAGATATTAGATTCTGTACTGCATTGCACAAGCAGAGCCGCCATCAGATATTAGATTCTGTACTGCATTGCTACAAAGCCGCCAATCAGATATTAGATTCTTTACTGCATTGCTACAAGATGCCAATCAGATATTAGATTCTGTACTGCATTGATACAGAGATGCCAATCAGATATTAGATTCTGTACTGCATTGCTTCCCGAGATGCCAATCAGATATTAGATTCTGTACTGCATTGCTACAGAGCCGCCAATCATATTAGTTCTGTACTGCATTGCTACTAATGCCACCAATCAGATATTATTTACTGTATCATGGGATCCCGGTCTGATTGGCATCTCTATATCAATGCAGTACAGAATCTAATATCTGCTTGGCATCTCTATATCAATGCAGTACAGAATCTAATATCTGATTGGCGTCTGTAGCAATGCAGTACAGAATATAATATCTGATTAGCATCTCTATATCAATGCAGTACAGAATCTAATATCTGATTGGCATCTCAGTAGCAATGCAGTACAGAATCTAATATCTGGTTGGCATCTTTGTAGCAATGCAGTACAGAATCTAATATCTGATTGGCGTCTGTAGCAATGCAGTACAGAATCTAATATCTGATTAGCATCTCTATATCAATGCAGTACAGAATCTAATATCTGATTGGCATCTCAGTAGCAATGCAGTACAGAATCTAATATCTGATTGGCATCTCTTCCATCAGATATAGATTCTGTACGCATTGGATATAGAGATCTAATCAGATATTAGATTCTGGTACTGCATTGCTACAGACGCCAATCAGATATTAGATTCTGTACTGCATTGCTACAAAGATGCCAACCAGATATTAGATTCTGTACTGCATTGCTACTGAGATGCCAATCAGATATTAATTCTGTACTGCATTGATAGAGATGCTAATCAGATATTTATTCTGTACTGCATTGCTACAGACGCCATCAGATATTGATTCTGTACTGCATTGATATAGAGATGCCAAGCAGATATTAGATTCTGTACTGCATTGATATAGAGATGCCAATCAGACCGGGATCCCATGATACAGTAAATCTCGCAAAGTGATGCCAATTTGATTCTGTACTGCATTGCTATAGAATGCCAATCAGATTTTGATTCTGCATTGCACTGCTATAGAATGCCAATCAGATATTAGATTCTGTACTGCATTGCAACAAGCCGCCAACAGATATTAGATTCTGTACTGCATTGCTACAAAGCCGCAATCAGATATTAGATTCTGTACTGCATGCTACAGAGATGCCATCAGATATTAGATTCTTACTGCATTGATACAGAGATGCCAATCAATATTAGATTCTGTACTGCATTGCTTCCCAGATGCCAATCAGATATTAGATTTCTTACTGCATTGCTACAGAGCCGCCAATCAGATTAGATTCTGTACTGCATTGCTACTAAGCCACCATCATATTAGATTCTGTACTGCATCTACAGAGATGCCAATCAGATATTAGATTCTTACTGCATTGCAACGAGCCTCCAATCAGATATTAGATTCTGTACTGCATTGCTACAAAGCCGCCAATCAGATATTAGATTTGTACTGCATTGCTCTAGAGATGCCAATCAGATATTAGATCTGTACTGCATTGCTACAGAGATGCCAATCAGATATTAGATTCTGTACTGCATTGCTACTGAGATGCCAATCAGATATTAGATTCTGTATATGCATTGATATAGAGATGGGCTAATTCGATATTAGATTCTGTACTGCATTGCTACAGACGCCAATCAAATATTAGATTCTGTACTACATTGATATAGAGATGCCAATCAGATATTAGATTCTGTACTGTATTGCTACAGACCGCCAATCGAATTAGTTCTGTATCTGCATTGCTATAGAGTGCCAATCAGATATTGGATTCTGTACTGCATTGATATAGAGATGCCATCAGATATTAGATTCTGTACTGCATTGCTATGAGATGCCAATCAGATATTAGATTCTGTACTGTATTGCTACGAGCTGCCATTCAGATATTAGATTCTGTACTGCATTGCTATAAGATGCCAATCAGATATTAGATTCTGTACTCATTGATATAGAGATGCCAATCAGATATTGGATTCTGTACTGCATTGCTATAGAGATGCCAATCAGATATTGATTCTGTACTGCTTTGCTATAGAGATGCCAACAGTATTAGATTCTGTACTGCTTGCTATAGAATGCCAATGCAATATTAGTTCTGTACTGCTTTGCTAGAGTGCCAATCTACACACTAAAAAAACAGGTTAGTGGCAAGCTGTGGCTTTAAAACTAAAGTTGGCAAAAAAAAAAATTTCTACCTTAATTTACCTTAATTATTTAAACTTGCTGGCTTCCTCCTGAATAATGGCATCTGGAGCTCTGCCCTGACGAGATCTCCTGGCTCATCCTGCTCCCTTTGCCCCCAAATGAAAGTTCCAATCGCACCATGTGTATGGCTCTGACTTTAGTGCGCACATGACAGAACTTCAGTTAGACATCAGAGTAAAACACATGCTAGCTGGTGTACAATCGGATTTGCATTGGTTTTACCAAATTTTTGGTTGACTGTACTACTACCACAAATTCAAATAGCGCAACTTATATGATATAGACAGCAGCTAAGTTTTGCTCTACCTTGTAGCACAGAACTTAACGCCTTTAAAGCAGAGGCCCTTACATGATACAGTAAATCTCGCAAAGTGATTTATCATTTCTGGTTCTGCATCGGCCCCATGTTTGTAAAACACAATAGTTTTCAATTGTTCACCAAATAATTTCTGTAGAACACATTTGTTTACAAAAATTTTTTGTAAAACAAATCTATCAATACTTTTCACCAAATAATTTCTGTTGAAGAAATTTGCAAATTTGTTCATTTTGCATATTTGGTCCAATTTTTTAAATTCGGTTAATTAGTCAGTGAACCAGTAAAATGATACATTTATTAGTAACCTTCAAATTACCCTTAAATATTTGCCACATAGCTTTCCTCCCTGCTTGACTGTGTATCTTTTCTCCCTCTGTCTTTTTACTTTTTTAACCATTTTACTTTGCCCTACTGATTAAGTTAAAATGTAGCAAATCAACCAAGACAAATCCGAAGCCCTCCCGATAAATATCCCAACCCCAACAGTGAATCTCCTTCAATCAAACTTCCCCTATCAATGAAAACAGACTACACCAATATCTGGGTATCAAAATAACCCCACAATTTCACCAACTATACCACAACCACATCAACCAGTATACGAAAATCAAAACTCTTTCCAACGATGGAAGAACTACTATCTCTTGGCTGGGTGAATAAATTCAATAAAAATGAATGTACTCCCAAAGCTCACTTACCTATTTACGACTCTCCCAATAGACATCCCACTACATACTCTCCGTCAACTACAACACGAGTAATGAAATTTATATGGGAGAATAACACATAGGATTTCTCGAAAGTGGCCATGGCCAGACGGACACAGGGTGGTCTGGGAGTCCCTGATTTAGCTAAATATTACTACGCTACCAACTAAGACATCTAACTCACTGGACCTCTATTAACCCCCAACCCTGTGGCAGAAATTGAAAGTGCACAAATCTACCCTTCCCACCTACTCACCTGATGACCCCACACATCACCCACACGGAACAATTACATACCAGCCCTATGAAAACCTCATATACCTATGGCGCCGAATAAATAAACAACACTCACTCACCCAAACCCCTCCAGCTACTCCCCTTCGCCAGCCTCCAGACATTCCCACAAGCCTAATACCAGCATATTTTAAACCCTGAAGGACCTGTCACTACTCAGATACTTCGATTACACAGACATAATAAAGCCCCTAATCTCATTCGAGGAGCTGACATCTGAAAAGAAAGTCCCTCTCACTCTCTCCTTTATGTATTGTCAAATAAACACAGGGCAGATACTTTAACCAGAAACGGATGTATTCCCCCAATTAACACAATTTGAAACTATTCTACTAGGAGGACCATACAAGAAAGGAATTATATCCTCGATATATTACATTCTGAACTCTCTTCCCTCAAATCCCCCACCCAAACACTCCATATGTCCAAATGGGAAACTGCCCTCGGACATCAAATAGATTAGATACATGGGAAGAATATGGGAGGCCACAGCCAAAACCTCGATAAATGTTACATACAAAGAAAACAGCTATAAGGTGTTAATGCCACTGGTATTTCCACCTGTTAGACTTCACGCCTTCAATTCAAGCTTATCAGCGACCTGCTGGCGATGCGGAAAAATATCAGGCACCTCTTCCATATATTTGGTCTGCCCGGACCTACAACCATACTGGTCATGGTACAAAACTTGGTGAACAAGATATTCAAAAGACCTATACCACTTTCTCCAGAAAACGCCCTCCTAAGCATCCCACACCCAGACCTACTAAAATCAAAACGAGACCTGATTAGGCATATCCTAACAGTCGCAAGGTGCCTGATCCCAAACACTGGAAAAACACTCAAATACCAACATACACTGAGCTCAACAAAATCAACGAGGTACATAATGGACACCCTTACAGCACACATCAGAGACAAAACGACTAAGCATGAAAATATATGGAGCCCCTGGACCAAGTATACCGGACAAGTTATTTTCCTCCCTGGTGAAAAACCCCACAGGGCAATACTGTCCCTCCGAAATGGAGGAACACAAAACACAAAAGAAGATCGAAAAGACCAGTCGAAAAAAGCTGTATATAAACTCCCATAGGCGGGGGGGATCAGAGTGATAAAGAACTGACGGGGGAGCCGAGCGTCCATCAATCAACCCACGACAGTGGGGTAAGTCTAAGTTTAATATAGGTAAGACTCAGGATCAAGTTCAAGATAAATGAGAATAATTTTTCAACTTTCCTGAAAATTAGGCTGAAAAATTTGCAAGTGCCTTTTGCTTGAGCTATTTTCTTTGTTTTTCTCAAGTTTGATATTGTATGTTAAATTTGCTATTTAGAAAGAAAAATGGAGACACAATATATGTGAATATGTAATGCATTTGAATGTTATTCAATAAACTATCTAATTTTAAAAAAAAAAATTTGCAAATCTATAGGTTCAAATGAAGGTTACTAATAAAAGTATAATTTTGACCAATGTAAAAAAAATGCACAAAATTGATAGATTTGGACTACAGAAATTATTTGGTGATTTCTTACGCTCCCGCGGTGCATGATCCTGGTCAGGTAAGAACAGGGGCGTAATAGCAGGGGCCTGGGCCCCCATGATCTCCCCCCTCCCAAGAGTTCCACACGCAATTGTTTTCAAACTTCCGGTCTCGTTCTGGTCTTAAACAGACCTAACCTTCTGAGAAGAGAGTGTGAGCCCTCTACCTCTCAGGGGCCCTCTCTCTCATTACCTCTAATGTTACTCCCAGTGGGAAGAAGACACGGCACTGCGCCTCTGCCTTAAAGGCATTAAGTCTATTCTACGAGGTAGCGCAAAACTCAACACTGCCTAAATTACCTAGGCTGCGGTGCATTATTTTCAAGAAGTTTTGGAAATAGCACAGTCAAGCAAAATTAGTTAAAAACCAACACAAACCCTATATAGCATAGTCGGGAAGCTTGCCCACCCCACCAATTTTCACCCACTGCCTGCCCTACACAAATAGTATCTTTTATTGGATGTTAGTAGTCATATGTCCTAGGTGCCAAGTTACCCGCTGCCAATCAGTATAATTAGATTCTGTACTGCATTACAATAGCAGTGAGCCAATCAGATATTAGAATTCTGTACTGCAGCTACAGAGATGCCAATCAGATATTAGATTCTGTAATGGCATTGATCTAGAAGATGCCCAATTCAAGATGTATTAGATTCTGATACTGCCAATTGCATATAGAGATGCCAATCAGAGATATTAGATTTGCTTAATGCATTGATATAGAGATGCCAATCAGATATTAGATTCTGTACTGCATTGCTATAGAGATGCCAATCAGATATTAGATATTCTGTACTGCATTGCCTATAGAGGATGCCATAGATATTAGTTCTGTACTGTAGCTCTGCAGTTGCTTATTTTTATAGAGAGGTCAATCAGATATTAGATTCTGTATACTGCATGTATATAGAGATGCCAATCAGATATTCGTCTTCTATATGCATTAGAATACAGGGACCGCCAATCAGACTCACCGCTGCATCCAATCAGATATATAGTTCTGTACTGCATTGCTATAGAGATGCCAATCAGATATTAGTTCTGTACTGCATGACATGCCAATCAGATATTAGATTCTGTATGCATTGATATAAGAGCCAATCAGATATTAGTTTCTATACTGCATTGCTACAGAGCCGCCCAATCAGATATTAGAGTCTGTACTGCATTGCTATAGAGATGCCAATCAGATATTAGATTCTGTACTGCATTGATATAAAGAAGCCAATCAGATATTAGTTTCTATACTGCATGGCACAGGGCCGCCAATCAGATATTAGATTCGTACTGCATTGCAATAGAGTGCCATCAGATATAAGATTCTGTATTGCATTGATTAAGCTAGGTACACACAGCACAGATTTCTGAAAGATGACAGATCCAGACAGGATCTGCAAGATCCTGTCTGCCATCTTTCAAGATCTGCATACACACAGTCCCGAGCGTTCTCCCTATGAACCTCTAAGGAGAACGCTGGGAGTGTGGTTTCCATCGCGCGCTAGACCCCTATAGGGAGTTCTAGCGCGGCCGCTGCGAATTTCGGCCTTCCCGAACGAGCGTACGGCCGACCCATCGTTCGGCGGCCGCGGGCTCATTGGAACAGCGCACACACAAACGATAAAGCTCGAACATATCCGACGTATATCGGGGCTTTATTGTTAGTGTGTGATACCCAGCTTTGAGAACCAATCAGATATAAGTTTCTATACTGCTTTTGTACCGAGCACCAATCAGATATTAGAATTGTACTGCATTGCTACAAAGCCGCTAATCAGATAATTGATTCTGTACTGCATGATATAGAGATGCCAATCAGATATTAGTTTCTATACTGCTGGACAGGCGCCAATCAGATATACATTCTGTACTAGCCATTGCTACAAAGCCGCCAATCAGATAATAGATTCTGTACGGCATTGCTATAGAGATGCCAATCGATATTAGATTCTGTACTGCATTGCTATAGAGATGTCTGTACTGTATGCTTCAGAGATGCCAATCAGATATTAGATTCTGTACTGCATTGCTACAGAGCCACCAATCAATATTAGATTTGCTAGCATTGCTACAGAGTGACAATTAGATATTAGATTATGTACTGCATTGCTATAGAGATGACAATCAATATGATTCTGTACTGCATTGATATAGAAATTCCAATCAGATATAGATTCTGTACGCATTGATATAGATGCCAATCAATATAGATTCTTTACTGCATTGATATAGAGATGCCAATCAGATATTAGATTCTGTACATGCATTGCTCAGCGGCCACCAATCAGATATAGATTCTGTACTGCTGATATAGAGATGCCAATCAGAGTATTAGATCTGTACGCATTGCTACAGAGATGCCAATCAGATATTAGATTTCTGTACTGCATTGCTTTAGAGATGCCAATCAGATATTGGATTGTACTGATTGCTATAGAGATGCCAATCAGATATAGATTCTGTACTACATTGCTACAGAGCCGCCAATCAGATATTAGATTCTGTAGTGCATTGCTATAGAGATGCCAATCAGATATTAGATTCTGTACTGCATGCTACAATGCCATCATCAGAATATAAGATTCTGTACTGCATGCTTCAAAGTCGACAATCAGATATTAGATTCTGTACTGCAGCTTGCTATAGATGGCCAATCAGATATTAGATTCTGACTGCATTGCTACAAAGCCGCCAATCAGATATTAGATTCTGTACGCATTGCCTACAGAGATGCCAAGCAGATATTAGATTCAGTACTGCATTGATATAGAGATGCCAATCAGACCGGGATCCCATGATACAGTATAATCTCGCAAAGTGATGCCAATTTGTTCTGTACTGCATTGCTATAGAAATATAATCAGATATTAGATTCTATTACTGCAGTGATATAGAGATGCCAATCAGATATTAGATTCTGTACTGCATTGATATAGAGATGCAATCAAATATTAGATTCTGTACTGCATTGATATAGAGATGCCCCATCAGTATTAGATTCTGTACTGCATTGCACGAGCCGCAATCAGATATTAGATTCTGTAGTGGATTGCTACAGAGCCACCAATCAGATATTAGATTATTACTGCATGATATAGAGATGCCAATAGATATTAGATTGTTACTGCATTGCTACAGAGATGCCAATCAGTATTAGATTCTGCACTACATGTTATAGAGATGCCAATCAATATTGGATTCTGTACTGCATTGCTAAGAGATGCCAATCAGATATTAGATTCTGTACTACATTGCTACAGAGCCGCCAATCAGATATTAGATTCTGTAGTGCATTGCTATAGAGATGCCAATCAGATATAGATTCTGTACTGCATGCTACAAAGCCACCATCAGATATAAGATTCTGTACTGCATTGCTACAGAGATGCCAATCATGATATAGATTCTGTACTGCATTGCTATAAGATGCCAATCAGATATTAGATTTGTACTGCATTGCACAAAGCCGCCAATCAGATATTAGATCTGTACTGCTTGCTACAGAGATGCAAGCAGATATTAGATTCTGTACTGCTGATATAGAGATGCCAATCAGACCGGGATCCCATGATACAGTAAGTCTCGCAAAGTGATGCCAATTTGATTTTGTACTGCCATTGCTATGAAATGCCATCAATATTGATTCTGCATTGCACTGCTATAGAGATGCCAATCAGATATTAGATTCTGTACTGCATAGCTATAGAGATGCCATCAGATATTAGATTCTGTACTGCATAGCTATAGAGATGCCAATCAGATATTAGATTCTGTACTGCATTGCAACGGAGCCGCCAATCAGATATAGATTCTGTATGCATTGCTATAAGCCACCAATCAGATATTAGATTCTGACTATGCATTGCTACAGAGATGCCAATCAGATATTAGATTCTGTACTGCATTGCAACAGAGCCGCCAATCAGATATTAGATTCTGTACGCATTGCTACAAAGCCGCCAATCAGATATTAGATTTTTTACTGCATAGCTATAGAGATGCCAATCAGATATTAGATTCTGATATTAGATAGCTACTAGCACCAATCAGATATTAGATTCTGTACTGTATTGCTATAGAGATGCCAATCCGATATTGGATTCTGTACTGCATGCTATAGAGATGCCAATCAGATATTAGATTCTTTACTACATGCTACAGAGCCGCCAATTAGATATTAGATTCTGTAGTGCATTGCTATGAGATGCCAATCAGATATTAGATTCGTACTGCATTGCTACAAAGCACCAATCATATAAGATTCTGTACTGCATTGCTACAAAGCAGCCAATCCGATATTAGATTCTGTACTGCATGCTATAGAGATGCCAATCAGATATTAGATTCTGTACTGCATTGCTACAAAGCCGCCAATCAGATATTAAATTATGTCATGTATGCTACAGAGATGCCAAGCAGATATTAGATTCTGTACTGCATTGATATAGAGATGCCAATCAGACGGGATCCCATGATACAGTAATCTCGCAAAGTGATGCCAATTTGATTCTGTACGCATTGCTATAGAAATGCCAATCAGTATTTGATTCTGTTGCCATGCTATAGAGATGCCAATCAGATATTAGATTCTGTACTGCATAGCTATAGAGATGCCAATCGATATTAGATTCTGTACTGCTTGCAACAGAGCCCGCAATCAGATATTAGATTCTGTACTGCATTGCTACAAAGCCGCCAATCAATAGATTCTGTACTGCATGCTACAGCGATGCCAATCAGAATTAGATTCTGTACTGCATTGCTAGAGATGCCAATCAGATATTTAGATTTCTGTACTGCATTGTTCCGAGATGCCAATCAGATATTAGATTCTGTACTGCATTGCTACAGAGCCGCCAATCAGATATTAGATTCTGTACTGCATTGCTACTAAGCACCATCAGTATTAGATTCTGTACTGCATTGCTTACAGAGATGCCAATCAGATATTAGATTCTTTACTGCATTGCAACAGAGCCTCCAATCAGATATTAGATTCTGTACTGCATTGCTACAAGCCGCAATCAGATATTAGATTTGTACTGCATTGCTACAGAGATGCCAATCAGATATTAGATTCTGTACTGCATTGCTACAGAGATGCCAATCAGATATTAGATTCTGTACTGCATTGCTACTGAGATGCCAATTAGATATTAGATTCTGGTGCATTGCTATAGAGATGCCAATCAGATACTAGATTCTGTACTGCACGCTATAGAGATGCCATCAGATATTAGATTCTGTACTGCATTGCTACAGACACGCCAACAGATATTAGATTCTGTACTGCATTGATATAGAGATGCTAATCAGATATTAGATTCTGTACTGCATTGCTACAGACGCCAATCAGATATTAGATTCTGTACATACATGATTAGAATGCCAATCCGATATTAGATTCTGTACTGTATTGCTACAGAGCGCAATCAGATATTGATATCTGTACTCGCATTGCTATAGAGATGCCAATCAGATATTAGTTGTACTGCATTGATATAGAGATGCCAATCAGAATTGGATTCTGTACTGCATGCTATAGAGATGCAATACACTATGGATTCTGTTGCTTTGCTATAGAGATGCCAATAGATATTAGATTCTGTACTGCATTGATATAGAGATGCCAATCAGATATTAGATTCTGTACCTGCATGTATAGAGATGCCAATCAGTTTAGATTCGTACTGTATTGCTACAGAGCCGCCAATCAGATATAGATTCTGTACTGCATTGCTATAGAGATGCCAATCAGATATTAGATTCTGTACTGCATTGATATAGAGAGGCCACATCGATATGGATTCTGTACTGCATGCTATAGAGATGCCAATCAGATATTAGATTCTGTACTTCATTGATATAGAGATGCCAATCAGACCGGGATCCCATTGATACAGTAAATCTCGCAAAGTGATGCCAATTTGATTCTGTACTGCATTGCTATAGAAATGCCAATCAGATATTTGATTCTGCATTGCACTGCTATAGAGATGCAATCAGATATTAGATTCTGTACTGCATTGCAACAGAGCACGCCAATCAGATATTAGATTCTGTACTGCATTGCTACAAGCCGCCAACAGATATTAGATTCTGTACTGCATTGCTACAGAGATGCCAATCAGATATTAGATTCTGTACTGCATTGATACAGAGATGCCAATCAGATATTAGATTCTGTACTGCATTGCTTCCCGAGATGCCAATCAGATATTAGATTCTGTACTGCATTGCTACAGAGCCGCCAATCAGATATTAGATTCTGTACGCATTGCTACTAAGCCACCAATCAGATATTAGATCTGTACTGCATTGCTACAGAGACGCAATCAGATATTAGATTCTGTACTGCATTGATATAGGATGCCAATCAGATATTGGATTCTGTACTGTGCTATAGGATGCCAATCAGATATTGGATTCTGTACTGATTTGCTATAGAGATGCCAATCAGATATTAGATTCTGTACTGCATTGATATAGAGATTTTCTTGGATGCCAATCAGATATTAGATTCTGTACTGCATTGCTACTGAGATGCAATCAGATATTAGATTCTGTACTGCTATGATATAGAGATGCTAATCGATATTAGATTCTGTACTGCATTGCTACAGAGCCAATCAGATATTAGATTCTGTACTGCATTGCTACAAAGATGCCACCAGATATTAGATTCTGTACTGCATTGCTATGAGATGCCAATACGATATTAGATTCTGTACTGATTGATATAGAGATGCTAATCAGATATTATATTCTGTACTGCATTGCTACAGACGCCAATCAGAGTATTATGTATTCGTACTGCATTGATAAGAGATGCCAAGCAGATATTAGATTTCTGTACTGCATTGATATAGAGGGATGATCTCAGTAGCAATGCAGTACAGAATCTAATATCTGATTGGCATCTCTATATCAATGCAGTACAGAATCTAATATCTGATTGGCATCTCTATAGCAAATCAGTACAGAATCCAATATCTGATTGGCATCTCTATAGCAATGCAGTACAGAATCCAATATCTGATTGGCATCTCTATAGCAATGTCTCTGTAGCAATGCAGTACAGAATCTAATATCTGATTGGTGGCTTAGTAGCAATGCAGTACAGAATCTAATATCTGATTGGCGGCTCTGTAGCAATGCAGTACAGAATCTAATATCTGATTGGCATCTCGGGAAGCAATGCAGTACAGAATCTAATATCTGATTGGCATCTCTGTATCAATGCAGTACAGAATCTAATATCTGATTGGCATCTCTGTAGCAATGCAGTACAGAATCTAATATCTGATTGGCGGCTTTGTAGCAATGCAGTACAGAATCTAATATCTGATTGGCGGCTCTGTTGCAATGCAGTACAGAATCTAATATCTGATTGGCATCTCTATAGCAGTGCAATGCAGAATCAAATATCTGATTGGCATTTCTATAGCAATGCAGTACAGAATCAAATTGGCATCACTTTGCGAGATTTACTGTATCATGGGATCCCGGTCTGATTGGCATCTCTATATCAATGTGCCATGGCCACCTTTCGAGAAATCCTAGTGCTTATTCTCCCATATAAATTTCATTACCTCGTGTTGTAGTTGACGGAGAGTATGTGTGGGATGTCTATTGGGAGAGTCGTAAATAGGTAAGTGAGCTTGGGAGTACATTCATTTTTATTGAATTTATTCCCCTAGCCGAGATAGTGTAGTTCTTCCATCGTTGGAAAGAGTTGATTTTCTGTATCATTGGTGTTATGTTGGTGTGTATAGTTGTGAAATTGTGGGGTATTTTGATACCCGAGATATTGGATGTAGTCTGTTTTCCATTGATAGGGGAAGTTTGAGTGAAGGAGATTCACTGTTGGGGTTGGGATATTTATCGGGAGGGCTTCGGATTTGTCTTGTTGATTTGCTACATTTTAACTTAATCAGTAGGGCAAAGTAAAATGGTAAAAAAAGTAAAAAGACAGAGGGAGAAAAGATACACAGTCAAGCAGGAGGAAAGCTAATGTGGCAAATTTAAAGTTAATTTGAAGGTTACTAATAAATGTATCATTTTACTGGGTTCACTGAACTTTTAACCGAATTTAAAAAATTGGACCAAATATGCAAAATGAACAAAATTTGCAATTCTTCACAGAAATTTTTGTGAAAAGTATTGTAGATTGTTTTACAAAAAATTTTTGTAAACAATGTGTTCTACAGAAATTATTGGTGAACATTTTGAAACTATTGTGTTTTACAAACATAGGGGCCGATGCAGAACCAGAAATGATAAATCACTTTGCGAGATTTACTGTATCATGTAAGGGCCTCTGCTTAAAGGCGTTAAGTTCTGTGCTACAAGGTAGAGCAAAACTCTAGGCTGTCTATATCATATAAGTTGCGCTATTGAATTTGTGGTAGTAGTACAGTCAACCAAAAATTTGTGTAAAACCAATGCAAATCCGAGTTGTACACCAGCTAGCATGTGTTTTACTCTGATGTCTAACTGAAGTTCTGTCATTGCGCACTAAAGTCAGACGCATACACATGGTGCGATTGGAACTTTCATTTTGGGGGCAAAGGGAGCAGGATGAGCCAGGAGATCTCGTCAGGGCAGAGCTCCAGATGCCATTATTCAGAGGAAGCCAGCAAGTTAAATAATTAAGGTAAATTAGGTAGAAATTTTTTTTTTTGCCAACTTAGTTTTAAAGCCACAGCTTGCCACTAACCTTGTTTTTTATGGTGTAGATTGGCATCTCTATAGCAAAGCAGTACAGAATCTAATATCGATTGGCATCTTTATAGCAAAGCAGTACAGAATCTAATATCTGATTGGCATCTCTATAGCAAAGCAGTACAGAATCCAATATTGATTGGCATCTCTATAGCAGCAGACAGAATCCAATATCTGATTGCATCCTATCTATCAATGCAGTACAGAATTAATATCTGATTGGCATCTCTATAGCAATGCAGTACAGAATTAATATCTGAATGGCAGCTCTGTAGCAATACAGTACAGAATCTAATATCTGATTGGCATCTCTATAGCAATGACAGTACAGAATCTAATATCTGATTGGCATCTCTATATCAATGCAGTACAGAATCCAATATCTGATTGGCATCTCTATTAGCAATGCAGTACAGAATCTAATATCTGATTGGCGGCTCTGTAGCAATACAGTACAGAATCTAATATCTGATTGGCATCTCTATATCAATGTATACGAATCTAATATCTGATTGGCGTCTGTACAATGCAGTACAGAATCTAATATCTGATTAGCATCTCTATATCAATGCATGTACAGAATCTATATCTGATGGGCATCTCAGTAGCAATGCAGTACAGAATCTAATATCTGATTGGCATCTCTGTAGCATGCAGTACAGAATCTATATTCTGATTGGCATCTCAGTAGCAATGCAGTACAAAATCTAATATTGATTGGGGTTTGTAGCAATGCAGTACAGAATCTAATATCTGATTGGAGGCTCTGTTGCAATGCAGTAAGAATCTAATATCTGATTGGCATCTCTGTAGCAATGCAGACAGAATCTAATATTGATTGGTGGCTTAGTAGCAATGCAGTACAGAATCTAATATCTGATTGGCGGCTCTGTAGCAATGCAGTACAGAATCTAATATCTGATTGGCATCTCGGGAAGCAATGCAGTACAGAATCTAATATCTGATTGGCATCTCTGTATCAATGCAGTAAAGATCTAATATCTGATTGGCATCTCTGTAGCAATGCAGTACAGAATCTAATTCTGATTGCGGGGCTTTGTAGCAATGCAGTACAGAATCTAATATCTGATTGGCGCTCTGTTGCAATGCAGTACAGAATCTAATATCTGATTGGCATCTCTATAGCAGTGCAATGCAGAATCAATATTGATTGGCATTTCTATAGCAATGCAGTACAGAATCAAATTGGCATCACTTTGCGAGATTTCTGTATCATGGGATCCGCGTCTGATTGGCATCTCTATATCAATGCAGTACAGAATCTAATATCTGCTTGGCATCTCTATATCAATGCAGTACGAATCTAATATCTGATGGCGTCTGTAGCATGCAGTACAGAATATAATATCTGATTAGCATCTCTATATCAATGCAGTACAGAATCTAATATCTGATTGGCATCTCAGTAGCAATGCAGTACAGAATCTAATATATGGTTGGCATCTTGTAGCAATGCAGTACAGAATCTATATCTGATTGGCGTCGTAGCAATGCAGTACAGAATCTAATATCTGATTAGCATCTCTATATCAATGCAGTACAGAATCTAATATCTGATTGGCATCTCAGTAGCAATGCGTACAGAATCTAATATCTGTGGCATCTCTATATCAATGCAGTACGAATAATATCTGATTGGCATCTCTATAGCAAATCAGACAGAATCCATATCTGATTGGCATCTCTATAGCAATGCAGTACAGAATCCAATATCTGATTGGCATCTCTATATCAATGCAGTACAGAATCTAATATCTGATGGCGTCTTGTAGCATGCGAGTACAGATCTATATCTGATTGGTGGCTTAGTAGCAATGCAGTACAGAATCTAATATCTGATTGGCGGCTCTGTAGCAATGCAGTACCGAATCTAATATCTGATTGGCATCTCGGGAAGCAATGCAGTACAGAATCTAATATCTGATTGGCATCTCTGTATCAATGCAGTACAGAATCTAATATCTGATTGGCATCTCTGTAGCAATGCAGTACAGAATCTAATATCTGATTGGCGGCTTTTGTAGCAATGCAGTACAGATCTATATCTGATTGGGGGCTTGTTGCAATGCAGTACAGAATCTAATATCTGATTGGCATCTCTATAGCGTGCAATGCAGAAATAAATATCTGATTGGCATTTCTATAGCAATGCAGTACAGAATCAAATTGGCATCACTTGCGAGATTTACTGTATCATGGGATCCCGTGATTGGCATCTCTATATCAATGAGTACAGAATCTAATATCGATTGGCATCTCTAAGCAATGCAGTACAGAATCCATATCTGATTGGCCTCTCTATATCAATGCAGTACAGAATCTAATATCTGATTGGCATTCTCTATAGCAATGCAGTACAGAATATAATATCTGATGGCGGCTCTGTAGCAATACCGTACAGAATCTAATATCTGATTGGCATCTCTATAGCAATGCAGTACAGAATCTAATATCTTGATTGGCATCTCTATACATGCAGTACAGAATCTAATATCTGATTGGCATCTCTATAGCAAGCAGTACAGAATCCAATATCTGATTGGCATCTCTATAGCAATGCAGTACAGAATCCAATATCTGATTGCTCTCTAATCAATGCAGTAAGAATCTAATATCTGATTGGCTCTCTATAGCAAGCAGTACAGAATCTAAACTGATTGGCGGCTCTGTAGCAATACATACAGAATCTAATATCTGATTGGCATCTCTATATCAATGTAGTACAGAATCTAATATCTGATTGGCGTCTGTAGCAATGCAGTACAGAATTAATATCTGATTAGCATCTCTATATCAATGCAGTACAGAATCTAATATCTGATTGGCGTGCTGTAGCATGCAGTACAGAATCTAATATCTGATGGCATCTCTATAGCAGGCAGTACAGAATCTCGTATGATTGGCATCTCTATAGCAATGACTACAGATCTAATATCTAATGGCATCCAGTAGCAATCGCAGTACAGATCAATATCTGATTGGCATCTCTGTAGCATGCAGTACAGAATCTAATATCTGATTGGCATCTCTGTAGCAATGCAGTAACAAAATCTAATATCTGATTGGCGGCTTTGTAGCAATGCGTACAGAATCTAATATCTGATTGGAGGCTCTGTTGCAATGCAGTAAAGAATCTAATATCTGATTGGCATCTTGTAGAAATGCAGTACAGAATCTAATATCTGATTGGTGGCTTAGTAGCAATGCAGTACAGAATCTAATATCTGATTGGCGGCTCTGTAGCAATGCAGTACAGAATCTAATATCTGATTGGCATCTCGGGAAGCAATGCAGTACAGAATCTAATATCTGTTGGCATCTCTGTATCAATGCAGTACAGAATCTAATATCTGATTGGCATCTCTGTAGCATGCAGTACAGAATCTAATATCTGATTGGCGGCTTGTAGCATGCAGTACAGAATCTAATATCTGATTGGCGGCTCTGTTGCAATGCAGTACAGAATCTAATATATGATTGGATCTCTATAGCTATGCAGTACAGAATCTAATATTGATTGGCATCTCTATAGCAGTGCATGCAGAATCAAATATCTGATTGGCATTTCTATAGCAATGCAGTACAGAATCAAATTGGCATCACTTTGCGGAGATTTACTGTATCATGGATCGGTCTGATTGGCATCTCTATATCAATGCAGTACAGAATCTAATATCTGCTTGGCATCTCTGTAGCAACAGTACATAATTTAATATCTGATTGGCGGCTTTGTAGCAATGCAGTACAGAATCTAATATCTGATGGCATCTCTATAGCAATGCAGTACAGAACTAATATCGGATTGGCTGCTTTGTAGCAATGCAGTACAGAATCTTATTATGATTGGTGGCTTTGTATAGCAATGCAGTACAGAATCTAATATCTGATTGGCATTCTATAGCAATGCACTACAGAATCTAATATCTAATTGGCGGCTCTGTAGCAATGTTAGTAAGAATCTAATATCTGATTGGCATCTCATAGCAATGAGATACAGAATCCAATATCTGATTGGGATCTCTATAGCAATACAGTACAGAATCTAATATCTGATTGGTGCTTAGTAGGATCTAATATCAGAATCTAAATCTGATTGGCATCTCTATAGCTATGCAGTAAAAAAATCTAATATCTGATTGGCGGCTTTGTGCAATGCAGTAAAGAATCTATATCTGATGGCGGCTCTGTTGCAATGCAGGACAGAATCTAATATCTGATGGCATCTCTGTAGCAATGCAGTACAGAATCTAAATCTGATTGTGGCTTATAGCAATGCAGTACAGAATCTAATATTGATGGCGGCTCCGTTGCAATGCAGTACAGAATCTAATATCTGATTGGCATCTCTATAGCATGCAGTACAGAATCTAATATTGATGGCATCTCTATAGCATGACGTACAGAATCAATATCTGATTGGCATCTCTATAGCAGTGCAATGCAGAATCAATATCTGATTGGCATTTCTATAGCATGCAGTACAAAATCAAATTGGCATCACTTTGCGAGACTTACTGATCATGGATCCCGGTCTGATTGGCATCCTCAATCAATGCAGTACAGAATCTATATCTGCTTGGCATCTCTGTAGCAATGCAGTACAGAATCTAATATCTGATTGGCGGCTTTGTAGCAATTCAGTACAGATCTAATATCTGATTGGATCTTATAGCAATGCAGTACAGAATCTAATATCTGATTGGCATCCTGTAGCAATGCAGTACAGAATCTTAATCTGATTGGGGGCTTGTAGCAATGCAGTACAGAATCTAATATCTGTGGCATCTCTATAGCAATGCACTACAGAATCTAATATCTGATTGGCGGCTCTGTAGCAATGTAGTACAGAATCTAATATCTGATTGGCATCTCTTAGCAATGCAGTACAGAATCAATATATGATTGGCATCTCTATAACATGTAGTGCAGAATCTAATCTGATGGCATCTCTGTAGCAATGCAGTACGAATCTAATATTGATTGGCATCTGTATATCAATGCAGATAATATAATTCTGATGTTGCTCTGTAGCAATCCACTACAGAATCTAATATCTGATTGGCGGCTCGTAGCAATGCAGTACAGAATCTAATATCTGATTGGATCTCTATATCAATGCAGTACAGAATCTAATATTTGATTGCATCTCTATATCAATGCAGTACAGAATCTAATATCTGATATGGCATCCTATATCAATGCAGTATAGATAAATATCTGATATAGTCTATAGCAATGCAGTACAGAATCAAATTGGCATCACTTTGCGAGATTTACTGTATCATGGGATCCCGGTCTGATTGGCATCTCTATATCAATGCAGTACTGAATCTAATATCTGCTTGGCATCTCTGTAGCAATGCAGTACAGAATCTAATATCTGATTGGCGGCTTTGTAGCAATGCAGTTCAGAATCTAATATCTGATTGGCATCTCTATAGCAATGCAGTACAGAATCTAATATCTGATTGTCGACTTTGAAGCAATGCAGTACAGAATTATATCTGATTGATGCATTGTAGCAATGCAGTACAGAATCTAATATCTGATTGGCATCTTATAGCAATGCACTACAGAATCTATATCTGATTGGCGGCTCGTAGCAATGTAGACAGAATCTAATATCTGATTGGCATCTCTATAGCAATGCAGTACAGAATCCAATATCTGATTGGCATCTCTAAAAGCAATGCAGTACAGAATCTAATATCTGATTGGCATCTCTGTAGCAATGCAGTAACAGATCTAATCTGATTGGCCATTCTCTATAAGCAGTACAGAATCTAATATCTGATTGGTGGCTCTGGAGCAATGCAGTACAGAATCTAAATCTGATTGGCATCTCTATATCAATGCCGTAAGAATCTATATTTGATTGGCATCTCTATATCAATGCAGTACAGAATCTAATTGATTGGAATTCTATATCAATGCAGTACAGAATCAATATCTGATTGGCATCTTATGCAATGCAAGTACATAATCTAATATCTAATTGTCATCTCTGGTAGCAATGCAGTACAGAATCTAATTATGATTGGTGGCTCTGTAGCAATGCCGTACAGAATCTAATATCTGATTGGCATCTCTAAGCAATACAGTACAGACATCTCTATAGCAATGCAGTACAGAATCTAATATCGATTGGCATCTCTATAGCAATGCCGTACAGAATCTATTATCTGATGGCGGCTTTGTAGCAATGCAGTACAGAATGTAATATCTGATTGGCGGCTCTGTAGCATGCAGTATAGAAACTAATATCTGATTGGCATCTCTATATCAATGCAGTACAGAATCAATTATCTGATTAGCGGCTTTGTAGCAATGCGTACGATCTAATATCTGATTGGTGCTCGGTAGCAAGCAGTATAGAAACTTATATCTGATTGGGATTCTAAAGCTGGGTACACACACTAACAATAAAGCCCCGATACCGTCGGATCCGATGGTATCGAGGCTTATCGTATTGTGTGTGCGCTCGTTCCCGAATGAGCCCCGCGGCCGCCCGAACGATAGGGTCGGCCGTACGCTCGTTCGGGAAAGGCCGAAATTTCCAGCGGCCGCGCTAAGACTCCCTATAGAGGAGTCTAGCGCGGCCGATGGAAACACACAGTCCCGAGCGTTCTCCTTATGAGGTTCATAGGGAGAACGCTCGGGACTGTGTGTATGCAGATCTTTGAAGATGGCAGACAGGATCTTGCAGATCTGTCTGGATCTGTCATCTTTCAGAAATCTGTGCTGTGTGTACCTAGCTTAAATCAATGCAATACAGAATCTTATATCTGATGGCATCTCTATTAAGGCAAGTACGGAATCTAATATCTGATTGGCGGCCCTGTGCAATGCAGTATAGAAACTAATATCTATTGGCTTTCTATATCAATGCGAGTACAGACTCTAATATCTGATTGGCATTCTCTAAGCAAGCAGTACAGACTCTAATATCTGATTGGCGGCTCTGTAGCAATGCAGTCAGTATAGAAACTAATATCTGATTGGCTCTTATATCAATGCAGTACGAATCTAATATCTGATTGGCATCTCTATAGCAATGCAGTACAGAACTATATATCTGATTGGCATCTCATAGCAATGCAGTACAGATCTAATATCTGATTGGCCGGCCCTGTAGCAATGCAGTATAGAAAAATATCTGATTGGCATCTCTATATCAATTGCATGTACAGAATCTAAAATCTGATTGACCTCTCTAGTAGCAATGCAGTACAGAAGGCTTTGTAGCAATGCAGTACAGAATCTAATACTCTGATTGGCGGGCTCTGTTGCAATGCAGTACAGAATCTACATTTGATTGGCATTCTTATAGCAGGCCAATGCAGAATCAAAATATTGATTGGCATTTCTATAGCAAGCAGTACAGAATCAAATTGGCATCACTTTGCGAGATTTACTGTATCATGGGATCCCGGTCTGAATTGGCATCTCTATATCAATGAAGTACAGAATCTAATATCTGATTGGCATCTATATAGGCAATGCAGTACAGAAATCCAATAATCTGATTGGCTCCTCTATATCAATGCAGACAGAATCTAATATCTGATTGGCATCTCTATAGCAAGCAGTACAGAATCTAATATTGATTGGCGGCTCTGTAGCAATACAGTAAGAATCTAAATTATTGGCATTCTATCATGCAGCAGTACAGAATTCTAATATCTGATGGCATCTCTATCAAATGCAGTACAGAATCTAATATCTGATTGGCATCTCTATAGCAAAGCAGTACAGAGATGCTCTCTATAGAATCTGATTGTGCATCTATATGCAATGCAGTACAGAATCCAATATCTGATTGGCATCTCTATATAATGCAGTACAGAATCTAATCTGATTGGCGATCTCTACTAGCAATGCAGTACAGAATCTAATATCTGAATTGGCGGCTCTGTAGCCATACATACGATATACTAATATCTGATTGGCTCTCTATATCAATGTAGTACAGAATCTAATATCTGATTGGCGTCCTGTAGCATGCAGTACAGAATCTAATATTGATTAGATCTCTATGATCAAGCAGATACAGATCTAAATAATCTGATGGCGGTCTGTAGCATGCAGTACAGAATCTAATATCTGACTGGCATCTCTATAGCGATGCAGTACAGAATCTAGTATTGATTGGCATCTCTATAGCAATGCACTACAGAATCTAATATCACTATTGGCATTCAGTAGCAAGCAGTACAGAATCTAATATCTGATTGATTGGCATCTCTGTAGCAATGCAGTACAGAATCTAATATCTGATTGGCATCTCTGTAGCAATGCAGTACAAAATCTAATATCTGATTGGGGCTTGTAGCAATGCAGTCAGAATCTAATATTGATGGAGGCTCTGTTGCAATGCCAGTAAAGAATCTAATTCGATTGGCATCTCTGTAGCAAGCAAGTACAGAATAATATCTGATTGGGCTTAGTAGCAATGCAGTACAGAATCTAATATCTGAATGGCGGCTCTGTAGCAAGCAGTACAGAATCTATAATCTGATTGGCATCTCGGGAAGCAATGCAGTACAGAATCTAATATCTGATTGGCATCTTTTCTGTATCAATGCAGTACAGGAATCTAATATCTGATTGGCATCTCTGTTAGCAATGCAGTACAGAATCTAATATCTGATGGCGGTCTTTGTAGCAATGCAGTACAGAATTAATATCTGATTGGCGGGCTCTGTTGCATGCAGGTACGAATCTAATATTGATTGGCATCTCTATAGCTATGCCAGTACAGAATCTAATATCTGTGGCATCTCTATAGCAGTGGCAATGCAGAATCCAAATATCTGATTGGCATTTCTATAGCAATGCAGTACAGGAATCAATGGGCATCACTTTGCGAGATTTACTGTATCATGGGATCCCGGTCTGATTGGCATATCTATATCAACTGCAGTACAGAATCTAATATTGCTTGGCATCTCTGTAGCATACGTACATAATTTAATATCTGATTGGCGGCTTTGTAGCAATGCAGTACAGAATCTAATCTGATTGGCCATCTCTGCTAGCAAGCAGTACAGAATTAATCGGATGCTCTTGTAGCAATGCAGTACAGAATCTATATATCTATTGGTGGCTCTGTAGCAATGCAGTACAAGAATCTAATATCTGATGCATCTCTAGCAATGCACTACAGAATCTAATATCTATGGCGCTTTAGCAATGGTAGAAGCATCTAAATCGATTGGCATCTTATAGCAATAGAGTTACAAGATCTCAATATCTGATTGGCATCTCTATAGCAATTCTTACATTACCAGAATCTAATATTGATTGGTGCTTAGTAGCTATCTAATATCAGAAGAATCTAAGATTGATTGCATCTCTATAGTATTGCAGTAAAAAATCTAATATCTGCTTGCGGCCTTCTGTAGGTCAATGCAGTACAGAATCTAATATCTGATTGGCGGCTCTGTTGCAATGCAGTACAGAATCTAATATCTGATTGGATCTGTAGCAATGACAGTCAGAATCTAATATCTGATTGTGGTGGCTAGTAGCAATGCAGTACAGAATCTAAATATGATTGGCGGGCTCCGTTGCAATTGCAGTACAGAATCTAATATCTGATTGGCATTCTATAGCTACTGCATACAGAATCTAATATCTGTTGGCCATCTCTTCTATAGCATGCGTACAGAATCTAAATATTGATTGGCATCTCTATAGCAGTGCAATGCAGGAATCAAATATCTGATTGGCATTCTATAGCAATGCAGTACAAAATCAAATTGGCATCACTTTGCGAGACTTACTGTATCATGGAATCCCGGTCTGATGCATCTCTATATCATGCAGTACAGAATCTAATAGCTGCTTGGCATCTCGTAGCAATGCAGTACAGAAACTAAATCTGATTGGCGGGCGCTTTGTAGCAATGCAGTACGAATTCTAATATCTGATGTGGCATCCTCTATAGCAAGGCAGTACAGAATCTAATATCGAGATCAGCTCTGTAGCAATGCAGTACCGAAATTTTACTGATTGGTGGGCTTTAGCAATGCAGTACAGAATCTAATATCTGATTGGCATCTCTATAGCAATGCATTACAGAATCTAATATCTGATTGGCATCTCTATAGCAATGCAGTACAGAATCTAATATCTGATTGGCATCTCTATAGCAATGCAGTACAGAATCTAATATCTGATTGGCATCTCTATATCAATGCATTACAGAATCTAATATCTGATTGGCATCTCTGTAGCAATGCAGTACAGAATCTAATATCTGATTGGCATCTCCAACACATATTACACACACACTTTAGCAAACACAATTACATTTATATTAGACTAAATAGTTGGAACTCATACACTGGTAAAATTATTGGCACACACTCTGAACACAGTTGGTTGGAACACAGACTGATAAAATCATTGGCACAGATTCTGATAAATGGTTGGCACACAGACTAATAAAATCATTGGCACAGACTCTGATAAATGGTTTCACACAGACTGATAAAATCATTGGCACAGACTCTGATTAATGGTTGGTACACAGACTGATAAAATCATTGGCACAGACTCTGATAAATGGTTTGTACACAGACTGATAAAATCATTGGCACAGACTCTGATAAATGGTTGGCACACAGACTGATAAAATCATTGGCACAGACTCTGATAAATGGTTGGTACACAGACTGATAAAATCATTGGCACAGACTCTGATAAATGGTTGGCACACAGACTGATCAAATCATTGGCACAGACTCTGATAAATGGTTGGTACACAGACTGATACACTATGGATCTCGGCCTGGTAAGTAACGCTCCATGTGCATAAGCTTGGAATGTTTTACTTGCCTGAAGACCAAAACTAGATCTCCAAAAATGTAAACAATTCATAAAATATTTAATTCCAATTCCCCAAATATCCAAATCCAATTCCCCAAATATCTAAATCCAATTCCCCAAAGTATACAATAGTTGCTATATAATAACTTTATTAATACAGTGGAATGCTGTGCAGCAGAAGGGTGTAAAATAGTTTCAATACGCAACTTTGTACCATGCTGCCCACTTAAATGATACAACGTATAGCCACATTCACTTAAATACCACATAGTAAAATAACTATATCCAGCATAAAAACTCGAAACATATATAATTGGTAAAAAAATGCACCCCCTTCCTAAGGAGGTTGTCGATATAGATTGAGCAGGTAAATGTCAGATTAAACACATACGGGTCTCAACTGAGTTATCCTACCGTGACAGGTGCAAATTGAAATGAGTATATACCATATTAACCAAGCCTAATTGGTCATGGATGTCTTTTCGTCTGCATAACTGATCATAAAAATGTGTAATTTTTATTTTTTAAGAAAAAGATGTTGTAGACCATATTTCTCATTTTAACCACTACAGAAAGATATGAAGACCCAAGCTAGAAGAATTACCATCCATCAAGACGTCATTGTCACTGCTAGGTTGACTATCATGTTTCTGTGACATCAGGGCATGTGCAGTGGCTTCTTCCCATCATATAGTATGTACGCCAACCACACTATGGAGTGATATTGGCATCTTGAAGTACCTGCCATTCTTCTAAACTTTGGTTCCTTGTATCTTATTGAAGCAGGGAGGATGCCGCTTTACTCCGTCCAGTTGTTTTTTAATACGTTATACTTAAACTGTAATTAAAAATGAATTACTTTTTTAGGCTTTTGTTCTTATTTATTACACAACATCCACACAATAACAGAGAGAGTTGCTTAGGTTTCTGAGTTGTACTTAGCTGAAAGTACACGGACTGAATTATTTTCTCTGTTTGGCTATTCACTTCTGAACATGACGCATTTTAGGGGTCTTTACACAAATAGATTAATAAAAAGTAATGAGACCACAATATTTACAGATCTGGTAACTATCAGGCCTACACAAATGAAGATCAGGGAATGTTCAGGCCAAAAGAGGAGGAAACCAGAAAGAAAGACTGGAGAAAACAGAGAGCTGTAACACATCATCTGACAGGAATCAGCGTAGGAGGCATCCAACCAGGAACTTCTCCGTAGGTGATAAATGCTTTTTTTACTTTTTCAGAACAAGAGATTTGAGTATCAAGTAAACAAATTGAAAAACTTAAGGAACCTTTAGCTAATTTAGCTGGGAAACTACTCATTGGAATGGTACAACAGATATTATTCAGGTTTTGTAAGAGACCATGCCATTTAATATCACTTTTAATAGTCCGCTAAAGATTTTGGATACCTGCTAAAATCGGGGGAGCTATTGGTGTAGGGATTTAAAGTAGCTCTGAATATATTCACTTCCTTTGATTTAAAGGGAAAGATAGAAGTCACTACATCTGTGTATGATGAGACAAAGAAACAGAACAAATATATTTACCTTTGTTGTAGGCTCCACTGGATTGCATTGTAGGTAACAGGAGATCTAGTAAACAGAATTCTTCTTATTTGCATGTTAGAAGGACTTACCGTGAACTCATCTGATTTAAAATGACATCTGTCTGGTATCTCTGCAAACTAATGTATTGTGAGGTACATGTGATGAGCATGTATTGTATGTTAAGTTTATGATGACCTAAGATTAAAACTATGGTAACCATGGAGATAAATGTCATACAATTCACCCTTATAAATGGTGCAATAATCTGCTAGTTAGTAGCAGAGAAGAGAATCATGATATTAATAAACATTATCCAGCTCTTCTTCTGGTGTGCATGTCCTAGGAAAGAACCATTTGAGGGCTATAAACATTTTTATCCTTTGAACATTCCAAGCATATATGTTTTTGCACACCATTTTTCTCCCTGGTGCCAATTTCTGTTCCACAGATATTACAGGCACAACTATACTCAATGTGGGTTATTGGGTGGCTAGCAGTCCTCCTGTATGAATTCTGTACATTTTTAGATGGCTAATATTTAACCATTTCCACCAATCAGAATCCAGCATGGTAAGGACACTGCTATGGCTGCTACTGCTGCTCCTTCCTTTGAACTTTGCTTTGAAGCGCAGGGAGCCACATGGGGACTATCATCACGAAGGTAAGATGTTAGGATGATTGCATGGAAAATTGATGTCGTGCCTTTGCAGGCTGCTGGATGTATTTAAGAAAACCCTTGGCATTCTGTTTGCATTGTGTTATATAACATAAACATGGAAACGTGTAATGTTTCTAATCCCTTCAAAGATTTAGACTGGACCACCAGGATACAGAGTAAGTAATCCCGGGTGGATTCAAAGTGCATTCACAAATGAAAACTGACAAAAATTTGTGGTTAGGAGAATCAAGGCAGATATGTGGCCCCCTTATATGCTCTCTGTGGAATATAATTACCATTTGGCAAGGTATTACTAAAGCCAGCCCATAGATTAACATGACAGTGAAATGTGATTATTCATTTAAAGGGACACATTGTATAGAATCATAGAACCCATCATTTGGTCAGTCAACAGTTTTGTTTGAAAACTTTTTTGTTTTCACTTGCTGCAAAACAATTCATTATATCCACCCTCATATCCAGCGTCCCATCACCTTTGCAGGTGTATTAAATGCTAAGAAGAACAATGAAGGCGGATTCACAAGTTGATTTTTCTGTAGCTAAGTGCAGCCTTTGCATTAAAGGGCATCTATATGAAATGATACATTGCTCCAATCCAGGCAATAAAAAATGTTAGTGTTCCCGTGTGTCTGGGACACTTGCTACTAAGGATGGGAGGGGTTGAGTTAGGAGAGACCAACCCGATCGCCCTTTGACAAGTATTGTGAAGGTTTGGGAAAAGGGGACCATCCGGCTTTCCTGCTTCATTTCCTTCACTTTACTTCTGTTTTTTAACCTAGTATTTGCCAAACATTTTAGTGAAAGTCATTGGGAGACTTCCTGTAAAACTTGTGTAAGCCTTCACACTCACACCAGCATGCTGTTAAGGGATTTGATTGGCATCCAAGCCGCAGTGGGGTATTGAAATCTTAACTTCTTTAACTTATATATCTCGAACAGAGGAGGAACTAAAGAAAAAAAGGTAAAGGGGCCTGGGGGGAATTATAGAACACTAGAAAGAAACAAAAAATGAACTTCCCACTAGGATGCCCTTTAAGGACAATTAGATGTTTCCAGTTTCAATGCAGCGGACAATAAGATGTTTAAACCACACTCTGCCTCATGTTGTTAAGTCTGTACAGGCGAACACATGTTGAAATTAAAGGACAATGAAAGTAAGGAAAATAACTGACAATCGGTTTGATTAAATGATAAACTTATGTGGAGGGAAACAAGTTAGCTGACCAGTCTTTGAGATAGGGGATGTTTTTCTTCTTCCAGCTGATATTTTGTAACTGCCATTTGTTTCTTAACCTTTTCCTCTTCTATAGCTGAGAAGCTGAACATGAGAGGCTGTGCTAACCTGACTATTGTCTTGGACACTGGAATTTGCAATTTGTCGCAGTTCAGAAACCTACTTCTTATGACCATCAGACTGTTCTGCTGACTATGGAAGGTAGAGTCATGGTATTATTTAGATAATTCTCTGTTCTCTGTTGTCCATTAAGGAAAGCACAAAACTAACTTAATGCATCTATATGACACACTGGGCCACGAATAACAATATGTTATATCCTTTTAGGATTAAGTCCCTCTCTGAAGCCTTGGATGATTTATACAAAGAGTTCAATACACTGAAGGAACGTTTGGGTGAACTAACAAAGTTTGAAGGAGTAGAGACTTTTGTGGACCATATAATACAGGTCGACAGATGGATCCAACAAAACCAGCTCCTACCATTAAACAGCACACAAAAAGATTCTAGCATTGTTAAGAGTTAATTTTAGCCCCTGGGATCCTTACGGGGTTTCTAGAAAGTTTAAAAGGCCCTAATCTGCTTAAAGGACAACTTTTGTGTTATTAGTTTTTTTTTTAAATACAGTTAAAATGAAATGTACTTGGGACGGGGACATGAGGACTGGCAATTCCTACCTCCCAATATGTTTCTGTGAGGAGCATCATCCCAAAAATACTGATTCTGCCAGTCTTCCTCTTGGCTTCCTCACTATCTTTAATACAGGATAATCCTGACTAACCTGGCAATAAAACTATTAAGTGCTGTAGCTCCTTAACGAAACAATATTGTGAGGTTGGAATACTCATCCTACAGTACCTCCTTGCCCCAGTGTTTTCCATTTTTAAAAAGTTAACTATAGAGTTTAGTTAAGCTGGGTACACACAGGAAAGATTTTTTAAAAAATGACAGACAGGATCTGCAAGATCCTGTCTCATTGTTTAAAAACAGAATTCGCACAGTCCCAGCGTTCTCCCATACACGCATATACACGCATAGGGAGAACGTTCGGGACTGTGTGTTTCCCTCAACTGCGCTGACTCCCCATTACTGCTGCTGAGGAAAATTTTCGGTCTTTCTCGAACAAACCGATCGGCCGACCCGAATGTTTGGCAGGCATGTGCTCGTTCGGAAAGCCACTACACACATTGCCGTAAAGCCCCATACCGTCGGATCTACTGTATCGGGGCTTTATCGGTACTGTGTGTATTTAGCTTATCCATTAAAGTAACTGTACACTGAAAAAAATGACTTAATTTCCAAATATAAATGAGTAAGCAGCACTTACTCAGATGTGTTTGTTGCTGCATGACTTCAATCCAGTACTTGTTTTGCTCAAGCTCAGTCCCCCGAGCCCCCTGCCATATATCTGACTCTATGAGGGCAAGCATACTCAGTCATTCCTATGAGGCAGCATTAGGAGAGGGAATTTCCCACCATGCATTTCGTATACACATGCATATACTGTCACCATTCAAGCTAAAGTAAAACTATACAGAACAGAAGAGTTTATGATACTAAGCACCTTGATTGACACTGAAATGTGAGATGTTTCAGACGGGAATCTAAAGAAATAGGGACAGATCAACAAAAATTTGGTACAGTGATAGTTGGGAAGAATTATAGTTTCCAGCAAGGAACTTTAAAAGAAAACCATTTCCCAGGTACATATCCTTTATACTTATTATCCATTTGTTGTGCTTTGCTATTATGTATCATTCTCATGATTCTTCATATTCTTAGAAATGCACAAACTGCGTATTGATTCTATTGAACTTTTAATAAATTATAGACTTAAGCAATATATATGTACTAATACAATAAATTCTTGAAGCTATTCTATAAACTTTTACTTGATTTACAACAGCAGATCTTGGTGCTTGCCGGTACCATGATCAGCTGTTTAAATCCATCATACATGGCACATACATTAGCATCACTCTGCCTCTTGGCAATCTAATTGCCAAGGGAACCTCTGGAATCTTTAATCCCACGATGTGTGTAATAAGGTTGATGCCAGCACCATCTCTTAACAAATTAACAGCCAACCATAAGTAGGATGATGCACTGGATCATTCAATGAATCGCAGCCAATCACAAGTTGTTGGTACCATCTTTAATCCCAGACGTTCTACTCAGTGGTGCTGCTTCCTTGACATTGTAACTAATAGCCAGAGAAGGGGCTTTCTGACTGCTGCCATCTTTGGTCTGCATACAGCTGGTGCAAGATACCACCTGACTTTAATCAAAGCATCAAAAGTTTTTCAAACAGGAAATGTGGCATAAATGTTTTATTTCCATCCACACCACATGGTCACATTTAGCCAATGAGGCCAGCTCCAACCAACCAATAACTTGGCACCTAGGACATATACTACTAACATCCAATAAAAGATACTATTTGTAGTAGGCAGGCAGTGGGTGAAAATTGGTTGGGTGGGCAAGGCTTCCCGACTATGCTATTATAGGGTTTTTGTTGGTTTTACAACAATATTTGCTTGACTGTGCTATTTCCAAAACTTCTTGAAAATAAATGCACCGCAGCCTAGGTAATTTAGGCAGTGTTGAGTTTTGCGCTACCTCGTAGAATAGGACTTAATGCCTTTAGCAGAGGCGCAGTGCCGTTGCTTCTTTCCACGTGGGGTAACATTAGAGGAATGAGAGAGAGGGCCCCTGAAGGTAAGAGGGCTCACATCTCTTCTTCAGAAGGTTAGGTCTGTTTAAGACCAGAACTGAACCGGGATTTTTGAAACAATTGCGTGTGGAACTTCTTGGGAGGGGGGGACTCATGGGGGGCCCAGCCCCTGCTATTAGCGCCCTGTTTCTACCTGACCAGGATCATGCACCGCGGAGCTAAGAAATCACCAAATATTTCTGTAGTCCAAATCTATCAATTTTTGTGCATTTTTTTTACATTCGTTCAAAATTATACTTTATTATAACCTTCATTTGAACCTATAGATTGCAAATTTTTTTTTTTAAATTATAGATTTTATTGAGATAACATTCAAATGCATTACATATTCACATATATTGTCTCTCCATTTTTCTTTTCTAAATAGCAATTTAACATACCAATATCAAACTTGTCAGAAAAACAAAGAAAATAAGCTCAAGCAAAAGGCACTTGCAAATTTTTCAGCCTAATTTCAGGAAAGTTGAAAAATTATTCTCATTTATCTGAACTTGATCCTGAGTCTTACCTTATATTAAACTTAGACTTACCCCACTGTCGTGGGTTTGATTGATGTGACGCTCGGCTCCCCCGTCAGTTCTTTATCACTCTGATCCCCCCGCCTCATTGGGATTTATATACAGCTTTTTCGACTGGTCTTTTCGATCTTTCTTTTGTGTTTTGTGTTCCTCCATTTCGGAGGGACAGTATTGCCCTGGGGGGTTTTTCACCAGGGAGGAAATCATACTTGTCCGGTATACTTGGTCCAGGGGCTCCATATATTTTCATGCTTAGTCGTTTGTCTCTGATGTGTGCTGTAAGGTGTTCCATTATTTGTACCTCGTTGATTTTGTTGATTAGCTCGTGTATGTTGGTATTTGAGTGTTTTTCCAGTGTTTTGGATCAGGCACCTTGCGACTGTTAGTATGCCTAATCAGGTCTCGTTCTGATTTTAGTAGGTCTGGGTGTGGAGCTTAGGAGGGCGTTTTCTGGAGAAGTGGTATAGGTTCTTTTGAAATCTTGTTCACCAAGTTTTGTACCATGACCAGTATGGTTGTAGGTCGGGCAAGACCAATATATATGGAGAGAGTGTGCCTGATATTTTTCCGCATCGCCAGCAGGTCGCTGATAAGCTGAATTGACGGCGTGAAGTCTAACAGGTGTGAAATACCAGTGCATTACACCTTATAGCTGTTTTTCTTGTAGTAACATTTATCGAGGTTTTGGCTGTGGCCTCCCATATTTCTTCCCATGTATCTATATCTATTTGATGTCCGAGGGCAGTTTCCCTTTGGACATATGGAGTGTTTGGGTGGGGGATTTAGGAAGAGAGTTCAGAATGTATAATATCGAGGATATATCCTTTCTTGTATGGTCCTCCTAGTAAATAGTTTCAAATTGTGTTAATTGGGGAATACTCCGTTTCTGGTTAAAGTATCTGCCCTGTGTTTTATTTGACACAATACATAAAGGAGAGAGTGAGAGGGACTTTCTTTTCAGATGTCAGCTCCTCGAATGAGATTAGGCGCTTTGTTATTTTGTCTGTTATAATCGAAGTATCTGAGTAGTGACAGGTCCTTCCAGGTTTAAAATATGCTGGTATTAGGCTTGTGGAATGTCTGGAGTCTGGGCGAAGGGGAGTAGCTGGGAGGGTTCTGTGGAGTGAGTGTTGTTATTTATTCGGCGCCATAGTGTTATATGAGGTTTTCATAGGGCTGGTATGTAAATTGTTCCGTGTGGTGTGTATGTGTGGGTCATCAGGTGAGTATGTGGAAGGGTAGATTTGTTGCACTTTCAATTTCTGCCCATCGGCTGGGGGTTAATAGAGGTCCAGTGAGTTAGATGTCTTAGTTGTGTAGCGTAGTAATATTTAGCTAAATCAGGACTCCCAGACCACCCTGTGTCCGTCTGGCCATGGCCACCTCGAGAAATCCTATGTGCTTTATCTCCCATATATTTTCATCCCTCGTGTTGTAGTTGACGGAGAGTATGTTATGGGATGTCTATTGGGAGAGTCGTAATAGGTAAGTGAGCTTTGGGAGTACATTCATTTTTATGAATTTATTCACCCTAGCCAAGAGATAGTGTAGTTCTTCCATCGTTGGAAAGAGTTTTGATTTTCTGTATCATTGGTGTTATGTTGGTGTGGTATAGTTGGTGAAATTGTGGGGTTATTTGATACCCAGATATTGGATGTAGTCTGTTTTCCATTGATAGGGAAGTTTGATGAAGAGATTCACTGTTGGGGTTGGGATATTTATCGGGAGGGCTTCGGATTGTCTTGGTTGATTTGCTACATTTTAACTTAATCAGTAGGCAAAGTAAAATGGTAAAGTAAAAAGACGAGGGAGAAAAGACACAGTCACAGCAGGGAGGAAAGCTAATGTGGCAAATTTAAAGGTTAATTTGAAGGTTACTAATAATGTATCATTTTACGGGTTCACTGAACTTTTAAACCGAATTTAAAAAATTGGACCAAATATGCAAATGAACAAAATTTGCAAATTTCTTCACAAAATTATTTGGTGAAAGTATTGATAGATTTGTTTTACAAAAAATTTTTGTAACCAAATGTGTTCTACAGAAATTATTTGGTGAACATTTTGAAACTATTGTGTTTTACAAACATAGGGCCGATGCAGAACCAGAAATGATAAATCACTTTGCGAGATTTACTTATCATGTAAGGGCCTCTGCTTTAAAGCGTTAAGTTCTGTGCTACAAGGTAGAGCAAAACTCTAGCTTGTCTATATCATATAAGTTGCGCTATTTGAATTTGTGGGTAGTAGTACAGTCAACCAAAAATTTGTGTAAACACCAATGCAAATCCGTTGTACACCAGCTAGCTGTGTTTTACTCTGATGTCTAACTGAAGTTCTGTCTTTGCGCACTAAAGTCAGACGCATACACATGGTGCGATTGGAACTTTCATTTGGGGGCAAAGGGCAGGATGACCGAGAGATCTCGTCAGGGCAGAGCTCCGAATGCCATTATTCAGGAGGAAGCCAGCAAGTTTAAATATTAAGGTAATTAAGGTAGAAATTTTTTTTTTTGCCAACTTTAGTTTTAAAGCCACAGCTTGCCACTAACCTTGTTTTTTTATGGTGTAGATTGGCATCTCTATAGCAAAGCAGTACAGAATCTAATATCTGATTGGCATCTCTATAGCAAAGCTGTACGAATCATAATATCGATTGCATCCTATGCACATACAGAATCCAATCTGTGTGCATCTCTATAGCAATGCAGTCAGAATCCAATATCTGATTGGCATCTCTATAGTCAATGCAGTACAAGAATCTAATATCTGATTGGCATCTCTATAGCAATGCAGTACAGAATCAATATCTGATGGCAGCTCTGTAATCAATACAGACAGCAAATTCAATATCTGATTGGCATCTCTATAGCAATGCAGTACAGAATCAATATCTGATTGGCATCTCTATATCAATGCATACAGAATCCATATCATTCATCTGATTGGCTCTCATATAGCAATGCAGTACAGAATCTAATATCATGATTGCGGCTCTGTAGCAAATACAGTACAGAATCTAATATCTGATTGGCATCTCTATATCAATGAGTACAGAATCTATATCTGATTGGCGTCTGTACAACAGTCAGAATCAATCAGATGCATACAAACGAATCTGAATCTTAATCATCTAATATACAGAATCTAATATCTGCATTGCATCTCTATATCAATGCAGTACAGAATCTATATCTGATTGGCATCTCGTTAGCAATGCAGTACAAATCTAATACTGATTGGCATCTCTGTAGCAATGCACAGAATCTAATATCTGATTGGCATCTCATAGCAATGCAGTACAAATCTAATATCGATTGGCGGCTTTGTAGCAATGCAGTACAGAATCTAATATCTGATTGGAGGCTCTGTGCAATGCAGTAAGAATCTAATATCTGATTGGCTCTCTGTAGCATATGCAGTACAGAATCTAATATCTGATTGGTGGCTTAGTAGCAATGCAGTACAGAATCTATATCTGATTGGCGCTCTGTAGCAATGCAGTACAGAATCTAATATCGATTGGCATTCGGGAAGCAATGCAGTACAGAATCTAATTCTGATTGGCATTCTGTATCAATGCATAACAGAATCTATCGGATTGGCATCTCTGTACAATGCAGTACAGAATCTATATCTGATTGCGGCTTTGTACAATGCAGTACAGAATCTAATATCTGATTGGCGCTTGTTGCAATGCAGTACAGAATCTAATATCTGATTGGCATCTCTATAGCAGTGCAATGCAGAATCAAATATCTGATTGGCATTTCTATAGCAATGCAGTACAGAATCAAATTGGCATCACTTTGCGAGATTTACTGTATCATGGGATCCCGGTCTGATTGGCATCTCTATATCAATGCAGTACAGAATCTAATATCTGCTTGGCATCTCTATATCAATGCAGTACAAATCTAATATCTGATGGCGTCTGTAGCAATGCAGTACAGAATAAATATCTGATTAGCATCTCTATATCAATGCAGTACAGAATCTAATATCTGATTGGCATCTCATAGCAATGCAGTACAGAATCTAATATCTGGTTGGCATCTTTGTAGCAATGCAGTACAGAATCTAATATCTGATTTCTCGGTAGCAATGCAGTCAGAATCTAATATCTGATTAGCATCTCTATATCAATGCAGTACAGAATCTAATATCTGATTGGCATCTCAGTAGCATGCAGTACAGAATCTAATACTGATTGGCATCTCTTATCAATGCAGTACAGATCTAATATCTGATTGCATCTCTATAGCAATCAGTACAGAATCCTATCTTGATTGCATCTCTTAGCAATGCAGTAAAGAATCCAATATCTGATTGGCATCTCTATATCAATGCAGTACAGAATCTAATATCTGATTGGCTCTCTGTAGCAATGCAGTACAGAATCTAATATCTGATTGGTGGCTTAGTAGCAATGCGTACAGAATCTAATATCTGATTGGCGGCTCTGTGCAATGCAGTCAGAATCTAATATCTGATTGGCACTCTCGGGAAGCAATGCAGTACGAATCTAATATCTGATTGGCATCTCTGTATCAATGCATTACAGAATCTAATATCTGATTGGCATCTCTGTAGCAATGCAGTACAGAATCTAATATCGGATTGGCGGCTTTGTGCAATGCAGTACAGAATCTAATATCTGATTGGCGGCTCTGTTTGCAATGCACGTACAAATCTAATATCTATTGGCATCTCTATAGCAGTGCAATGCAGAATCAAATATCTGATTGGCATTTCTATAGCAATGCAGTACAGAATCAAATTGGCATCACTTTGCGAGATTTACTGTATCAGGGAATCCCGGTCTGATTGGCATCTCTATATCAATGAAGTACAGAATCTAATATCTGATTGGCATCTCTATAGCATGCAGTACAGAATCCAATATCTAGTGGCCTCTCTATTCATGCAGTACAGAACTAATTCTGATTGGCATCTCTATCCAATGCAGTACAAGAATCTAATACTGATTGGCGGCTCTGTAGCAATACAGTACAGAATCTAATATCTGATTGGCATCTCTATAGCAATGCAAGTACGAATCTAATATCTGATTGGCATCTCTATATCAATGCAGTACAAATCTATATCTTGATTGGCATCTCTATAGCAAAGCGTACAGAATCTAATATCTGATTGGCATCTCTATAGCAATGCAGTACAGAATCCAATATCTGATTGGCATCTCTATATCAATGCAGTACAGAATCTAATATCGATTGGCATCTCTATAGCAATGCAGTACAGAATCTAATATCTGATTGCGGCTCTGTAGCAATACAGTACAGAATCTAATATCTGATTGGCATCTCTATTCAATGTGTAACAGAATCTAATATCTGATTGGCGTCTGTAGCAATGCAGTACAGAATCTAATATCTGATAGCATCTCTATATCAATGCAGTACAGAATCTATATCTGATTGGCGTGTCTGTAGCAATGCAGTACAGAATCTATATCTGATGGCATCTCTATAGCATCAGTACAGAATCTAGTATCTGATTGGCACTCTTAGCAATGCACGTACATAATCTATATCTAATTGTCATCTCAGTAGCAATGCAGTACAGAATCTAATATCTGATTGGCATCTCTGTAGCAATTGCAGTACAGAATCTAATATCTGATTGGCATCTGTAGCAATGCAGTACAAATCTAATATCTGATTGCGGCTTGTAGCAATGCAGTAAGAATCTAATATCTGATTGGAGGCTCTGTTGCAATGCAGTAAAAATCTAATATCTGATTGGCATCTCGTAGTACAATGCAGTACAGAATCTAATATCTGATTGGTGCTTATAGCAATGCAGTACAGAATCTAATATCTTGATGGCGGCTCTGTAGCAATGCAGTACAGAATCTAATATCTGATTGGCATCTCGGAAGCAATGCAAGTACAGAATCTAATTCTGATTGCATCTCTGTATCAATGCAGTACAGAATCTAATATCTGATTGGCATCTGTAGCAATGCAGTACAGAATCTAATATCTGATGGCGGCTTTGTAGCATGCGTACAGAATCTAATATCTGATTGGCGGCTCTGTTGCAATGCAGTACAGAATCTAATATCTGATTGGCATCTCTATAGCTAGCAGTAACAGAATCTAATATCTGATTGGCATCTCTATAGCAGTGCAATGCAGTAATCAAATATCTGATTGGCATTCTATAGCAATGCAGTACAGAATCAAATTGGCATCACTTTGCGAGATTTACTGTATCATGGGATCCCGGTCTGATTGGCATCTCTATATCAATGCAGTACAGAATCTAATATCTGCTTGGCATCTCTGTAGCAATACAGTACTAATTTAATATCTGATTGGCGGCTTGTAGCAATGCAGTATCAGAATCTAAATCTGATTGGCATCTCTATAGCAATGCAGTACAGAATCTAATATCGGATTGCTGCTTGTAGCAATGCAGTACAGATCTTTATCTGATTGGTCTTTGTAGCATGCAGTACAGAATCTAATATCTGATTGGCATCTCTAAGCAATGCACTACAGAATCTAATATCTAATTGGCGCTACTGTAGCAATGTAGTAACAGAATCTAATATCTGATTGGCACTCTATAGCAATGCAGTACAGAATCATATACTGATTGGCATCTCTATAGCAATCAGTACAGAATCTAATATCGATTGTGCTTAGTACTCTAATATCGAATCTAATGCTGATGGCATCTCTATAGCTATGCAGTAAAAATCTATATCTGATTGGCGCTTGTAGTCAAATGCAGTACAGAATCTAATATCTGATTGGCTGGCCGTGCAAGCGTACAGAATCTAATATCTGATTGGCATCTCTGTTCATGCAGTACAGAATCTAATATTGATTGGTGGCTTAGTAGCAATGCAGTAACAGAATCTAATATCTGATTGGCGGCTCGTTGCAATGCAGTACAGAATCTAATATCTGATGGGCTTTAGCTATGCAGTACAGAATCTAATATTGATTGGATCTCTTATCATGCAGTACAGAATCTAATAGTCTGATTGCATCTCTATAGCAGTGCATGCAGAATAAATATCTGATTGGCATTTATGCAATGCAGTACAGAATCAATTGGCATCACTTTGCGAGACTT